>OZ022260.1:8611213-9061398 GCA_963978905.1 Trichostrongylus colubriformis
AGCCATCGTCAAGAATATGGTACGTACGGCTTCGATGGTCTCATCAACGGGTGAAGACAAGACCGACTCCGTTAGACAGGCGCTTCGTATTGCAAGAGAGAACGGCTATCCAATAGCAGGATACGCCATGGGACGCAGACGTAGAATGGTCACACGGGATCGGTGCGACGAAGAGAGAACAAAGATTTCCTTCTGTGTTCCATTCGTATCAGACGACCTGAGTGCGGCAATACGTGCATGTGTTAGGAAGGCTGGGCTCCAGGAGATAGTGAGAGTGGTGGACGTACCACCCCCAAATCTCCGAGGTCTACTGGTACGAAACCGACTATACGACCGCTCATGTTTAACCCCTTCTTGCGTCATCTGTCCTTTCAGCAAACAAGGAGACTGCATGACATCAGGTGTGGTATATTCAATCACATGCCTTCAGTGCAAGGACGAGTACATCGGTGAAACCGCGAGACCTCTTCGCATCCGAGTTAAGGAACATCTAGATGGCATGTTGAAGTCGAGGATTACCACCCCATTAGGAGAACACAGGGTACGGTGCCACGAGAACGCGTGCATACAGGTGGCCGTCGCAATACTATCACGTGAACCCGATATTGCGGCGCGCCGTACCTTAGAGGCCTTCTGGATCACGGCCAGGAACCCTAAAATCAATAGAAAGGAGGAATGCGTGGAAATCACTAAGGAGCTGGCACCCTTCGCGGCCCTATGCGGGTTTTGATCTATTAGATCAATCCCCCGTGGTTTTCTCTCCAACGGGGTCGGGGTTAGAACATCAATCAATAAGGGGTGTTATACAGCGCCAAGGGTCACTTGGTTTCTTTTTGCCTCTGGAAAGGTTAAATTAGAGCAAACTCCCTCAGGGGTTTCCTCAAGTAAGTGGTCTGAGGTTCTTTACCTATTTAAACCCCTCTTCTACCACTACGGGGTGGAAGGTGGACCTCTACGGTCGACGGTTTCAAAGGTTAGTCAGTATTTATCTAGGGCATCTTTCCCTTCTACGAACTGTCAATTTTTCTGTGAAATGAAATGGCGTTTGAACGAATAGTTTTCATGAAGTCTTCACTCTTCCAGACTCTGAAGAAGGCGACGACGCCGAAACGTCAGTCGAAATAAAGTGATTATCAATCTTGGTTGAAGGCTAAAGCATCCGAACAACCATTATTAAAAGATCATGCCAAGATTCATCGAAAGTCGTACATGGACATTTCTGGAAGCTTCCAGGAAATGGCAGAAAATTACGCAAAAATTATCATATAACCTAATAGTAACATGACAGGGTCATCGCTTGTCGGTATTGGCTGAGAGCAAAGGCTACAACAATGAGTCAAACTGTAGATGAGGACTCTTCCACTTATTTATTTGTTTCGCTTCAAAGCAGGTGAACGGCTTGGTCGTAGAGCTCAGAAAATCTATGTACTGCGAAACAGCAATCTAACATACCATCCGCACAACTCCATCCACTTCCTAGAGACACCCCTCTCTCGATGCGAAAAATATCGTGAAGTGTTTCTTTTGGTAATGGCAAAGACGTGGTGCAGATTAAGCTCTATTTTCCTATCACATATAGTTATTCCTACAGACATTCCCATTAACGTCTTATTTACTTATCTTCCATTGATACTGTATACAATTAAATACACTTGTATACTTAATTTTTGAAATTATTTTTATCATTTACATATTAGGTTGATCGGAAAGTTTTGATAGGGTTGAGATTTTTTTGTTTCATTTTATATCTCAGCAAACGATGCAAGCTGATCAACAATATAATAACCATCGTTAGTTATAACATTGTGCCACCTAACGGGCAGGTCAGCGATTCCCTTCTCCCAGAACTGGGGAGATTGGGAGGTAAAGAAGTCACCGACCACTTGTTCAAGGTAGACGAATTTTTTTTTGCTAGGAAAGCCTTGAGAGACAGGAACAAGTTGTAATCTGAGGGGACAATATCAGATGAATAGGGTGGATGTGGAACCGTGTCCCAACCTAGCTCCTCCAATTTTGACAGGGTCTCTTTACCTATGAGGAGAGTCAACTATGGCCACCTTGAACAAGTGGTCGGTGACTTCTTTACCTCCCAATCTCCCCAGTTCTGGGAGAAGGGAATCGCCGACCTGCTCGTTAGGTGGGACAATGTTATGACTAACGATGTTTACTATATTGTTGATTAGCTTGCATTGTTTGCTGAGATATAAAAAAACAAAAAAAATCTCAACCCTATCGAAACTTTCCGATCAACCTAATATATTTCATATCATAAAAATATTCATAAATTTCGTATTTACAGATATTTCATATCATTTCATACCATAAAAATTAGGTCTCAATTTTTAGGAATATTTTTGTCAATTACATATATTTCTGTTGATTGATGTATCGAGATGGCCTAGGCCCAGAAATATTACCGATGGAGACCGAGGAATTCTTCGCTGCGAACAATTTTCGTAGTAAACCCGTGTATCGACCCATATTTGGACCTCTTAGATTACGTTTTGCATGCGCATCCTATCGAACTCTATTTCCAAATTTTTAATTTTTTTTTCATCAAAAAGCTCAACAGTACAAGCAAGTAGTTGAGTTTCGACTTTGTTACCTCTACCTTTTACAAGAGTCGACAGTAATAATATCGAATGCTGATATTCATGCTAGTTTAGCCAGATGGAGCCACTGTTATCTACGAAATGACGCCATTTACAATGAACGGCAGAGTTTCGGGTAGTCGATAAGGTTATAACGGCTTTTCAGTGCTAATGCTCCTTTTTTACTTGGCCTCGCTTCCACTGGTGACTTCGCTGAAATGTTACGATTTTGTCGATCGTCAAATCGGTGGCAGTATACTGCATGGACCTAAGGTGGGCATATAGTGCTTAGGTAGTGCGTGGGACCTATTTCCTATTACATCAAGCACGAAAATAGAACTCAGCCCCTTAGATAATTTGAGAATGTTCAATTATGTAACTTATAATACCATCCTATCAATACCATGTACTTTTTCCTTAGCCTTAGACGTGTTTCTTGCTACACTTTGGAATTACACATGCATGACGTTAGTAACATTAATCAAGATCTATCAACACTGTCAGCAACATTGTACCCATGTATTAACAAATATATTTAGCATGTTAAGCTGTAGGAAGATTTTTGCAACATTTTTACGACTTCTTGATTCTCGAATCTATCTTCCATTCCAAACTCAAACCTCAATTTATGAAGATAATCCTGCTTTTCACGCTTATTTCTGTTGTTATATGTGTGGGAAAACATTATTCGAATGTTAGAGACAATCTATATGAGAATAGCGAAAAAGGGGCTCCCAAATCGAAAAAATAATGTAAATATGACTAAAGTATTATCACGACAAACGTGGAAAAGTAGAATCCAAGTCCTTCTCAAAAAAAACCTCATTTTTATGGCAGCTCAGAGATTGGAATAATTCGAGTGAACTGGTAAATCTTACTGGTTACCCTATCCATGAACCATATACGCAGGATTCTCTTCCAGAAACTTGCTAGGAAATTAGAGCAGAAATCATCATGCAATCTAACACATACTATTAGGATGTCCCAAGAGTCTTGAAAGAGTTTTCTGAAAAAAACAGTCACTCTTGTTCACTTCAGGACGGGTCTAACCGGTTCAGGAACATGGTAGAACGTTCTCTAAGCTTTCTAGTAAAATATATATTGGCCCACCAGATTCCTTGGAGAGAGCTACAGTGCCCGTAGTCGATACCCACCCAACACGCAGTGTCATCTACTATGAGTGGTCTTGCGGCACCAGAGCGAAGGAAGCCAGCGACTCCATCAACGCTGAATTGGGCAAGGGATGTGTGAGCTACGTGGTGCGCCGCTGGTTCATCAGCTTCAGCAACGGCGAGATTGACATGGAAGGCGAACCACGCTCAGGACTGTGTACCTCTGGGACGCGGAATGAATGCTTTTCCGCGAGGTGCTGGTACAAGGCGAAACAGTCACCGCTACCGTATGCACCCACCAGCTCCAGCAGCTCGCCGTTGCTGTGCGCCGGAAAAGGTCCGCGATCACTCTCCTTTATGACGACGCCCGCTCCCATTTTCCGAAAAGTACCCAGGCCAAGTTGCACGAGCTCGGCGGGATGTCTTGCCCCACCCGCCATAATCTCCAGACATTGCCCATTCTGACTATCGCCTGATCCATCCTCTTGAATAATTCCTGGCCAAGAGAAAGTCCTCTGATTTTGACTTGCTTGCAAAGGCGATTGCTGACTTCTACGACTCGCAGAACGCAGGCCTGGGAGGAGGAAACGATCTGCTCATAAGGTGACAGAGTGTTGTCGATAACAACGGTGAAAACGTGGTTGCCTACTTGTTGTTTGTTGGAAGAAAAAACAATAAAAAGTGATGATTGGAAAAAATCCTACAAGACTTTTGGGACAACCTAATACATATGTAGTACGGCAATCCTTATAAGAAGATAAACTTTCGAAAACAACTTTGAACAAAATCTTTCCTTGTCACCTTACTAGCAAATAAATGCCTTCAGAAAATTTATCCATACTTTGCAGCAAATTGTCGAATGTTCGGATCCCGAGTTTTGTCTGAGTATTTACCAAGAGGGCAACAATGAAAACATCTACTCAGCGCTTTGTGCGAACAATACGAACTTCCGTACGAAATGTCAGGTGAGGAGCAATGAGGCAATTAGCACAAATGCACATCGCTTCCTGATTATTCACTCGAATATTTTGCCAATTTCTCTGTTAGGCTAGTCGTCGTCTTAGAACAGGGGCAAGGCTCACTTCTGTGCTATTCTAGGCGGGTGTGTGCCCCCATGTCAGGATTTCGCACCGCCGCATTCGCAAGCGAAGAAATGAGGACGAGCTAGAGCCGCCGTGATGTTTGGTCCCTAAGAGATAAGAAGCCAATTGTCTGCGACACCCCTAGCATTACCGTGTGATTGCTCTGACATTGCAGCAAAGCGGTCAAACTTGTTTCTTTGTAAGAAGCTTTTGTCACTCATTTTCTGACTCCTACAGGGCCATTTAACTGAATTTGAGGCCGGTTTTCTGCTTTATGTATGTGACCCAATAAAATGCAAAAAAAACCGTTTCGAAACGGCTCATCATGACCCGGTGGACCTTTCTTGTGAGACCCAACTATAGCGGCGCGCCAAGCTCACACACCTGTTGCAAGCGCTCGTCGCGGTGCGAAATCCTGACTAAGGGGACACACCCATTTGTGCGGCAAGACATGGAGGATTAGCTCATAGTGTATTTATAACTATTACAGACATTGAATAGGTAGTTAGTAGGGCTTAGGTATATGGCCCATAACCGATCGCTGATAAAAGCAGTCAAAATCTCTCAGGGATGTGAGGATGAGATTTATGGACAAAAAATTCGGTGACCGTTAAAAATCCCTAGGGTTGCAACTCTGAAACCGCTGTAAACTGCGATGTCAATGAGAAATTACGTCCCTGCGCCACCGATGCCTATGCTTCGGCGTTTGACTGAGAATGTTCAGGTATGACACTGGACTGAAGCCACTGGGCATGCTGGTCGCATCATTGCGGTCGTGCGCTTCCACTCCCCCCATAAACTTGAGCTGGGTTGTAACTAGCGCTAAATGTGCAATCGCTCTGATGCGGTCTCGATCGATATGCATGTTTAGCACAGCACACTGTTACAGCTACAGTAGCAAGCGAAAATTTAAATCATTTACGCTTGGGCGTGGCTTGACACTCGGTAGTAGGAGCTGAGCTGACTGAATTTCGAAATAAACATATAATCTATTTTGACGTAGATGTGGCGGTTTCCAGACATGGTGCAGTGACAGGTAGCGCGCATTCTTACGCTCATAACGCGGGATCAAATCCTGCATCAAAGCTCGTCCAGTCTAACTAAGCGTCCGGGGTAGGTGAATTGGTTCCAGACTCGACTGCAAGGATGAAAGCACCGACTTGTACATCGGCTGGCCTCCGCAAATCATTGTATAGGCTAAATGGCATTCGCCTGCCACCACGATTCTGGATGGAGCTTGAATGCGCGGTGCATCCCAGAAAAGAATTGACTAACGTCAGATACTTTATCCTTTATCTATTAGTGACTGTTTCCATTCAGACTGTCACATGTACACATTCACACGCCAACGAATACTCGACGGATACATGCTGCTGTAGCACGGATCTCTGCAACATGGCTCCTAATGAAATCCCCTACATAGAGTTTATTTTATTGTCACTAGCAGTCGCTGTATTATAAATTTTCCTTCATACTGTATTTTATCTTACACGATCTGCAAACAAAATTATAAGCGATACAAACCTCTGAATTGTCATTTACACTGCAATTGTCATTTGATGTCAATTGTCTTTGGCAAAAGTGTGCTGATTCGAACAGTGCTCATTTCGATTGAATCCGATGAGTATAGAAAGAGTAATGACCTTTGAAGTAAAACCCTCCAAACGCTGAGAACTTTCCGGACAACCTAAAACATAAATCTTATAGTTAACTATTTGGGTATCTATCATGAGACGATTTTTTAGTGTCCCTCTATCTCGCAAGATCCATTTCTTAACTTAACGGGCCATGGATCAACAAGCACGGGACCAACTCTGCCAGTGGGAATGACGCCATTCATACCCTGGTGCCTATCCTTATGTCGTGATATCGCACCGTGACGTGCAGCAAACGAAGCGATACGAACGAGTTGGAGTAATAACTATTACAGACACTGAATTGGTAGTTAGTAGCGCTAAGGTGCACCTGCAGAGCGGGTAAATTTCCCTTTTTGTGTTCTGATCATTCTGAGAGCAGAATATGAGATGTGCACCTGAACACTGCCGGATGTAATGCATGCAGCTCGTGAAGCTTTATCGACTCTTCATTGGTTCAGCGAGTTTTTCTTCATTTTCCCTTTCCAATTCCTTCGTTCGAAGCATTCTGACCTCTTCCACGTGGATTATGGGAAGTCAAATCTTTATGTATAAAATCAACAGGTCCAGTTGAATGGTCATGCTTCATGGGTACAGTGCATTGCTCCTGTCAGTCATGCCTTACAAGCTATACATATAATGTGACCATGAGTCGTATTTGTACACTCAAATATTTTCGAGCACCTACTATACAGCAGAGTAAAAATAAACAACAAGTTCTAATGTTTATATCAAACTTTCAAAGCCATTTTCAATCACAAAGTATCTATCACCAGATGGTTGCTTTTGTGTGATTCCATAAATGACTCATACAGTTACTGTAATGCGGTTAAATAATCATTACTGATTCGAAATCGACGAAAAGCACAGTGACCATTGGTTTTTATAGCCACACTAACAGTCGTAATCTGTTTGTACAGCATCTGCGATCGTTTATTCATATTTTGACAGAAGGTCACACCTGTTGAATAATTCCACAAAGATGACGAATTGTCCGATAAAATACGAGCTATATAATGTCTGAGCGTAAGTATATTCCAACCGAAATTGTCCATTCAGACTGATCTCTAGAATAAACACGATCCACACTCTTCACTGCGGCCCTTACAATACCTTATTGACCTTAACATAGAAGCCCCTTCAGTCCCTGCTCCAGTGAAAAAGGATTGCTATTCCGTCCTGAGCCATGAAGGAGCCCTCCACAGTTTTACCATGAGAAGCCCACAGGGCGGTGATGTACTGACAAGTGGCGCGCACACCCACTCTCGAAATGATGCGGCGAACAAATCCAGCATCAACGTTCGCTCACGGCAACCAATCCTTCCATCCTTTCGGGTATGTGTTCGGTACTAAACTGACCAGGGGGATAAAAGCACTGACTTGTACATCGGCTGCCCCCCCCCCCCCCTCCCCCAAGTAATTGTATAGGCCAAAGTGAACTCGCTTGCCACCGCGGCCATTCCACAGATGGGATCGATTTGCTCCAAAAAACTCATCCTTTTATATCCGCTCAAAGGGTTACAAACACATTCACCTGAATCGAGCCTCTAAGTCAACAGAGGTAGTGCAGTGGCTACGAGGCATTAGCGCACATAACAGCGAGGATCGCAACCCGAAGTTCAACTTAGCCTACGCATAAAATCCGACAAGGAGTAAGTCATACTTCTGATTATCAAACACGCTTCTTCCAAGAGGCGATAGCTTTCACGATACCTTGTCTGGACATAAGAACATTTGATATCCTCAAGAATTTTGATGAGAGTAAAAAGCTTAACGCATCGCACTGGAATCAATCCCTGTCGAGCTTTTATATGTAGTCAGAAATGAAATATTTTTCGGATTTCTAGAAAATGAATCGCATTCTGCTGTGCCTTGTTGTAGTGGTCGCCTTTGACGTTGCAATGAGTCAACTCTACCTATCCACTTGCGCCAGAATGGCTGTACCTATTTTGGATAAAGCTGCAAGAGCTGCATGCTTTACATCCTGCAGTGCACATCTCATATTTTTTTAAGATGCATGATCAAAGCAAAAAAAGGGAATTTTCTTGCTCTACAAATGGTGACTATGAGATTTATGCATCAGTGCGTCATTTCTACATCATGTAGTACACTAAAGAGTCTTTAAATCCACGAAACGTAGGGCTAAAGCCTTAAGACTAATAAAAGAAAGTCATCAGTCTCCACATTATGCGGGTGAGGTGTTCTGCGCTGATTTATGCAGCGTCGCGAAACCAGCGGCAAAACGCCGTGTTTCCTGTTTGAAGGACATTTGATGTTTGTATTGTCGAATGTCCAGAGCAGTACTCGTAAGAGATCGTATGTAATCTACAAGCCTTCATACTTTCAGAGGGCGTCCTGGAAAATTTCCTGCATGATAGTTGACCCTGTTTCACATAATGAAATTTTTGTGAGCCTGAAAAGATGGTATATCTACGGGGTCGAGCTTTAATCTACAAGCCTTCATACTTTCAGAGGGCGTCCTGGAAAATTTCCTGCATGATAGTTGACCCTGTTTCACATATTGAAATTTTTGTGAGCCTGAAAAGATGGTATATCTACGGGGTCGAGCTTTCAAAACTTGACAGCCTCCCGGTGTTCCTAAGCCTAGTCTCGGCATAGTCAAGGTGTCTCCAAAAATGGTTAATTGATAATCGTAGCATTGCCACCGGATGCAAATAATGACGGTCCTTCACGAAAGCTGATCCTGTTTGACATACTGAATTTTTCTGAGACTGAAAGATGGTGTATCTACGCGTGCAGTGCGTAGATTGAAATTTTTTAAAATACGATTCCCTCCCGGTCGATGCTTCCTAAGCTTCCTATCGGCACAGTTACGGTCTCCCCAAAAAACGTCAATCGAAAATCATGCACAGCATTGACACGGAGTGCAAATGAAGATTACCGGTTGAAGAATTGCTTTGAAGATCACCTCATCGGTCCAGAAACCTACGAGAGACAAAATTGTTATCGAGGGTCCCTCAGAATTTTTTAAACACACGACCACCTCTTTGAGAATTCGTCGATCCACTCTGCCTATTCCAGACACACGCCGTGGTTTTCATATCATGATGATATGGGAGATGATTTTCGAGGACTAAAGCTGTTCCAATTTTTTCGAAACTATAGAATTGTGGTACCGGTTACTGTGAAAATCGTGGAGGCCGAAAGATGTGTGTGTTATCGCCGTGCTAGTGGTGACAACGTTCCTCTCGAGGATCTGATCAAAGAGAGAGGGAAGGAATAAATAATAGTATGCATGCTGTTGTTTGTCGTGTAAATCTTGAGTGAATTGGATAAACTGCTGCATAGTATGACTTTCACCTTTTCACAGCATAACAACGTTTACCCATTCGTGGGTTGCAGCCCTCACGTCTTTGTGGTAAGTATCCTCGAGACTAAGCCATAAGAATAATTATAAAAAATTCGAAAACGACATATTTGTTAAGCATTCTATCTTTACTCGAAAGCTTTGGTGTGGGCTTCACAATTACGGGTCGGTATTTGATCCGGGGACCGTGCGGGTGAAGCAACGTCACTCGTCAATACACAACCTACGCTGCAAAAGCAAATTACGAGCTCGGCAAAACAAGTATTAGGCTGCCGGATTGCGACATTGCGATTTTGCGATTTCGCGACGTCTCACTGTCGTACGCGATACTACCGCCCTGAGTTCAATGCCGCAACTTCGCTTATGGAGCCGTCACAACGGGAATTTGCAAAAGCCAGAATCGCAAAATCGCAAAGTCTGACGGCAGCCTTAGTCTTGACCGTCGTCGAACCAGCAGGTTGTGTAGGGTAAGATGGAAAGATACAGCTGACCTTGTCCAGATTGGTCCATTCGATTCAGGGAGTATGCAAGTGGGAATGTTCCTGCACGAATTCGGCTACCTACTATCCCAAGAAAATTTTCATGCAAGTCCACCGAAGATACGGGTTTTATATAAAGGAGTACCACTCCCCGGCCAAATTACTGTAGTCTGATTGGTTGGCACGCTGCAGTAAGTACGTCCTTTGATGCATCAGAAACTGATGGATTAATTACCTGACGGAATGCTCAAATCGGATCTACTGTTCACAAAACAGCAAATGAACCTCATAAACCTCTGGATTAGCGGAGATACACGAAAGTACACTTTGAACAAGGTTTTGAAGCGCTTAATGTTTGATTCATCTGTCCTGTAATTTGCTATGCAGTCGATTTCCATTGTGTACCGAAGAGGCATCAGCTGACGCTCGAGGATTGTAGGGCATCAGTAATCTTTGAATCCGATCCTAGATCGTGCAGCCCCAAACTGAGCTTCAATCTGAAAATGGGTCTTATTTTGCACTGTGTATTGAGGTTATCCATAGCTCCAGAACGGGTGCGGTCGCTTTCTGCCGATGATGGCACATATTTACTTCAAGCAGGATTTTTTCTATATTTTTGTATTTTTTTACACTTCTAGTCAATGACAAGTATAAAATCTTGATAAATCAGAAGTAATTTATTAAATACATGTATTCATATCTGTTTGTATTCATAGCACTCGGATCGGCCGGTGTTAGCCGGCCAATCCTCGTAAAACCGTCTACGGTAGCCAGAATGGGCGGCTTGGTCAATCCCGTTGACTGGATTTGCCGGTTTGCAAGCGGGAGTGACCTTATGCTCGCCTCCAGGGCTGCGAGCCATCTCGCATGCGCGCTCTGCACGCATCGCAGCAAGAATAGGCCTTGATGTGGGTAATATGCTGTTTGTAGATAATGTAATCAAACCATCGGCTTTGAGACTAAGAGATACCATACCTGCAGAATTTGATTCGCACATGAAAAGAAAATTGAAGTATCCAGTAATACAAAAGTAGAGATGGTGATGAGTGGTAAAAAAAATCCGAGAATCTATGCCCCCTACCCCCCGTTGATTCCAGTGTGTGAGGAACATTCGAAAAGGGGCGAGCTACGCTAAAAGGAGAGTTTGTCTCTACCCATTCCTAACTTGCTCGACCTCTGCAGGTCTTTTCCTAACTTGTCCGATTTTTGGAGCCTAAGCGAGTATTTGAGTTTGAGCACTCATCGCGACACGAGCCCTACCCACGGTGGGCAGACTTAAGCATAGTTCTTATGTGCTCCGTACACTTTGGTTGGCGCCTACCAAATACCAACATACCCGACCTCTCCAGACCCATTCCTAACTGATTGTGTGCTCCGTACATTTTGGTTGGTTCCTACCCAGTCCTTGCTTTGCGCGACCTCAACAGACCCATTCTTGACCAGTTTTGGAACCCAATGGAGTACTTGAATTTGAGCACTGACTGATTTCGGCGCAAGCCCCTCCCACGGTGGGCGGAATTAGGCATAGTTCTTACGTGCTCCGTACACTTTGGTTGGCCCCTACAGATTCCAACTTGCACGACCTCTCCAAGCCCCTACCGAACTTGCTTCTTGTGTGCTCCGTGCACTTTGGTTGGCATCTACCGAATTAACTTGCCCGATCCCTCCAGGCCCATTCCTAACTTGCTCGATTTGGAACCTTAGAACGGACTTGAATTCTGGCACCGCCCATTTGAAGCAAGCCCCATCGACGCAGTGGAAGCTAGGCATAGTTCTGACGTGCACCGTTTGCTTTTTTTAGCACCTACCCACTCCTCACTTGCCCGACCCCTCCCGGCTGCAGCTGAGCTAAGGCCATACCGAACTTGCCCGATCTCTACAGGCCCATGCCTATTTCACTCGATTTCTTTGACCATTACTACGCAAGCCCCGCTCCCGGTGTGTGGAGTTAAGCTTAGTTCTCATAAGTTTCGTGCGATTTGGTCATCCCCTGCCCACTCCCTAACTTGCTCGGGCTCTCCATATTGCGGTTGAGTTAAGAGTGGGTTATGTAACATACAAACGGACACACGGACACAAACACGCCGAACTTCTTGTTTATACATATTAGGTTGTCCCAAAAGTCTTGTAGGATTTTTTCAATCATCACTTTTTATTTTTTTTCAACAAACAACAACTAGGCAACAACGTACTCACCATTGTTATCGACAATACTCTGCCACCTCATAGGTAGATCGTTGATTCCCTCCTCCCAGAACTTTGGGTTCTAAGAGTCAAAGAAGTCAGCGATCGCCTTTGCAAGCAAGTCATAATCAACGAATTTTCATGGCCAGGAAGGATGCAAGAGGATGGGTGAGGTGATAGTCAGAAGGGGCAATGTCTGGAGAGTATGGCGGGTGGGGCAGCGCATCCCAGCCGGGCCCCTGTAGCTCGGCCTGGGTACACTTCGCGACGTATGGGTGGGCGTTGTCATGAAGGAGGGTGACCGCGGACCTTTTCCGGCGCTTTCTCGAACAGCGACGGCGAGCTGCTGGAGCTGGTGGGTGTTTACGGCAGCGGTGACTGTCTCGCCTTGTGTCGACACCTCTTGGAAAAGGATTCCTTCCGCGTCCAGAAGCAGCGGAGTAGAATCTTCTTCGGATGGAGGTTGGACATCGGCTCTTGGGATGGAGGTTGATATCGGCTGCGTTGGCGGCTCGACGTCACGGAGCAGCCAAAAGGCGCGGGGTGCGTTGGTATCGTGCAAGTCTCAGCTTTCATCGCCCGTAGCCAGATAGACGAGAAAGTAGTTGCGATGCGGGCGGAGCAGCAACGATTGACAGATGCTCACACGGGCACTTTCGTGAGCATCCGTCACGGCATGAGGTCCATCGCGACAGCACCTTCCAATAACCGGGCTCGTGGAGGCAACGATTTACGGTTATGGGTGCTTGTCTTGTCTTCCATGTCAATCTCGCCGTTGCTGAAGCTGATGCCAGCGACGCACGGTCTCGTAGCTCACACATCCCTTGCCAAATGCAGCGCTGATGGAGTCGCAAGCTTCCGCCGCTTTGAGCCCCAAGACCACTCATAGTAGATGACACTGTGTGTTGGGTGGGACTGAATTTATCGACTACGAACATTGTAGCTCTCTTCACGCAATCTGGTGGGTCAATATATATTTTGCTAGGAAGCTTAGAGAACGCTCTACGATATTCCTGAACCACCTAGACCTGCCTCGAAGTAAACACGAGTTATTGATTTTTTTATTTGGAAAAATCCTACAAGACTTTTGGGACAACCTAATATATAGGTAATGGATGTTTTCTTCGAATTTTGAAGGCTAAAAAAGTTTCATTTCCGAGGAGATAAAAGGAAAATCCACTTTACTTTACATCAGCTTACCTTGGTGTCAAGTGGTACGGTCACCTCGTTCAAGTTGAAGCCTAGGCGGTATTCGTTAAAAAGGACAAACTCCAGACCATCACAAGAATACTCTTTTTTTCAAATCAAAGGCATAGAGGTTGGAATGGGAATGAGCTGTTCAATTGTATGAGCCCGTCTTTGTGTATGTTCCCCACTCACGGAAGTACTAGAAGTTCTAAGAGACATGTCGCAAGAGTTTTTCACTATCTCTATCTAATATGCATATAACAATATCCATACATCTACACCATTTTCATGAACGGATACTTAGGCGGTTTTCCGTTGACGGTGATTTTTGCGCAGCAGTAGAGGCAAGGTCGTATTTTCAGGTTGTATGTCATTAGACAGAAAAATCGCGATGCGTCGTCGTGCTCGCGGCGTTCGCGCACTAGTCGCCCGTTTCTGATTGTGGCAACCATTTGCTTCAATGTATTATAAGTAGCCGCTTATCCGTATCACTAAATTTCTATGTCTTTTCTTTCATATCCTAGCATTTTTTGGTTGTGGGGAAGAGCCGCTGGAGTGAGCGCGGCGTCCGTTATTCTTACCTAGGCCTTTAGCCAAAGCCTTAGTTTAAGAGGAAACTCTTGCTATCTTAAGGTAGGGTTTAGTTAAAGATATACACCTGAGTGTACAAATTGTGTGTACAAATACAGTTTGTGGTTTCCAAGAAGTCCAGCCCAAACTGTGTCTTAATGCAATCTTCTAAAATGACGTGGTAGCTCGCAGTGGAAGTCACGTAGTTATAATAAGTTTTTCTGTTGATGGCGGAAGACGACATCTTTTGGCGCAAAAGATCGCTGTTTTTGCACTGTTTTTGTTGTTCACTGTTTTGCACACCAACAATGTAATGTGGCCTGGAAGTAATGATGTTCATGACGTATGAACGGAAACATAGTCGTCATCGTTGACCGACTACGTATTATACTTATGAACGCCAATGCACAGTTCGAGATTGCAACAACCTATACCTATTAACACTCGCAACAGAGTACGGCATGTACTATGCTTCTAGGGTTCGATTCACTTTTCTCCATACGCGTTTTCCTATGTAGAAGCACTATAGTTATGACGCAGATACGCTGCCCCAATCGGAATTGGACCACTCGTACGCTATCGTCGCACGCCTCATGTGGCCGCGCGACTTTTCTGTCCTAATGACATACATCCGTATTATCAGAGCACCATGGATGTAATAGGATTCCCTCGAAATGTTTCTTGTACCTCGTCCGTACATGGAGATGTCCAATGTGGCTGCAGATGATTTATTCTCTTAGACGTATCGTGAACCTTTTTTTATTTTCTTTATCTTTACAGGGACAATGGACCGACATCACAGCGAGAACACACACATGTCTTTCGGCCTCCACGATTTTCACAGTAACCGGTGGCACAATTCTGAAATCATAACAATTGTTAATCTTTGAATAGTAGTATTCACTTCTTCAATCTGAAACCTACGGCATCTGCATTGCCCTTCAGACGTCAACATGTCGCTGTATTATCGAGGTCAAGCACTGCGTCAGGAATTTTTCTGCGCAGTGCGAAACTTCTTGAATAATCTACCAGTGAACGTTGCTCATATTATATTATAAAGGAACTTACGGTGCTCATGAGTCAAATCTGTCATCATTTATATGATAAAACTACGTCAGTCTATCGTACACTATTTTTGAGTTAACAGGCCCGTGCCAGACCAGGCCTAATCTCGTATCACAAAGTTCTTAAATTGTGCGACGCTCTTCTAGAAGAGTAGCAATCCGCAATAAGATCCCGTTCATGTACATCGGTGGAGCTGTTTTCGCTGGTGGAGACCACATGGCGATGTAGTCATCGAGTCGACCCTCTTCCTCACAAACAAAGCAGACACTTTGTCAGAAATTCCTTGACGCAAGTGTGACCTTACTGAGAACGTCCTCATCTATGCGCATCCCCTTTTCCTGTTGGTCTTGAGCCTTTTAATTCTGCTTTTCGTATTTTGGGTTGAAGTCTGTTGATTTTATTTGGTAATTTGAAGCTAATACACAAATACATTTGATATTTGTGGTCAAATACATCATTTTTCTTCATTGCTTGTTCTGATCATGAAGATTATGAATCATCATGAAATGAAACTGTAACGGGAGGCCTACCATTGCCTTGCAAGATGCAACGCAAGCGGTCCTTGCGAGGATTGGGTGGCAGTCCATTAGGTTGCAGGTCACGCTCATCGCAACGTCTACGAAGGCGATGGCTACGAAAAGACACATCACGAGGCGATTCATTTCCTGAAGCCCTAAAAATGTCTTAATTGTACGTAATTGTTGGATGAGGACAACGATTGGATAATCAGAACACTTCACACAAAAAAAATACGAAAACAGATCAGCTAACAGAGCTCGTAGTTCAACAGCTCAACGATTTACAAAAAGTTAATAGAATAGCTGAGAGCTGCAAGAGGGTGTTTGCTTTCTGGATCACGTCTTGAGGCTCCGAGTAATTTATTCTGAATAAGCAGCAGTATATATACAGAAACAAAAATGAAAGGAATGCGATAAAGTGCCTTTAAGGAAGACATTTGTAATGCAGTAGTCATAAATTTGTTAGCTAATTTACCCTGATAAAAAGTGACTCAGACCAAAAGTGTTCAATATTTCGTGCATATTCTATTAGATATATTGCAGAATTTTTAGAAAAAGATTGACAGTATTCAATATCCGATACCTTCTCGCCCGAAAAAGAAAGTGTAAAAATGGATAGAAAGAATCACTACCAGTTTTTTGTCTTACAATTTTGCTAGACAAATGCTAGTTTGATGTGAGTCGTTTGTACTCTCTATACATTGCGCTGAAGCAAAGTATCAGGAAGAACAAACATATTGAAGTCCGCATTAATCTGAAATTCGGAAAGGATTCAGGGGGATTCGGTATTTTCGCGAAAACGAAGGAGAAGAAGGGGATAGAAATAATTTTCTACACTGAGGCTTAAGCAAAAATGAAAAAATGCAAAAATATTTACCAGAGAGTGGAGACTGGCCCCTTAAAAAACCACTCACGATGATTAAGTGGGCAATTTTCTATTAGCTACCCACCTCGTGATAGCACCCTACAATTATACAAGCTGATGGCACCGCGGGTGCGACGCCACGGAGCGATTTTTCGGCATGAGGCTACACACCCCCTGGATCCCGCAACCACATCTGGGGATCGCTTTTTGAGAAGACGCGCAAATTGTGAAGTCGAACCTTAAAAAGGGTATAATTTCGTCATAATTTCAGTTTACTTCATATTTTTGTTTTCTTCAACCTGTTCACATTACTATTTCACATCATTCGGATAAGTGTGAGTTGGTGGCTATCAGGGTTGTGGCGATGGCCGCGATCACGATAGTTCCATCAGAATTTGTAGGGGTTGGAGCATAATAGACTAAATTGTATATGCAAATCCATATTGATCTAAGTCAATTTGTAAATATAAAATAAAGCATTGGCAAACGTTAAGTCTTGAGAAGGTTACACATGAGGATTGATTGATAATTATGGAAAATGGAAGTCAATATTGAAAACGGTAAAATAAAAATGATATCGATAAATGGTGAAAATGGCTCAATGGCTAAAGGGAATGCTCCGAGATTACACAGTAGCCTGATCGAACCCATTCAGATCATTCACGGATTCCAGCCAAGTGCGCTTCTCAGAGTGATAATGGGGTCTTGACAACCATAGACATTATGTGCGAAGGGGGATGGAGGGTCAACGATGGGTGACCCAAAGTGGTGATAGGCGATAAGGACACACAAGAAGCGTATGCACGAAATGAGAGCAATCGCACTCTGTGTGCAGGAATAGCATTCTATCATTTCTTCCATACGCACCTGACATGAATTGTTCTTGACGCTGGCAGTGATGACTAGTTCCCTGGCTGACAGCTGGACTGTGAGAGTAAAGCCGATTGTTGTTTTTGCTTCAGTGGTTTGCCGCTCATTTATCACCGCTACTTGACCTGTAATTATCGGGTGTTTGTTATCTTTAATGTGGAGAAATGACGATCGGCTTTGCATTGTAGTGACCGGCGGAGTTTGGCAACAGCTGTATTTGTGGAGAAGGGTCGACTCGCTTCACGATGTCACCGTCCCTTATGAAAAAGCTTGATAGAATTGGATGATTACGCGCGATTGTACAGCAACAGTGAGTCGAAGTTTATTCCATGTGAAAAGAATTGCTGGCTGGACAGTGAAATGTTAAGCGATAGTGGAGCCTTCCGATCTTATCGTGAGGATTCTTTCTGCTTGAATGCTCCATGTGGGGCAGGAAGACCCGGTATATGTGTTTAGATGATGTAGGCATGGTATAGTATCTATAGAAGAGACATGTTGGTTTGCAGTGGAAGCACCAGTTGCACCATAGCATCCACAGCTTGGTTCACAATAAGCGTATTACGGAGTTGCGTTTGCAATAGCACTGAAGTCGTGCAGCTTCATCTGCGCTTTGAGTGAGGCACATGTCTTACTTCTACAACTTTCTATGTCATAGCATTGATGTCGGGACTCCGTGAAGAAATCCTGATCTCTCGCAAAATATACGCCTTCCGTTTTCAGATAAAAGTGCGGAACTATCGCAACACAGGCCTTTTCTCTACAAGAAAATTTGAGACAAGCCGACCGTAGCTAAGAAAAGAAAACCAAAGTTTTTGGTTGAACCCTACCGCGTCACATAACTGAATGTACGACACGACACTCGAATTGATCCATGGAGTTAACCCAATTGTTTTATTATGAGCGACAAGGCTATGCTGCTTCTATTGTGAATTGACCACGCGCTATGAGGCATCGTCCTTGGACCGCCGTTTCCTTGCGTGTCCTGACAGATTGACTCTGTTTAGAGATACCTGAATTCAATTAGGTGTTGGAGGAAGGGCACACCCAGGTGTCGAATAAAATGGCCACTTCGGTATGACTTCCCTTTAACCGGGACCCAAACACGACAACCCCCTTCCCACATTTCAACATATACACAAACTCTACAGTGTCAATAACTGTTGCAGTGTGCATAGTATTACACATTTCCTTACAAAATTGGGTCAACACACGGCACGTTCTGCTTATCATCTGGCCTGGAATCGCTGCACATACTTTTTGTACTTACTACCCTCCTCCCGCCCCCCCCCCCCACCCTCCCTTCATCCTGCCCTTCAAATAGGACCCCTTCCCTGCAGAGAAATCTTAAGCTCCCAATCTACCCCAGTTGGAGGAAAGGAAGAAGACCTGCAATATCTCGAGGTTGAGTCCCAGTGCCAAACGCCTGCTGCGTAGTAGTTGCGTGGTGTGCACTTGGCTCATGAGCACATCTGTGCCTTGCATAGGAAACAGATGCCAAGTGAAGGGCAACACACTCATCGGTACCAGACTTTTTTTGGAAGGATAAAAGCACTGACTCGTATATTGGTTGGCCTCCGCAGAACATCGTTTAGCCCAAATAGCATGTTGCGGCTCGTTGGGCGGTTGTCTTCCGAACGCTAGCGCAACAGCATCGTGGTTCCGGGTCTCCGAACCTCGCGCCACCTGGCTGCTGTGCCTGCGGGCTTTCACTGTCCACGTAGGCTATCCCTGGGACCACACTGCTTTCCCCACAGTGTGGCCGCCGCGGGGATATAGGCTGTCTTTTACTCTATAGACTATGGTGAGGTACAACAGCAAGTACACTGATTATGACAGCTATATTTATTATATAAATAACTATTCACATTAGTTGACCTGCTCTCATCTTCCTTCCGAATCTCAGGTCCGACCATGCTTCGTCCCCTAAGGGTCTACCAAAGGAATTATGGCGGTAAGCGGTACTCCTGCACCCTGCAGGCTGCTCTCCCATCTGCAGTCGTCCACGTCCTCGGGTATAGCGAACGTGAGCGTGTCAGCGCTCAATCAAGCCGACCGCAGTGCGCCCGTTCGCACCGCATCCTTACAGCCTGCAGAGCACGAGATCAAGCTCTCGCTCTCAACAGTTCGGCCTGGCATTCTAGCGGCTGACGTCCGGTGCCCCGCTCCTCGCGGAAGGAAAGGTGCATAAGCATCGACTGGCAGTGGCGACTCCTTTTAGGCCGCGACTGTGGTCGAGGGCGGGCGAACAGTCGCGAATCGCGACATCGCATTCGCCTGCCACAATGATTCTGAGTGGAACTAGAATGCACATCCCAGAGAAGGGATCGATTAACGCCAAAAACTTTATCCTTTATCCATTAATGATTGTTTCCATTCAGACTGTCACATGTACACATTCACATGCTAACGAGTGCTCCACGGATACATGTTGCTGTAACATGGATCTCTGCAAGATGGCTCCTAATAAATCCCCTTACATGAAGTTTATTTTATTGTAACTAGCAATTGCCGTGTTATAACTTTCCTTTTTTCTGTATTTTATCTTGCACGATCTACAAACAAAATTATAAGCTGTACAAACCTCTGAATTTTCATTAACAATAGCCTTTGACAACGATTTCCTGTGCACGACGCAGATGTGTGCATGAGCAAATGCACGCCACGTAACTGCTCCGCAGCAGGCGTTTTGCACTGGGACTCAACCTTGAAAAATTGCAGAAGATCTTCTTCCTCCTCTCCAATCACGGTAGTTTTCTCTGCAGGGAACAGGTCGTGTTTGACTGGCGGGATGGAGGGAAGGTGGTCGTAAGTGCAAAGGTCAGCAATGGTTCCAAGCTAGATGATAAGCGGAACGTGCCGTTCCTCCAACTGGGGTAGACTGGAAGCTTAGGATTTCTCAGCAGGTCCTATTTGATGGGCAGGATGGAGGGAGGGGGAGTCGGAAGTGTAAAAGACGGCAATGGTTCCAGGCCAGATGATAAGCCGTGAGTTGACCCTAATATGTAAGGAATATGTAATACTGTACAAACCGCAATAATTGCCGACAGTGGAGTTTTTGTAGTTGTTGAAATGTGGGAAGGAGATTGTCGTGTTTGGGTACCCATTAGAGGAAATTCATACTGAAAGGGCCATTTTCTTCGACACCTGGGTGTGTCCTACCTTGAATAACTAGTTGAGTTCAGGTATGACTGAACAGGTTAATCTGACAGGTCACGCAGCGATCCAAAGGCGATGCCTCATAGCGCGTTGCCAATTCACAAAAGCCCTTGTCGTTTATCATAAAACAATTGGCGTAGCGCCATGAACCAATTCGAGTGTCGTGTCGTACATTTAATTATGTGACACGGTAGGTTTTTTCCGAAAAAGTTGATTTTTGCTTTACAGTTTTCGCTAACTCAAGTATTCGTGTAGAGAGAACTGCTGTGTGCAATAGCTCCGCGTCCACGTTTATTACGCAAAGCTTACTATGCTGTTTCCTGAATTTTCGAAAACATATCTAATTGTAAACATGACGTCGTACTAAAACGTTAGATTGAGCTTCTGAGAGCATGATTTTTGCTGAATTCTAGAGGATGATGTATGTATGGTCCATTCCGCCATTCTTTGAATTCTTTGGGAATAAAAAGATTTCAAATAAATCTTGCCTATTTCGGCATGATCTAGTTAATTTCGACTCGCACAGGGCATGGAAGGGTGATTCCTATCGACACTCTACGTCTTGGTGCACAAGAAACTGCAGACACAGGGGATCCATCCCTGGAATCCACGTGCTTCTGGAAATGGAATTTCACGCTAATCATTGGCTAGCGAGCCTATGAGCCATCTAAGGTTGAGCCATGTCCCCCATACTGTCATCTGGGTTAAGATGCCCTACGAACGGAGACGTTCCACAATGAAGGAGCTTTACGATACGAACCCAAATGACCACAGTCAATAAATCACCCTCTCAATGAGACGTTAAATGACGGTTTTTTGAGGTTTCAGACGTCCAGTAATTCTTATTTCATCAGAATCCATATATGGAAAAAGTGGAAACCATCCCAATCATCCAGTCGACTACAAGGTCATTGCCACAGAACACCGTTCAGCTGGCTAATTCGTCTACGGCTTATCTTCAACATCTTTGCCATCATCGCCGCTATCTGGTCGGGGTTCACATTACTCCTGCTCCATCGGTGCCATTCTACATGCGCTCATGACACGACCAGCCACTTTATCGTTTTTATGTCAGGTGTTTTATCATCTTTTTTTAAATACCAGGTTGTAAGGAATATTATGGTCGGTTTTCCGCGTTCACAAGATAAATTCAAATCTCAGAGCGCGTTAACATGAGCAACTTCATATTGTGCTTCTTAAATAGACAGATAATTGCTTTCTGAATGACATGGCTTTCCTTGACATGGCACAAGGTTTTCGAATGTTGAGGGAAATCTTAAAGTACTGCTAGAATAGCACTTTTCAGATGAATTCATTCCACGAGTTCTTGTTTAGCCGAGTTCCAGCGAAAGTGACCACAAATGTGAGTGCTGCAAGGGGAGGGGTGAAGCACCGGACTGAACACGCTGTCCTTGGTTTCAGAAATGCAGAAATGAGAACGAGTTGCTCGAATTACCAATTGATCAAATCGCTTTAATTAAAACGGCAGAAAGCGATGAGCGTCCATACTTGCACGGGATATCAACAAGTATTTGCCCTCAACACATAAACTTGGTTAGCCGCCTCAAGTAGCCCCGATTTGAGAAAAAACCCAAAAAAGGGTGGAGCGGGTCCCCTTAGAGTAACTAATCCAGTAATTGAAGCAGTTGCAAGCTGAAGCCCCTACTCGTCCATCATATTCACCAGATCTAGCGCTAAATTGGCTCCACTTTCCATACATCTGGACAGCTTCTTCAGCAGCAGTGTGTTCAGAAGGAATGGTGATTTGAGGTCGACTTTTTTGATTCCACGTTATATAAATCATCAGCCCTTCAATGGGATGAGGTATGCAAATATCCACGATATTGCCAAAAGTGTAACGAATCAAATGGTGCTTATTTCGATCAAAAAGATGCATATTGAGCCGAAATATGATCTCCCGAAGTTGAAAACTGCGAAAACCGGTCAACTTTACTTATGCTCATCATATTATTCAATGAATTGAAAAGTAAACAAAGTGCAAGTATGTAGAAATTGTGTGACTACAGCAACTGTAGATTTCTGTAGCTTCAGTAGTCTCGCCCGTCAACGGCGCGCACGGAAGGTCTCAGATATGTAATTCAAGTTCGAGGTAACGTGAAATGTATTGCCTGCAGCACGTACAAATTTGCCCTTGTGATTTCTAGAGCTTTTGTACATATTTTATAAGTGCCGTAGATATTGTGTAAAATGAATAGCCCGCGTATAACATGGAGAACACTGCCAATAAAAGCCGAAAAAGAACTGCAAAAATGCAAAAAAAAAACTGAGTCATAACAAATCTATGGATTCCTAGTACTCGTGCATATTCGTCTTCTCTCGCACTTCTGAATGAAATTCGAATGTGCGGCTTGTACCAGCTTACCAATCAAAGGGACTGGAAAATATTGGCCTGTCGAGACTCAGTCCCACCAGCGTCAACAAAGAGAATACTTCTATTTTTGGGAATGTTTTGCACCGTCTCACCTTCAGACGCCCTTACACCCATTGATGACTTTCACTAGGGCACTTACGATGGCTCGCAATCGCTGACCCCGATTCGGTGTGTATGACTGGTGGCTGAGAAATATCACTGAGTAAGAAAATGTTTTGCATTACTACGTTGCTCAAGGTTACTTTTTCACTTTGAAATTGGAGGGTGCACTTTATCCGTTCAATTGCATCTTCATTTAAACATGTTTGCAGTGGAACGGAAGTCTCACTCAAACGCATTAATTTCCTTCAATGCTCCTTATAATATCCATTCTGTTTACAGGATTATATACTAATTGCTGTGCGAGGGTGATGTAGTGACAGGTAGCGCGCACACCCACTATCATATTTGGGGATCAAATCGCATTGACGCACGCAAAAACCAACCAAACCTTCTCTCTCTCCGAGGTCTGTGAATTGGTACGAACAGGCTCGTTTGGGAGGATGAAAGCACTGACTTGCCTGCTCGCCCTCTGCAGTCACTGGATAAAGTAAATCACATTCATCTGCCGCCACAATAGTGAATGGAACCAGAATGCCCGGCGCATTCCACAGATGCGATTGACTGAGGCCGAAAACTTCATCTTTTACTTTATTCTTTCCGCTATATATCGTTATATCATTATTTATAGTTTACCGGACGGCTGGCGCACACTACTGTACTGTGCGCAAAACACCATGTGCGTCAGTAGGTCGATCGAAATTCCTTTTTTTTTTCTTGAGGACAGAGTATTCCAGTGCAGGCTCCGCCCACCGTGAGGGTGGGGCTTGGCGTGGTACATGTGTGCACTTCAATTCCTGTCCTAGGCCCTAACCTGTCTCGATTTTACTCCATCTCGACGAGTTTTTTCCAAGTAAGGTCCAAGCTCCGCACACCACTAGAAACGCCCTACTCCTGTGTCTGGTGCTCTCTCATGACTTTAAAAAACTCATTTCTGACATTAGTCCATCTTTCCCCACGTTTGGAGCACATTCTAGTCCAATTAACAGTTTCGGGGCTAAAAGCGGAACATTCCAGGACACCCCTGCCCACCGTGGACGGAGCTTATCATGGGTCCTCCATGTTGGAAATGACTTCGAAGGCCCGGTTTGGCATCGACCCTGCAAGTCTATTCAGGAACTGTGGGTCTATACGGTGCCAAGCCTGATCGATCGCCATTTTGAGGTCTCCTACGCTAGTGAAGGTCCTCCCTTGGCTGTATATCTGCCAGACCAAGGCTCCCCAAATGTTCTTTATCGGGTTTAGATCGGGAGAGCACGCAGGCCAGTCCATAAGAACTACACTCCGTTCGCTTAACCACGATTTTGAGGACCGGCTGACATGGATGGAAGGATTATCCTGCTGGAAAATAAGGCCATCGTCACTCTGATCCGCCAACACAAGTAGCAGATGATACTCCAGTACATACTGGTAGCCCGACGAACAAAAGCTAACTCAAGCTTCCCTCTTCAATGGAAGCCTCCCCACATCATGACACTGCCTCCACCGAAATGCGTCTGCTGAGGAACTTTGGTTTTTTGCGAGATCCCTCCAATAATGAGCATAGCCGTCTGAACCGCCTAGACTGAACTTTTTCCGTCCGAAAATATCACCTGGAAAAGAAATTTGGATGCAGGAAGCCTTGTAAAAAGGACCCTTACCCTTGACCAATCCGTTGCCATGTTCTTCTTGGCGAACTTTAGGCTTCTTCGTGGGACTGTGAGAGTCGCGGAGCTGAACGGAGACGACATCGCACGATGTTTTTGTTGCGCTTGATGCTTCTCCATACCGTCATTCTAGAGGCGGCAGTCGGTAATCTGGCACGAAAGTCACTGACACTCACTAGGTGGTTGGACACCATGACCGATCTGACATCCTATTTGAGTCAGCTTCTTCGGCCTGCCAGGGCTTTTCTTCCTTCCGTAGGACTCCGGTGAGTGTAAAGCGATCAACGGCCCTTGACGAGCGTTTTCACGGTTGCTCAGACCCGCCGTGTGCAGGGCGCGGTTCTGTGCCTGCTCGACTTCGGACAAAATTAGACCACGTGACATTTAAGGTTAGGATGCAAAACACTTATTGCTATTTACTACTTTTTTGAAACAGCAACTTCTCTTTGTATATGCCCTTCTTTTGTCCAGACTCGTCAGATGCGTCTATACATATGTATGATTCGGTCCATATGGGAGCCGAATGGTAAAATCTGCCAAATTTTCCTCCGATATGGATGAAATATGGTAAATCTAGGTTTTCGAGCATGCTGATCACGATAGTCACAGGGAAATTGATCGTGAATTCTACAAAACTCAGTTACGCTATTTTGGGGGTGCGTTAATATTCTTGATAAGTACTGTATATCACATTTATCATCATCTATTACATATCACATACTAAAGTATCCTTCAAGAAGGGAGTAGACACTCTGGACAAGCTGAATAGACGTCTTTGATGAAAGATTCGGTCTCGATCATCTTCGTTCCTAAATGCTCCACTCATTGTGACTTCCTACGAAAACACACAATACTCCCAGAACCTCTTAAAGCTGACGAGCGAGTTCCTCACGAACTTATAACATTTTTTGGTAAGGCTCCACGCAATCAACAACGCTATCATTTCCGATGAAATTTTATTGATTTTATTCATTTGATTTTTCGAATATGAAAGTCGTCGATAGCTCTCTCGAAACCAGCCTAGCAGTAGTTCTTCTGAGATATTTACGATGTTTGAATCATATTGAAACCGGCTCATGGAAAGATGTCGTCAAGAAACTGTGGTTTCTAATGTCTTCATGATGGCTTCTAGTTTCAAGCTGCTGCAGGCGATCTTTCCCTGCATTTATTCTTCAGATCAACTTATCTGCATTTTTCTATTTAAAATGATTTCTTCTGAATGGGAAATAAAATTTTGACTACTGCAAAACCGTACATGGTATATTGGAAGGTATCAGTACATTTCTGCATGAAAGGCTTATATCCCGAAAAAAAAAATTTGCGCCTCTTGCCGTTCTCTCACATTGGTGCACTAATTAGCAGGTTGCGGTCTGCATATAAGTGGCAAGTTTGTGGGTTGCCCTCGAGCTGTTGACCAGTGATTTATTCGGATTTTTTTCAAACCAAACAGAGTCCCTGAACCTTCAAAAGGACACTGGCATTTCTCCTCGACTACCTGCCTCCATGTAAGCCTTTCAGCAGCCGAGAAATTCTCAGCGAGGGAGTGGGCAGAGGAAAGCTCTCCCTGCCTTCGCTATACCCTGATGGAATGTGTCACTTGGTCCGTTCCTGAGCAGATAACTCAATTATAGAGCACAGAAAAAGAACAAGAGTAGGTCTGATTTTTTCCAGACATAGGTTCGTTGCCATGAAATTCTTCTCAGCACTATGTTTAGCCCCAATTCCCATGTTTTGACCATTAACCTAAATTCCTTCATGCACTCTTGAACTCTTCGGTTTTTTTCTAAGTTGACTAAATGTCATCTGAGCTGTTTTCTTCTTTTCAGAGCAAAATGGGCAGAGTTCTAAAAGTTGTAAAGGTCTGCTACTCGCTGCTATTCACACTATCAGGTACGTCTGATCGCAAAACATGTAAAATTTCTTTTGAATTTCACGAATTACAGTAACCCAAAGCGCTTGTGCGGATGACGAGGATCCGCTTCGAATCGCCGTAATTGGAGAAGGTGTCATCGGATTGTCAACGGCAACAGCGATCAAACAGCAGGATCCACACGCAGAGGTATCCGTGGAATGATTTCATTAATATGTGTGTCACTCATTTTATATGTAATTTTTGTAAAATAACTAACCGTACTTAATTATGCATGGTAAGTAACACTTGCTGAAGTCATTAAGTCAGATTCTCACTTTCAGATAACAGTATTCCACGATCGCCCTTTTGAGAAGACTGTCAGCAGGGGAGTCGCTGGCCTATTTCGCATCGATAAGCCGACACCTCTACAACGGTGGGAACTCTTTGAGCTAGCACCTTCTATGGCTGTTATCAGTTGATTCGTGCTGCGAACACACTACTCACACAGTCTTATGTATGCTGTAAACCTTCGGGACCCTTTCCTCTTGTGACTTCGAAACATCCGACAACTGAGCGTGCGGTTGCGAGGCGGTTTACATGCATATTGGAGCTGGCTCTTCGCAACCGCACGCATGGCCGTCACATGCCACAAGACATTAGGTGTGACAAGTACGAAACCAACTTATTTCTGTTAAGTATTCTTTTCAGATTATACGGTAACGATACATTTGTGCATCTTACCGAACTATGGAGGACGTTAGGTGGCTTCAGCGGAGTTCAAATGCTTTCTGGTCATATCCTCTCTGAAGACATAGACATGCTACACAATCAGGTTAGTTTCGGATTTATTGCTGCCTTAAAGCCTAGTTAACGCGAAGCCTCGATCAACTAATGATAGAGCTGTACGCCAGGGGGACCGTGATACCTCGATGGCGAAAGGGTGCTACGAGCTCCTCGACCACGCCCCACTGCGCTCCAACGCTATACCACCAATGAGGATCCAGATGACGCCGCCCTCCAGCATCTTAGTGCTCGTCAAATGTTTCTTCCAGCCTTAGCCTTTACCAGCAAACATTTAGGAACGAGCCTACGCTGACATTGTCTACAATTTCCATTTTTTGGACAAACGCGAACTGAAGTCACAATTCTTGATAAAGGATATAGAGTGAGTGTTTCAGTCCAAACACCCTTCATGTGCTCCCATACACTGTTTCCAACCTTTCTGGTGTTTACGGGCCTCTCATTCTCATTTCTGACAGCTGGATTTTTAGCCGGATCTCAGGAATCCACTACACCGCGTTCACATCAGAAGGTGCACGGTATTGTCCATGGATGAAGAAAGAGTTATTGGCCAATGGTGTCAATTTTGTAGAACGAAACATCAAAAGCTTAGATGAGGCAAGTGGCTCTTACGCCTCTTACAGTTCAATATATTCATATGGGTCAAAATGAAGTCAATATCATGCGCGCGCAGATGGCGATTTCTGAGTCTTATCTGATAGGTTATCACACTTTGTATACGAACCATAACTCAGGGGTGTTTTTCCATTTGCACGCCGGGAATCCAAAGGTGCTTGAAAAGCAAGCGGGAGAACCATGGGTTGTAATGACCATGGTTTGCATGAACAGATCGAATATGGGCTGTGAGGACTCCACCCACTGTGGGCGGGGTTTGCGCCGAAGTGTTCAATGCTTAGGTGAAGATTCTATAAAATAATTGATTTGAAAGAGCCTGGAAGTCGGGGGAAGGTGGCCATCCGTGGGTAAAACCAGTGAATGGTTCATGTGCTCCACACCTGTGTCATGTCTTCGCGATGTTGATCGTAGAGCTCAACTCGCTATGGTAAAACCAAAACTGCATGACACTTTTCATTTACCCCCCCCCCTCCCCACCCCTCCTAAGCTTTCACTACTTTGGTTTGCAGTGCTAGTCTACCCATTTACTCATGAATGTGGGAGGTGGGGCAGGGTGAGGGAGGGATGGTGATGAATCAGTGGTGATTAATCTTCTATCTACACGCGTAACTGTACGCGGACAAAGGGATAATTGTCGATTTGTCAAATTATTGAGTCTTATTCGTATCAGATTATTATCACTTGCCTTGATATATCGTGAAATGTCGGCTTAAATTCGTATTATGTTCTTGTCGTAAGGAGCAATTCATCTGAACGACATCAGTAGTTGTGCCATTCGTAGCGGGTCGTCTCCTCCCTTTGGCACACGGGAGGGCATGGCATGACCGCACCTAACGCTCGACTATCGATGACGTTCAAGTGAAATACTGCTCTGAGCTACTCCTCAATGCGAGCGCGAAATGTGCCTTGAAGAGATACCAATTTGTTACAGCTAGCCGACGAAGGCTATTCCGTCGTCGTCAACTGCGCTGGAGTTAATGGTGCTCGTCTTGCTGGCGATGATGATGATTCGTATCCAATTCGTGGCATTCTTCTCAAGGTTGACGCTCCATGGCAGAAACATTTTCTGATGCGAAACACCACCACATTTACGATACCAACGTTAGTTACGATACCAATTCTGCTCTACGAAACTTACTCTTTGGAGGGAAAATTTCGTTGAAAAGTAGATAATTGCTCGAAGCTGGTAATCAAGGGTTGTATTCAAAGGAACCGGGAGGGGTCGAAAGAAAGCGATAGATGGGAAGAAGTGTAAAGCAGTAGTAGAGCAGAGAGGGAAAAAAAAGAATAATTTCGATCGGCCTACTGACGCACATGGTGTTTCGCGCACAGTAGTGTGCGCCAGCCAACTGGAGTAAATTAAGTAGAACAACAAACAGCAGCAACCAAGTAAAGCAGAGAGGGAGAATAAGCCAAAGGGTTAGAAAAAAGTTGTTCTGGTAAAGAAAGACCATAGAATTCACACTTGACGTCTAATCAAGGTGTCGTGAGTGCAATGTCTGTAACCTAACGAACTGCAGGCGTTACACTGAGTCCCACCGTAATCCGAAATTGTCACCTCCGGTGTTTGTATGGTAATGACTACAGACGCAGCAGTGGAGAATCGAACCTCGCGCAAGTTGACCAAAGTTGCAGTAGCTGACTGAAATGTCAAGACACGTCTATATGTACATTGCTTGAAACATCGGCTTCCTTTGTACGACCGTCGTCGGAACTATTCGGCTATTACAACCCCAGTGAGGGTCGATTGGGGCAAAAAAATTTTTTTGCTAAAACTTTGCCTACAGGGGTAATTGAGGCCCCTGATCACGAATATCACATTAATTTTTAATGTTGGCGCCATTTTGCACCAAATTGGCGCAACTATTGCACCAAGGTCATTCTCACCAAATTTGGTAGAAACTTGGTTATAGGGGTTATTTGGTGCCCTGATCACGAATATCGCATTCGTTTTCAACGTTGGCGGCATTTCGCACCAAAATGGCGCAACTATTGCACTGCTGCTAGCACTCTTCACTGGTTTTGTCAAACACATGCAAAAAAGGTGGAACTATTCGGCTATTACAACCCGTTAAAAATTAATGTGATATTCGTGACCAGGGGCCTCAATTACCCCTGTAGGCAAAGTTTTAGCAAAAAAATTTTTTTGCCCCAATCGACCCCGACTGGGGTTGTAATAGCCGAATAGTTCCCCGTCGTCGAACTCTGCAATCTTGCAATTTCGCGAATTTAAGATTTCGCTATTCTGCGACTTCGCGGCGTCGCACTTTCACACGCGATGCTACGACCTTGAGATTGTGCAATGCCACAACTTCGCGCGGAGAGCCACGACATCGCAAATGCGCAAAATCGCAGAATCTCAAAACCGCAAAGTCCGGCGGACTAAGGTTATCGTAAGACAGGCAGGGTTTCATAATGCGACGATGGAGCTCGAGGCGTCGCACGTAAGTGGCTCCTGAAGCGATCACCTTTCCACCCAAAATGAGACAGCGAACAAGGTAGTTGCTTCACGGCCTAACTATATACATACGATGCTCCTGGCTCGCACGGGTGTGTGTAGATAGAGCGTGGCTGCGTCACATCTGCCCTTCCACCCATGCCACACTGCCTCGCTTGAAGGCTGCTATGCCCTGCCACTGGCACTCGCACCCGCCGCCCCGCTCGCCGCGGGCGGCCACGCGATTCGCTGTCATATCTGCTAGCTCTATGAACCAGTTACGCATGAAAAAATTCGTGCTGCAATTTCGAAAGGATGACATTCATGGCACGACCAAGTGACCGTTTAAGTTCACAGTTGGATGAAGGGCCAGGGAGTCAGAATGCAATCGCGGTGAATGTCTAGAATCATGGGACTTCCAGATGTATTCCAACATGATACATCGGAACCACCCTTTGACTAGCTAGCCATATTTTAAGAATTGGTGGATGTGCTGTCGGAACAGTAAAAGAAGATCATCAAGACAGTATGGAAATCACAAAAGAGGAAATCACCAATCTGTGGAATCGCTACTTGGCATTACAGCCATCTTTTGAGGTGAGCAAAGTTTTCTAGAGTCTCTCGCAAGCTCACTAGCAAGTTCATACCATTTCAGGGTGTTGAAATCCTAGATCATTTTGTGGGTCTTCGTCCTGGCCGATCAGTGGTGAGAGTGGAAGCTGAAACAAGAACGACTACAAGAGGGAGAACGTATAAGGTACTGCAAGGGTTTTTGCTATTTCTTTCAATCATGGTGAAGAGCACTGTGCCTTATTGAGGGTGTGTAGCCTTATGTCGAAATTACGCGCGGCCGCGCGCGGCGAGCGGCGCCGCGGGCTTCTTCGCGTGGTTGTCTTCATTGCATGCACTCTTTTAAACGTTTGACGCCCAAATAATTAATTCTTTAAAAGGATTGTTGACATGTAGTGGTATTGTTTCTTTTACTTTTTATGTTACTATAATACTTAGTATTTTTAGAGTACAAAAGTTATTGTTTTTAGATAATGATGAAATAAACAGCTATTTCTTGAAGGACCTCCGTGGTACCACACCCTTTCGTCCTGAGCGGAATTGCAACCGTCCTCGGCAAGTTGCGCTGATGGCGCGCAAATGCGACGCCGCAAAGCGAAAATCAGAGATAGGCTGCACACCTCTCCCTTGAGTATCTTTATAGAAGAGATCTCCTGTAGGGCAGCGCAGTGAACTATGGAGCGCTTGGAACTATGTGGCTCAAATGATTTAAGCCACCGTCATCGACCTCTACGTATTAGCTAAAGACCGGCTCGCGCGTGAGATTTTCTAGAAATACGGCACCTTCCCCGATTAGGCCCTGATCATATTAACCCATCCTTATTTACAGACCACCTCATCGGCCCTAAAGTCACTAAAATGGAAGTGTGAGGTTTACCGGAGAAGTTTCAAAGAGAAAAAACGTAACCCCCCCTTTTTGCAACACCCCTAACACTACCCCACTCCCCCTCATCCCATGACAATTCCATTCTCATTCCATGCTTTTCCCTAGGGTAGCGTAGACAAGGGAACTGGCCTTCGTCATGCATGTTTTCCATTTCTATCCTTTTGCACCAATGGATTAATCTTTATTTTATTCCTCAAATAACCTTCTCAAATAGACCATGGGCTGTCTCAGGAAGACCCATACGTAGGCGCAGCACGGGTTCAAACTCCTCTGCGATTTTGTGTGGAATGTGCATGCGTGGCGCATTCCCAATGGGTTCATCGATGCACTTTTGCTCATTGTTATATTGCGTGACTGTACTGACATAATGGAGGTATTCCAGGTTGTGCACAACTATGGCCATGGAGGAAGCGGTTTCACCCTTGGATGGGGTACGGCTCTCCATGCCAGTTCCCTAGCACTGGATCACCCTGTTGATAGATACGAGCAGCTAAAGAAAGCTGAACAGCTGTTGAAGGGGCCTACAAGAGACAATTATAGCCGCCCGATTTCTGAAAGTTTTCATGCTTAGTATTATATAGTTATTATTTGGAGTCTATGAGATGGTACTATGCGATTTTGTTGAAGTACGCTTTCTGTTCTTCAATAAATTGATTTTCAAGTGCCTTGCCTGTTTTGATTTCAGATTCTTGTAGCATAGGCCTCGAACAACGGTAAAAGGGATGTGGCATGAGACGGGGCCGGTGCGGTATCGAATACAAGGCGGTTATGCCCCGCCTGCTCGCTCGCGGCGCCGTCGGCTTCTGCTGTAAGTCCGGAAAAAAAATACGGCGTCCATTAAGGCCTTTCGTTGGGTCACACATTCGGTAAGACAGTGGTGAGGGTAATGTGAGTAATGAGAAGTACTAAAATGAGCCATGCAAATGGAAGTTATTGGCCTTTGAAGACTATATGTGGCATAATTCTCAAGTATCTAAAGAGCGATCCCGGGCTTTATAAGAGCGGTCTTCTTCAGCAACTGAAACTTACTTTCACAGTAGCCGCCCCTTTCGTTAACGGAGTCCGCCACCTTTTGGCGTCAACGGCGGGAAGGAAGCCTTATTTACCGGGTTTTTGACCGTCCCATTCTATTTTTCTTGCTTTCGTACTAGTAAGCATCTGCACTTTCATATTCAATGATATTCTGATATTCGGCCTTAACCCATAACGGACGGTGCGCCACATGGCCACGCAACCCATAACGGACGGCGGCGTTTTTGCGCCGTTTTTCAATCAAATCTTTCACCAATTTTTAAATTGAGTCATTTTTGTAACTTTTTATGCAGTTGCTACTGATAAAAAGGTCATCACTGTGTAGTGGTATCACCTCATGCTGTTATACGCGGTACTTCTCTCTACCTATTACTGCAAAAAAGTTATGCATTTCGAGTAGTGAGATGAGCGCGAGGGTTTCCAAATGGGAAACGGAGTCTACGGATTCTAATGGATTATTGATTGTAACTAAAAACAATTGTTGTCATTTGTTTGTACAACTAGAAAGGATTGCATTTGAAGTTACTCGCATAATGTTTGTTGAAAATTTGCGCTGCACCGGTCCTGGAAATATATGTTATTCTTCAATACTTGTAGTGTATACGTGTATAATTGGTTTTTTGGAAATATTACAAAACTAGATTTAAATGTTGGGAGTAACCATGTGGCGCACCGTCCGTTATGGGTTAACTACCCCTACCACTTTAAGGGGAATCTATCAATGTGGTCTTTTCATCCTTTATTTACCAGCAAACCCATGCCTATCATTCGATCATTTGTATGTCATATCATTCGCAAATGTCGAAAAGGTTGAATAAACAGGAGTAAAGGTGTGATTATTTTCGAGCAAAGCCAATCAGTTCGAAAGCAGTTGTCCCTGCCGTCGGTTACGTCCATGCGCGTGCATTACTGTGGCATGGCAGGCGATGCGTGTGAATGCAGACAAAGCCGCTCGAAATAAATTTTCGGACATTTTCGAACGAACTTCGCTGCGAAATCTGGTGTGATGTAAGTGAGGGAGGATTGCTCAGAATACATCGCAAAGAATGGCATCACCAGCCACTACCATACTAACCGGGGAACGCTTACGAGCCTACTCGGCTGCGGCTGATAAGGTAAGTATCAGAAAAGTTTTTATTGCCATCAGTAAGTTTTTTGTGTAATGCACGAATGTCTTGCTTTATTATTGTTTTGGTGCTATTGCAATGAGTGAGGAGGGCATCTTACATGGAGATAACTTTTACCTGAGCTTAGAAGGGGAAAGGAACCACTTCTTTGCTTCATTGAGACATGGGCAAAATTATACGCATGAATGTGCAGATTGACCCTTCGAAGATCCCTCCAAAGTGCTTAGATGTGCATCTTTTGGGTCAAATAAGTCGGGGTGGACGCAGAATTTTCATTGACGTCAGAGCTTCTTTCCCTCCCTCGGCTCGGGCTAAAGCAGATGAGATCTATGCTTTGACAGATGCTTTTTTATGTAGGAGGAGATATCAATTTTAGCCTAAGTCCAGGGAGGGAAAGGAGCTTCGACGTTCACGCAAAAATGATTCTCTCCCCCCCCCCCCCCGACTTTATTTGACTCCGTCTTTTTATAAGATGCCCCCACCCCTCATTGCGATAGTACCTGGGAAAAATCTATCTGAAGCCAAAGACGGTAATCCGTCCTGTATAATAGCAGTAACAGAAACAGTAATGATAAAACAAGGTGCTATGGCAATGAGGGAAGCATCTTATAGGAGGGTGCACATCTATCATCTTGAAGGGATCTTTGAGGGGTCTGTGTTCACATAAGACGTATATTTTTGCCCTTACCTTAGCGACTGAAGGAAGGGGTTCTCTCCCCCTTCTAGGCTGGTAAATTACGTCCATGGTGGGATCCCCTCCCCCCCTCTGCGATGGCACCTTTTCCATTTCAAGCATGCCATTTTGGTTGTGCTTGAGGCTTCTTAAATACCATATCATCATTTTCTGTGTGCCACAATTTTTGTAAGATGGATTGAGATATCTCCATTCGCTCTAACGTCAAGTTTTAGTGAATTCATGGGCTATTTCTTAGATTGGTTGTTTCGGAACCTATCTGAAATTTATAACGTGAGGTATGTCGGACTGCTTCGACTGCTTTCCTAGTTCTGCTTCAGCAATTAACTTGAAAATGACTCGCCTCTGGGGGCTTTAATTCGAAGATATAACACTTTGATAAGAGTCTTAGGGAAGCCAAATAATCAGACTTTTTGTACTTCAATATTCGAATTTTTCATTTGACTCAATTCCTCTTCATAGATCTGACAATCTACTTGTATTGCATTTCAGGCGTTAGCTCAGGTAAAAAGTATTTTGGAGGCAAAGCAAAAGGAAATGGATGAGTACCGCGGCCTCATACATCGTCTTGAAGAAATGCCCAAAAAGCGATCTGAAGCTGTTATGGTACGGTCACTATTTTCAGCCTACTTTTGTTTACCAAATTCCATTTTAACAGTTTTTTTTCGCGACATTTTTTCTGTATTTTTTCTCTTCTTTGAAATAACATGTGCAAGTAACCATTGAACTTTGAATTGCCTTTGGTTCAATGGCTGATCTTCATCGCAATTTTGGATGAGAGTATTGCAAGAAGGATGCCGAGTTGTTGGCATACTCCGAACTGAGCTTGTGGCAATAAGGAAAATTACCGAAATCGAAGAATTACTCAGGATATCATTGCTATTTCTTTTTTTTTGTCAGCATGCTTTGTGTGCATGATCGTGTTTTGATTTCAGTGCCCTATTGGATCAGTTGGCTTCCTTCCTGCGACCATTGTTCATACTAATGAAATACTCGTTGGCTTAGGAGATGGATATTTTGTAGATGTTTCAGCTTACCAGGCTGTGGAGATCTTGAGGAGAAGAATAACTGGTATACATTGTTTTTTTGCCAATCGCGTCGTGTAATATCGATTATTAATTGATGGCGTGACCATCAAAATGTGAAGATGCACATTCGCAACAATTCACAAATTATTGCGCAAATTCTTTCATTAAGCTGTGAGGGCCTCCCCTCTAAACAAATATTTTTTTGTAGTTTTGGAAAACAACATTACCGACCTCCACAAACACGAAAGCATAATCACGCAGCAGATCACTTTTGCTAGAGAGATCTACAGCCATGTGAGTCTAACCACTGTAACTAATCTTGTTATGATATAGCATGAAGCAACATTATTTTCTTCTTATTTCTAGCAAAGTAATCCTGATGAAATAGAGATTCGTGAAGAATACGATGAAGAAAAAGAAGCAGAGTTAAAAAGTGAGCTGAATGCCATTCTAATCTTACTTCTAATCTTAAGAGCTCTTTCTTTTTCAGAGAAGCGCAGATCCAGAATACCAGCAAAACCCACAATCACCAAGACTATGGCCGATGTCAATGCCGAGGTACGATCTCGCCCACAAATTTGGATGTTCAAAAAGAACAAATGCCACTTTCATTATTTTTTGGCGAGAAAACTTGAGCAGGGAAGAGGCAGCATTTTTAGCGCAGATTTTTTCTCACATTTATATAACATGGAATTAGCACCTTAAACTTTTCCATACTAGTGTTGGACTCTTCTATCGGCGTTAGCTTTGCAGCATCCTGGTCTTCCTTTTTTGGAGTTGTTAGGCGCCCTCAGCTAAAGAAAATGTGCTATCTGTTTGACTCCCCAACCACTTTTGTCAAAAATTGTCATTCTTTTCTGCCTTCGTCGCCTCGTAAATAAGTCGATGTCCCTTCTGTAGCACAGTTTCCCTTAGAATTCTTTTCGAAATAATTTTTCTCTGAAAATCAGGCGGCGATGATGAAACGGCTAGAAGAGCTGGAGCAACAGGAGCTACAAAATGGTGAACTGGATGACGATACCAATGATATGGATGAGAACGAACTGTCTGACATTCCGGTGAGTTGATCAGATCTCGTTTCGTTAACATTGTTAAACTGTTGCTTGAAATCCGGTTAAACATAGATGTCGAAGCTCCAACTCTTTGAAAAGTGTGATATAATGGTATCATGTAGAAATATTCGAATGCTATTCTGCAGGAAACTATCATCAAAGAATTCGAAGACGCAAAAGGAGCTGTCCCGATTCAAGTTGGCAGCCAGCCTGATAAATCTTCTGTTCCTTTGAAGCCCGTCAGTATCGCGTCAACTAGCAAACCCACTGAGTCATCGAAAGCACGCTCAAGCGAACTTGATGTTGATAGCGTTGAAAGAAGTAGGGAGGTAAGAACGAAAGTTTCATGTCGAATTGCTTCAAGAGGAAGCTGTTATTCAGGAGAAGCCTCTGTCAGATCCTCAAGTGATTGACAGAACAGTTGTGGAAGATGGTTTGTCAGTGGGCGTATTCAGAGGGGTAAGTGCGTGAACTGCATAATACTTTACATCTATCTTTTTATCATTTTCGAGCGTTTTTTTGTGTTTTTTTCTGTGCAATTCACAGAATTTTTGCCTTTGATGGTTTTTAGAGGAAAAGCGCTGTTTCCTAGGTTGACAGGGCTGGGTAGTAACACGGGAATTACATTGATATCTTGCTTGAAAAGCGGCGTCGTTACCGATTCTTCGCCAATTTGTTCTCTTGTTGTTAATTCAGTTCTGAAACTAAATATGAGATTCGATTGATTTTTCAATTGATGTGCATATATGTATTCTTCATTTGTATGATTTGTGCTGTATTGAAAGTAACTCAGTGCAACTCTGTAGGAGGATCTCATCAAAGCACTGACTGAGCAAGATCAGGTATGCGACGAAAATGGTCAAATTTGTGAGCCTCCACGAGGAGTTGATCCGAAGGCCAGTTCTGTTTGCCTTTATAAATGACTTTTTTATCCAAACTTCTAAGCTGGATTTTGGTTTGCATTCTGTGTCTTTATATGTCATTACATTCGTTTACCACGTATTGTTTCAGGATTTTCAGAAACTTCTTGAAAAGGTTGCGGAAATGAATAGTGACGACAGCTGTAGTGATCACATTTCTGAAGAAGATGGAGATGACGGAGAAGTTGAAGCAGGCGATGGTGTAGAAAAAGAAGCTGAAAGGTACATCAGTTCTGGAGTAAAGGTTTACAAGTTTTCGTACTTTTAATGCTTCAGGTCTGAATTGGATTCGGATGATCTCAGTCAACCTGAAACGGATTATGCACAGCCCGACGGCAATTCAGTAAAGATTGGAAAATTCGTTGTACAGAATTTGGGACCCAGTGCGGTGGCACCAACCACCAGACCGCTCGGTACTCAGAAGCAACCCAAGGTGGCGGAAGGATCAACATGTGAGAGCAGGAGTACCAGCGAAGCAGAGGAACAGTTAGAAGAGGCTCAAAATGATGGACGTGCCGGCGATGGCGAAGAGAAGGAAGTGAAGACCAAATGGAAAGCAAAGAAGAAAAAATCGAGAAAGAAAAAGAGTGTCGTGTTCGCGGAACAGCTGGAAAATGCTACCGTAATTGACTCACAGGCACCGGTTAGTCGAACATATTGCTTAAAATTGTATATTCAATGTTTTCGTTGTGTTTGAATTCTCTTTCCTTTTATAATCTGTCGGGTTATACCTTGCGGAACTGCGACTTTGCGATCTGGTTTTCCCTTTGTCTGAGGTTATTTGCCCATCCCTCCAGGACGACTTACTGATACTACCTCATGCTCCCATGCGTCGTGGCAATTGCAATTGCTATTTGCGAAATGGCAAAATCCTAGGATTGATATAATGTAACCCCTGGGCGAACTGCACATGGATTACTGTTCTTCGCGTTCAGTATCGACCTGTGATTGAACCTGATGCTTTTGGACTATCGACTTCGTTAGGCAGAAGCGTGCATTGGGCTCTCATTATCAGACGCTGCGTGTTTTACTACCATTACACGTTTAAGCTGACGTTTGCTGCCTTCATTAGGGTCTGTTATACCACCGAAGTGGGCTCGAAGGGTTTTTGAGCGTCCCTGTCCTTTTCCATTTCAACTTGAGTTGAATATGGATATCAATTTTCATGTGGAGTGCCGGTATATGTCCTTTTTTTCAGCCGATGGAAACAGGTAGCTGTGAACCAGCAACCTCTTCTCAGTTAGTGATTAAGTCAATTCTTTCCAACGCTGAAGAAAAGTCTCCTATAAACGAGGATGAAATCAGGGAGACTAATGAACCCTCCAAAATTGTGCTACCTGGATCTACGGAAGCTTTCAGTGGCGTCGTCAAGGAGCGAGATGTGGAAGGTGAATAATTTATTCATCCAATATTTGTGTGTTTCGGGTTTCGGGTTACACTGTTTGGTAATTTGCTACAGCCAGTTCCATTCCCTCATTGAAATCTCTCAGGTTTGTGTATTCTACTTGGTTTTCTTTCCAGTACTAACCACCTCGAGCGATGTTCCTGCAGGCATCACGCAGCCGTCAAGCTCAAAACCACAGTCTTTGTTCAGAATGAAGAGATTACAAAAGAGTTTGTGATACAAATGTGATTGCCAAAATTTAAAGTTGATAGATGTTTACATGTTTCACTGTATTAAAAGTTTTTTTATTTCGTGCTATGAATATGTGTTGCTGTTGGTTTCTTCATGTGTCACGAACTTGTAGGATGTGGTTTTATTGACGGTGGTGAGGTTGCTGAGAACATCGCCAAATAAGGTGCCATGCTATAGTTAGATGACTACCGCGTGGCATCTACGTTGATACTATTCCTCCGATTATGAGAAGAGAGTAATGCCTGGTTTAAAGGCATACTCGCGATAAATTGTGAGAGTTATTGCGCGTATCACCTGATGTAAAGGTCCTGCTTTACCCATCAGTCAATAAAAATGTATCAAAACTCCTAACAACCACCAAAAATAGAACTCCCTGTATTCAGTCCTCGTACGAGTATTGGAGATTGTAGAAGAGCTTTTGTGAAGCTGTCTTTACTATTGGGATCGCTACCTTACCTTGTCTTATCGCAAGTTTCCTTCTCCACGTAAGAGCCACGTTGGAAATTTGTTAGTCTAAGGCCAGGAGTGATTCGGCTCGATGGGCTCAACTCAGCTCGGGTAGAACGCGCCTATCGCCGCGAGGATGCCCAATCAAGCCGTAACAAGGGTGTAGTCTGAGTACCTATCTAAGGACCTACTTGCCCCAAGAAAGTAAGCCACTAATGTGAATATCGCGTGGTGTGTCTTTAATCTTAATGGGCTCAATTGGATCATTCTGCCTTTATACCTGGGTTTCAGAGAAAATGAATATAATATATGGCTAGATGCAGGCGTTCAATACAGTAATAGGACGTGTAGGTTATATACATGGTATGTCCGGTAACCGGACTGTACTCCTGCACGAGGTGATTCGTTAGGTCACTGTTGTACCTCGTGATTATGCAATTTCGCTTGTGATTCTGCGACCTTGAAATTGTGCAGTGCAAGACTTCGCCGCAAAATCTTGAAGCCTGACGTCTGGCTTATGACAGGATTTCGCGCTGTGGTTTTTGAAGTAATGCATACGAACTAAGGAGTTGTATTTGAGAGAGTCACAAAGCTATTACCGTGTCTCGCGTCTTTTTTAGGAGGAGGTTATCGCCTGACTCAGCTACATTGGGCGCCCTGAGCTCGGGCGCCACACGCCCGCTGCGAAATCTTGCCTTATAGGCACCATTAGGGGTAAGGGAAAACTGAGATCTGGAAGTACATGTTCTCTGAAACGACCTTTTACTTCAGAAGGGGTCACATGTGGTGAAAATCGCATAAAAAACGCGACTTGGGGTCTTATGGCGGCCCCGCAGCTCGTCATGCCGTTGTGCCGTTATGCGCCCGGGGGAGTCGACGTGGAGGGGCGGGACGACAATCGCGGCCGGCTGGTTCAGACTCTGGCCTGTCTTCAGTCCACTCCGACCAGAGACGCAGAGGACGAGAGAGAAGGGGGAATTTCGAGTTCCTATTTCTCAATTTTTTCGCCGTTTCATGTCGTTCTTTTTCTACTGTTATATTACTGAGCACCTACTTCGTAATCACCCATTTCGCCAGAATTGCCCCTAACGGTGTTTTTAAGGCCGCGTTCACACTCAGTGCCGGCAGGGCGTGGCTGCGTGCCCAAGCAGCAAGGCAGAGTGGCACGGAGGAGGTGCAAGGATGACGAAGGCAACGAGACAGGGTGGCACTGGCAGAGACGCAGAGGCACGCAACCACGCCCTGCCGCCGGCACCACAAAGTATGAAAGCGGCCTAGCGACAAGGATGCACCCTCACAGTATATATTACGGTACGCAGATAGATCTATCGAAACAAAAGCGGATCTGGATGGAGATAAGCTTATCTATGTGGTGTAGGGGGAGCCGAGACGGCGTCGCGGTGTCGCGCGACTATCTTTTCTACCGAGGGTGCTGGGATGCTTCTGCAACACACCCACAGTTCATCTGCAGTCTTATCCATATCAGATCCTTCCACGGTTCTTGTGGTCCTCGGGGAGAAATGGAAGCCTCTGATACCACAGCGACTATAAGCATTTCGATGGAACCCCGATGAGGGGGGGGGGTCATTTTTGAGCGCTGCTGAAACCTTTGCATAGCTGACGTGACGAACTTTTCGTCCAATGACTCCAATTACATAATTACCATGACAGTTATGCGTATATTGCATTTGAAGTGCACAATCGTGCGTTGCAACCCTTGAGGGAGGGTCACAAAATTCCTTTTTTTTTGTTTTGAAAAAAATTGTAGAAAGATAGATATTGAATGGAACCCCAAGTAGGGTCAGAAAATGGAGAATTTTCGAGAATCGCGAAAAATATTCTGGAAAATTCCTGACCACCTCCAGAAATGTGAAAGTAGGTAGAATTCACTTGACGAATTCCTAATAGTGTACAGGATCAAACCTGTGCCACGACATCTACAGTACGTTTTTGACACATCAGTCATGTAAAAACATGTTCGTACACCGTTTGACAACGTCTGACATTTCTGTCATATTTCCGGTGAAAAGACACATCCAATGAAATGTCCCCCCCCTCTTCAAAACAGCACCAAAATCTCTGCTATCTTGACACGCACGTTTTGTATATAACAATTTCCTCATTTATACGAAAATGTTTTCAGCTGAACTTGACCTACTCGCTAAGGTAAATTCGACCAAGAAACTTCCAGGACTAACCTTGGATGATGAACCACAGGTAGATCATCTCCCCGCTTTTCATACTCAAAATTTAATAGATTCGAGTAATTCATGATCTGTAGTGCATGTGATAATTAGTGATAGCATGTGATAATATATGATAGTACGTGATTCCATAATATTAATAAGCATATCTGATCATAACTACTGTTCAGTTTCAATTAGACGCTAACAAGATGGCTGCTATGTTTAAAGGAGACCCAAGAGTGTAAGTCTGTATTATTGTTACGAGCGATCGTTTATTTTTGTTTCACAAATTAAATTTGCAGAGCACTTGTACTGAACTATGAAAGAGAATGCGTTAAGAATTCAACGGCAGCTGTTGAGAAGGTTAGGCTAATATCTCTGCATTTTTTCTGTGAAACAATGTTTTTGTTCACTGGAACAGGTTTCCGAAATAGTGCTACAAAAGAAAAGCAGGAAAGATCACTTCAACTCAGTTCCAACATCAATTTCTATGCTGGATGAATCGCTTGCGAAGCTTCCCAAGGTAAGGACGCGTTTACACTTTGCGTCGGCAGGGCGTGGCTGCGTTCACAGGCGGCAGAGAGTGGCACGTGGGAGATGCAGAGACGACGCTGTCAACGAGACAGGATGGCACAAGCGGAACGCAAAGACACGCAACCACGCTCTACCGTTGGTACCGCAAACTATGAACGCATTCTAATGTCTCTCCGTAATCAGCAAATTCAAAAAAGTTCTTGATATTGCCATGAAAAAGTGGGTCATAGTAGTTGAAAGAATCGCTTTCTGTTCACGAGACAGAGTGCTTTTCGGATCCCGTAAGCTTTATCGAAAATATCGATCTGCTGTCAACAAAGTACGGCGACGACGCGAGATAGTGTTCAGTTTGAAGAGACTGAGAATGACTGAAACGTGAACGCATAAAGTGGCGCCATCGAGTGTAGCCGTAGCCTCACAGTGAATTTGTGGAAGGGTTGTGAAGCATAAATTCCTGCAAGTTTTATTTGTGGTTGCTTCATATGCACATGATATAACCCACAACCTATGAAGGCATGACAACCTTTGACAACATATGCAGTATCGTTGTTGTGAGATTGTACGGTCCTTACTTTACTACTAGTTTTGAGCCCGAGGTGTAAGGATGCTCTACGGCGGCCTTCACATGGACGGCTCATACTCGCATGATATAACCCATAACCCATGCACGCTCACCTAATAGAGTCAAACGCGCTAGCTGTGAGAAAGACTACCTGCGTGGCCGAAGTCATTTTCGTTCGCAGGGTTCTACTATACTATTGCAAAATGTTTTAATTTTTGTAGTCGCTTGCACTCTGGTGATAGAAATTGCACGTGGTAGAAATTTCCAGGATTGTCGTCTTCGATGTATTCCGAATGAACTACTTATACGCATCATAAGACTGCTACCAATGACATCTATCCTGTCACTGGCCACTACATGCAAAGCATTCAACGAAATAATCAATGAGCAGGACCATGGCATAAAGGATGTCTTCAAGATCACTATTGATTTCGTGAGTCCACAACCAATCTTGACCGCTTCGCAACCGTGCGCTCTATTATCACGTGATGCGGCCGCAACTTATTTTGTGGCGCATATAAGAGGGTGTAAATTCAATGATTCGCAATACTTGTGATATCATTAAGTGTGAATACCCAACTGGCATATGAAACTCTGCTTGCAGCATGAGTTTCGAGACAAAAGAGTGATTCTGGTTAGCGTAAAGCGGCATCCCAGAGATCCTATTGATTCCGTTGAACGATACTGGTACTGCTCTCGTGTTGAAGTTGACAACGATCTGGAGTGAGTCAAATAGTTTCAATCAAAATCCTACTAAAGTAAGATTTCTACAAATATAGTCTAGAGTTTGAAAATAGAGTTTTAAAATAGTCTGGAGTTGTATAGTCTATATTCTAGAGTTGGGTGGAGGTGGTGTAGTGACAGGTGGTGCGCACCCCACTCTCATTGTGCGGGGATCAAGTCGCGCATCAACGCCCGCCCCGGCCAACCAACCAAACCTTCCATCCCTCCGGGGTCAGTGAATTGGCACCAGACTTGTCTGGAAGGATAAGAGCGCTGACTTGTACATCAGTTGGCCGCCGTAAGTCATTGTATAGGCCACATCACACACATCAGCCACCACGATTCTGAATGGAACTGGAGTGTGTGGCGCACCTCAAGAAGGGATCGATTAAGGCCAAAAAACTTGATCCTCTATCCTTCTAATGTGGAGGCATACTACGGGTTTCTACCTCATTCAGTTGCTACAAAAAAAGCTCTTCTTCTGGATTTGTCTCGGTGCAACATTGTAACAATGTTCATGAATGATTTTTTGAAATATCAAATTTTTCTTGAATAGGGTTTGGAGAAATTTTCAAGAAGGTTCCACTCGCAGCTGGGTTCGTTCATCGTACTGAAAGGCTTACGTGGTTGTGCACTTCTGCTACTTTTAGGCTGTTTGTTAAATATGTGCTGGAACCCTTGATCCATACATGAAACACAAAGCAAATGTGCTCTGCTGCGTTGTCGACAGAAATGTTTTCACAAGATTTTTACTACTGGTAGCATTTTAGTTCTATCTCGATATAATTGTGCAATTGGAATGAGCTAGTATGACGGGGGCGCTGGATTTCGGCGGTATAGCCTTCAGTTTAAAAAGATTTGGATTCCTGATTATTGATTCTGATCTCCTTTTATTGGGCCGATCAAAAAGTACCCACCGTTTTCCATCGCCTAACTTTGGCAGATCATAATTTCGCTCAAATGCAATAGATTGTAACAAAACAAAAACCACTAGGTTCTGCACGCTTTGCTTCACAATTACAGTGCAGATACTTTTTTTATTCGAAATTGCCTTTCCTTAAAATCTGGAACCTCTTGAGAGGTGTACCAAAACGTAGTGATTCGTACTGAACACATCGTGGATTCACGAAAGATGAAGAGGAACTTTCGCACCTTGCTTTGTGAAGTCTTTTGAATAGCTCATCTTTGGATGCGGAGGTTTTGGCGTCATCGCAAGAAGCCCTGAGAGCTTACCCGCTCAGCGCAGGATAGCTTCTCGATTAGTTTTTCATTAAAAAGTTGCACTGCTATGGAAATTTCGCTCGCAGAATTTTGGCTGTCTGCACTTACGAATGGCCATGAAAAAATGACCAAAGCCTGCCAATTGTTTCTCCTGACATTAACTTGTAAGGCTACCCTCCTGTTATTCACGGCTGGCGACATCCCTCTCAAAACTAGTCGCTGCAGTATTTTCTAGAAGTTCTGAGGCATCTTGTGCCATCACCCAAAAATCGCACTTTTCTATGGCTAAAACAAAAACGTTGGAATAGCGCGCCTCCTCGAAACGTCTTTGTGCTTCACATATGTATGAAAGGGCAGGTTTCGCTCTACAACGACACACAAATAATCTGAAAAGTCGCTAATTTCGTGCTGTGGAATCGAGCAAAGTTCTGTGAGACTTTGCACATTGAAAAGATGCTCTGTTATTTCAGTGATGCCATGTTCAAACTACGATGCTCACCAGAGGGTGTGATGTGGGTTGCAAACGTTCTTGGAGCATTACTGGTAAACTCTTTTGTGGGTACCGTCGAGTTCATTGGGGTACGTCGCCCAGCAGTTCCAGCTGGTCATTGGATTTTTTTGCTTTTGTTAAAATCCACTAAATACAGCCTGGAAGACTGCTTTCTAGTAACTTTCATGAAGCATATTCTATGCTTGCTGAGAGGGCGGTGGCAACTGGATCTCTGTAGACGGTTGGGTGTTGGAGTGTTGTGGCCGCCCCCCCCCCCCTCTTGGGTTGTGTCGTCAAAGCATCCTTCAGCAGTAACGCACCATTTTCTGTCTGCCTCTCAGGAAGCGCGGAATCCGCTTTTCAGCTTTTTGCCCATATGGAAAGGCGGTAGTCAAGCCATGCAAGGGTGGCCACATTAACTCTGTGAAGTTTGAGATTTTCATAGCTGCTCTTTACACTGCTATTGGACCCTCTTGTCACGGTAGCTCCGTGTAGCATCGGAAGAGTACCTTTGGAAATAACTGGTTAACCAGACAGGTTCCTAAAGATAAAAGGAGCTCCTGTAAAGCTCCTATCGCCCCGTTCAGCTAATCGCCTAGGATTGAGAAGTGTCCAGAACATAGGCAATCATATTTGAAATGGTCCTTCAAATGATCACAGTTTAGGATCATGGAATACTATTTGAACATGCTAAAAGTTTCCTGAGTCTCACGAGTAACCGTGCATCGTACAGTGTAGATAAAGTAACATTTGGTCTTTCCACCACGAACGTATCGCACATTCATTATTGTAAATTCTGGACAAACTTGCTGCAGCCGAGCAGGGTTCGTCAATTCTTCAATTTTCAATTCTATATATGTAGATCATTATTCCGAAAAGTGTGTCACTTTTGTCCGTCATTTAGGGCTGCCACTTCATCTGGGTAATCTCTCCAGCAGCCTTGAGGAATCTTCACCCTCATTCCAGCCTGCTGCTTGAAAAGATTCTTCTGCGGAAGAGTTGCTGGCCCCCACCCATGTTTTTACTTATATTAGGAACATGGATGAATTTTGGGGCAGTAAAAGAGATTTTGGAGACAGGGACAGGCTTGTATTCGGATCGGTGCTGGGTCGTACGGATCTGTTGATGGAAAGATGGGGTCGTGTATGTTGATGGAAAGATGGGGCCGTGTATGATTGGTGTGTGGCGATAGGTCGAATTTTCGCGCTGCGAGTGCGAGTTGTTTGCAGTTTTATGTGTTGAAACAGCAACATCAACAACATAGGCGAACTTCCGAAGCCAACTTCTTGCAATCTCTGAAGTCCTTCACGGTACCAGCCCAATGCATCCTGAGCGGAATTCCAACCGACTACGGCAAGTCGTACTGACGACGCAGTTGTGCGACGCGGCGAAGCGAAAATTCGACCAATCGCCACACACCCGTGAATGACATTGCTTATTTTTGTTTCCCTTGGTTTTCATATCCATCTCGAGAATTCATCGAGAATCGCGGGAGCTATATTGTTTCCAGGCCTCCTTCCCACCTCCCACACTTGACGATTTTTGGAAACTGAGTGAGAACGTTCAGTGGACTATTACCTCTCTAAAATGGATCTTACTGCAATTATTAGACAGAGTAAATTTGCTCGACACAGTGCTTGACCCTAGTCCCTGGTTACAGGTATCATTCTACTCACTGGGTGGTGGAGTAAGGCTGCAATTGAGCGATTATTACTGGTTATTCACTCTACAAGTAGATCGTGTCTCTATAGTAAACTGCATCAACCTCAGCCAGTACGTGCTTTCTGAGGTGATCAAGGTAACCTACTTTCGGTATACATAAGGGTAAACAATACTGGGTTATTGATCTTTTTATCATTCAGGAATGGTATTACGGTAAGAGAACATCTTTGGCTAATATAGACATCTTGTTTGCCAAAAATGGAAAGGCTGGTATACGATTCGATGTCGAAAATTTGTTGAAAAAAGTAAAGTACAAGGTTGGCCCTTCATACGAAAACTTCTGAGTTTAGAGATTGAATTCATTGTATTGTATTCATTTTTATGTGGTGGATGATTCTGTCTTGATTGAACGGAAGATCGACTGCAATATCAAGCAAATCCATGGGGTCAGTTCTGCTAAGTGTTATTTCTTTGCTTATTTTTCGTGTGGTTTTTTTTGTTGGTTTTTCGGTCGTATGTCGAAAAGGATGATTCCAGATAGCTGATGAAGGACGGCTTCTACTACAAGATTTTTGGAGTACAAAATGATGTAATAGTTCGTATTGGGTTATCTCATTAGCAGTGTTTCGATAGTCATTTTAGACATTCATCTCCCAAGGCTGAATGGTATGGAGATGTTGCGTCTGAGATGGTGAAAGAAAAACAGAAGAGACTACTATTCAAGGAGAAGATATGCTTCCTTTAATTAATGATGTACTGACAGGTGGTACACAATGCTTGGATGATTGATACTCGGTCCTTCAGCGCCATATGTTTTCAGAATTCATCTTCCGAGTAGGCGAATATTACCATTTGTCACATAAGTAGCGCATGAAAACTAAGTTGCGCATGAAAACTCCCCATTTTTTCTTCGACCAGTTGAAGGCGCCGCCTGAGGTAAGGCAAAAGTGAGAGTTGGGAAGGCTCTGAAACAAATATGCTAGTTTAGGAAGGGTGATGTAAGGTAAAACTCGTATAGGAAAAACGCGGCTTAGGGTCTTATCGCGATCCACAGCACGACGAGGCGTTGCCATGCATCCGCTGAGGGAGTTGCCGCGGGGGGGAACAACGGCCGGCCTGCGGCCGGCTGACTTAGTCGCCCGTCTGCATCTACGCCACCGGCTAGTGATGCAGAGGGGAGAGGGGAAAAAGGATGAGTGAAATGAAAGTTTTCGGGTTTCTATTTCTTAGGTTTTTAGCCGTTTCATTTTGTTCTTTCCGTACACTACTGCGCACCCATGCCTTCATATTCTCCAATCACTCCACAATCTGCCAAATTTACCCCAGGTGACCTTACGCTTTTCTCATGGTAATTTTTGAGACAGTGATGTTTTCATGGGTTTGTTCGAGATATTTTTCCTCATTCGTGTATGTCTTTAAAATTTCCAAGGCTTTTCTGTATAATGCATTAATGGGTATAATTCGAGGTTAAGCAGCTTTCCTACTGCCCACTGGTTTTCCACACGGGACCACATATGGGTACTAATCCGAGTGATCTGTAAGATTGCTATCTCAGGGTATGCGAGAACACTTCGTTTCACTGGAAATGTTGTTCTGTTATTTCCTGAATTTGATTGATTTTTTGCATGTTGAAGGTGCTATTGTTGTCTTGTTAGCTGTTATATTATGATGAATTTCCTATGAAAATTTTTTAATCATAGTTAATGAAGAATTTTCCGGTTCTACATGGGTGGGACTAAAAACCTAATCATGGTCTTTAACGTTTCCATTGATTGCACCTGCCGGGCTCATAATTATCCGGAAGTTCCCCCAATTAACATCACCGCTCTCGCTGCTGCTCGTTCTTGGCAGTTTTGATGGTAGTTGATGCTACTGCGTCTGTAAGGTTTCGTCATGGTACTGCAACTTCGCGATAGTAATGCACCCACACATTATCCCTGAATCACCTTCAGTGTCATGACGTTGCTTCCGCTATTTCCGCAGTTTTGCCGGCTTTGCACTGTCATATCCCCTTAAACGTAAGAAAAGTAATAAAGATATAAACAACGAAAATTCAAGGAAGTTTGCTGATTTTCCCACAATTAATGTGGTGGGCCCTTCTAGAAGGAAGTAACGCCATGGCCAAGTCTAGGATGTAAACACATGTTCTCCGGGCTACTATCAAACTCCGGTCAAAGGACACGGTGCTAGCGAAATCCGGAATTACTATAGCGTGTATTACAGACGTGTACGTCACATAATTTACGTTACACGTGTTGAAATCACGCACGCGGGATTGAACCCACCATCGCCTTCGTCGTGACAGCGCACACTTGCGCTGAGCCTTATGCTTGAGGTTCGCAGTGGATCTACTGATTCATGTTTTCTGAAGCAATCCACTTCATACATGGATCAATGATCCTCTCAGATTTTATACTTATGATGATTGATTCAGCGATGACCCTATGGTATGTACACGAACTTGTTTTTTTGGTTTATTTAGTGACTTCTATTAAAGAAACACTTGCAGGCCCACGGTACTGCCCGCGCTGAGAAAAACTTGAAACCGGAATGATTTGCTTGTCTCGGGGCCAATTGAAAAGCTACAAAAACGACTCACTGATGAGTTTCAATGAGAGAGGCACGAGGCTATAGGGGAGGTTGAAAACAGGAGCAGAAGGGGCAATTCGGTTGACCACTGAATATGGTAGTGGGGTTGTCACAATAAGGTTGGTCCAGAACTACCATCTTGACAAATTTCTGTCCTTCTAGCATTCTGTTACTTCACCGCTACGTTTATGCAGTCTGATTTGCACCTCAACCGGCCACAACATAGTTCAGCTCATCGGAGACAGTTCTATTAGGTTGGACGGGAAGTTCTGGGACACTTTTTGTTTTTTCCTGTAGAAACCTGTAAAGCTTCGGGAGCATTTGGTAGTGGGGGGTATATGAAGCGTCTGAAAAGGGCTTCTGAATAGCACATTCATATTCTCTACGGCTTCAACTAGCAGTGAATTTACGGCAATTTCGCGAAAGGTGCGAAATTCACGAACACCGCCTCGGTTCCTCAGCATGCGAGGCCACTAACAAAATTAACCAGTCGATGGACCCAGGTACTGTCTCTCATATGGCGGCAGCCCGATGGCTCGATCGGCTCAAATTGGAACAGGAAAATATTCAAAAAATTGCATTGAGAAAAAAACTTTTTTTTTTTGAAAATTTTCAAAAAAATAGGAAACTGTTACCATCCAACACGACAGCCACTGCCGATCTCTACTGCAGGCAATTGGACACCGGAGCGCCAAAACTTACCGGAAAAATGGACCAAGACCTCTTCCTCCACGATAACGCTCACCCACATGTGGCAAAGTTGGCGTGTCAAAGGATCCAGGACCTCGGCTGGACGACGCTTCCCCACCCACCATATTCCCCGGACATGTCCCCAACTGACTACCACCTATTCCGGTCGTTGAGCCACTTCCTTGACGGGCGACAGTTCAAAGATGACGACGATCTCAAGAGCGGGCTCCAGAACTTCTTTGACCAGAAGTCTCCCGAATTCTACCGGAAGGGTATCTACGATCTTCCTGAGCGTTGGCAGTACATTGTAGATCACGATGGTGCATACTTTGGTGACTGAAGTTACATGTGAGTAAAATTAAAATAAATTGAATTTTTCTCACAAGGTGTCCCAGAACTTCCCGTCCAACCTAATATTTCCCTCCGGTGGCGCTTCACAAAGTTCTGCTTGAACCAAAATGGTTATCAATTCCGGATTCGCCTTGATTAGCCTATCCATTCTTTTCTAAAAGGTGAGCTAGAGGGCAGGCTAGGTGGTGGTCCTCCTCCGTTGTGGGGCTGACTCTACATACAGTTTGGCTCTTACTATTAGATGACCCCAAGCTGCGCGTGAATAATTGGGAATCCTCCCAAAAATGGTGTAACAGCCAAGACAAGCGGCGAGCGAACGCACTGGTTCGCTTATCTGAACGGTAAATGTAGGTACCACACTAAAGCAATAAGTAGAACTTTGAGATTCATTCACAGAGTTTTACAACAATAAATATCAAAATGGGCGGGTACTTATGGACCAGCTTGATAATTAGCAGATCAACGAAGAAAAAAACTGATGAACAAGCTAGAAAAAGCCAGAACGGCAATCCCAGCTGAAATGAGTGGAGTACGAGCGTATCGGTCGGACCAAGCGGAAGTGTGACGCGTAGTGGTCACACGCAGCACGTGACACCACAGACGCTGGTCAGTAATCAGGTGTTTATAAAAAAATCCTGCGTTGTTCGTGTTATCCCAAATAAACTATCCTTGCCTTTTTATTGCTTTTACAGATTTTCAGCAATGAGTTCCATTGTTCATATGAGATCCCAAAAAAGAGCCAATCCGCTTATAACGAGTCATCAACACTAAGATGTAGCTGGTGGGGACCAGCAGATAAGGTATCGCTGCGGTCGTAGAACGAAATATTCCACTGATAGCATGAGCGTATCGTGAATTCATCAGAAAGGGGCTGTGCCCCCGCATCGTGAATATGAACCCATCAGTCGACGTCCATGACTACAAAAATATTAGTGAGTTCCTTGTCATCCTGAAGCCGACAGCAGTTTCACAACCTGTACGACCATGTATTTCTGTCATTTTCCGAAATTTATCAAATTTTGTTGCATGTTAGAAGTACGACTGTTGAGATGTCAGGTATTACGTGATGAAGGAGACTTTTCAGTAGAAAAATCCAAATTTGCAAATCTCCAGTTAGTGAAAGATTCTCCAGTTTTACGTGTATGAGGCTAAAAACTTGACGATGACCTTTGATGCATCTATTAATTGCACCCGTCGATTTTATAATCGTGCGAAAGGCCTCCATTCATTGTCACAGCTTTTGCACCTACTACCTCTACGCAATACTATTGACGGCGGAGTTCTATTGCATCTGTAAAGCTCGCTACGCTGTGTCGCAAGGCAACGTAGTGATGACACACATACACATGGCCTCTTGAAGGCAACGGGAGGGGGGCAAGGGCGCAATAACGTTTACAAAAACAATGGCGTCTGAAAACAAACATTTGGGTTTGGTAGATACAATGTGTAACGAAACCGGAGTTAAAAAACGCGCCATAGGGCGCTATTTGCCCCCAGGGCGCGCTTCCGTCCAACTGCAAGCTTCCATGGCCGAGCCTTCGTTCATTTTAAGCTTGTCTTCGGCCTGATGTAACCTTATTTTTGAATTATTTCCTCTTTAGATTGTTTTCTAGTGACATATTTTACTTGTTTACTTGTGGATCTTCTTAATTGTGCATTTCTATACCTGAAAATCTCAGAAGGGTCAAATAAAGTCGGGGGGGGGGGGGGGGGAGACGCAACTTTTCGTCGACGTCGAAGCTCATTTCCCTTACTAGGCTTAGGCTGAAATTGATATCCCCTCCTCCCACATTAAAAAGCATCTGTCAAAGAATAGGTCTCATCTGCTTTAGCCTAACCCTAGGAAGGGAAAGAAGCTTTGACGTGGGTGAAAATTTTGCGTCTCCCCCTCCCCCCCCCCGACTTTAATTGACCCGTAAGTACATCTAGAAAGAATATAAGAAAGAACAAAGTAAAAATTAAAAGGAAAAACAATTCTATAATAGAACCATCTTCTTTTGGCACCATGCCAAGGCGTCAAATTGGCGAGTTTGTGCAATGGCGGCCACTCAAACTCGTCCACACTACGTCTGTTCTACAGTAGGCCAAAATTAGCCCCTCCTGGTGTCTTTAAACACTTCCACTGCCGCGCCGTTATTATTCGTTTTAATAGAATTTCTTTATCATGCCATCTTATATATAAATTTTGAAGTAAAAAATGTCAAAGCCCATAACTTGTGGAATCTCCATGACCTCATTTGATACATCTCCGGCTTTCGATCACTTGAATCGATCGAAGAGATTCTAGAGGTTGTGATGTTGCTTGCTAGGTAAGAAGATGTTTTCCGGGCTGCTATCAAACTCCGGTCAAGGGACACGGTGCTAGCGAAGTTCGGAATTGTTCTAGCGTGTATTACAGACGTATACGTCACATATTTTACGATACACGTGTTGAAATCACGCACGCGACATTGAACTTAACATCGTTTTCTCGCCAGCAGCGTTTCCTTGCAGTGACAAGGAAAGGCTCCCGGGTCACCGTGGCCATTCAATATGAGTTGTATATGATCATATGTAGTTTCGAACGGGGATCTCAAATCTGCCCTCCAAATCTGCTGAACGATTCTGAAGGAAGTTATGGGGTCTGAAAGATACGGCGATAGTGCCAGCTGACAAGAGAAGGATACCAGGCCGAAGTGGCCATTTGCAATGAGACACATATCACTCGACGCTTTTTCGGACGCTGATTTCAGATCTGTATTCCGATCTGCCAAACGATTCTGTGAGTGGATTTATGGAACTTTTTCTGAATAATTGGTATCACATATTACATGGTATGTTTGGGAGCCCATAGCGCGCGAGCCATACGTTTTCACGCAGAACCAGTGTGATTTTCGTGTTCAGGGGATCAAACTACACCGTGGTACAAGTTTTTAGCCAATCCGAGAATTGATCGAATTTCGGAAAACTTATGAGCTCATAGCTGGCAACCCATCCAACGAAGCAGAAGTCGTTGACCCTTGCCGAGAAAATGCCCTTATTTGACGCTTGTTACGTACATTTTTGCCATGAACATCTGTAATAGAATTGTCTAGGTTGTGTTTGCTCAGGTTGCACGATTTTTCGTAGAAAAGAATTCAAAAACTACTACTTACCCCACCCCAAATTTTCCGAACTTGGGCTAGAAACTCGATTTAGCTGAAATTGCACAGAGGGGTAATTCGAGCCCCTGAGCACGAATATCATAGTCGTTTCACGCAACGACGCCTAATCCCCCACAATCGCAGAATAATAAGGTAAAAAAGATGGGCATGTTCAATCACCCAGAAACAAACCAATCTTTCCCTATTACTCATCCGTGGGGGCGCGGGATCCTTTAACGAAGCGTGAAAACGTTTTGCAAACGTTTAGGAAACACTCAAAGCAAAAGCAAAACTACCAGATGCACCAAGGATCCGAAATCTCATGCCCCAACTTGTAGCCCGTCACCTTACCAGCTGCTCCATCCAAGCTCCAGTAAAACACCTTCTCGAGTCACATACGAACAGCGCCTGCGCTTGCGCCGTATCTTTCAGGCACCGGTAACTTCCTTCACAGAATAGTTCAGCAGATTTGATATCCCCGTTCGGAACCACATACAGTGCTCTGCAAAATGATACAGCCACCTATAAATTGCCCAAAAACTCTGTTTGCAGTGTGATTCGAAGAAAGCCCCTAAGTAAAAGATGTAGCCAGTGTGGACGCGCATTCGCGCATCAACATCAGATTGTAGCCGAAAAACATAGAAAAATTTTCTCTTCATTTGTTTAGAAAATGTCACTTTTCCCATTCTGCAAAATGATACAGCCACTGAACAGATTGACGCATTCGTCAACCGAGAAACAACGAAAAAGAGACAAATGCTGATTTTGCGATCATTTGGTCCTCTATTGCTTCGAATAGCCACAAGTTTTGATGATATAGGTCCATATAAAGATTTTCAGAATGTTTTTAGACCACATGCTGTCACGTTTCGATGACAGCATCTTTAAACTCCCTGAAACCTTCCAATCGGTCTGAATTCCTTTCCCCATGAATTCCCACATAATCTTCCATCAGGTAAAGATCGGAGCCGTTCGTCATACGGGTCAGAAGGTCCATTCGATGACGGGCTCACCATGATTGAGTGTTCCGTTTGACATGGGATGGTCCATTAACTTACATGGAAACAAGATTTTGGTGAAGATTTCGAGACGCATGACAAGAGAAGGGTACGGCGCAAAAAGGCTCGGTAATCGGATGGTTCATCCTTTCGAGACCGAAACAAAATTTTGAATGATTATTTGATCTCACACCATGACAAATTGTCCGGAGATTCCCTCAAGTTTAACACCTTTCCCCTTTTGTTTTTTCCAGATTGCTCTGTCTGATGAAAAAAGGGTTCAGCTATGACATTCCCGACGACTACCGGCACTATCGCAAGAGGGACAAACTTAAGTTTTCAACAAGAACTTCAAAGAAGGAGGTGTCATGGTGTGGGGACGAGAAATCTTCGGGGTTTCGGTCTCGAAAGGATGAACCATCCGATTACCGAGCCTTTTTGCGCCGTACCCTTCTCTTGTCATGCGTCTCGAAATCTTCACCAAAATCTTGTTTCCATGTAAGTTAATGGACCATCCCATGTCAAATGGAACACTCAATCATGGTGAGCCCGTCACCGAATGGACCTTCTGACCCGTATGACGAACGGCTCCGATCTTTACCTGATGGAAGATTATGTGGGAATTCATGGGGAAAGGAATTCAGACCGATTGGAAGGATTCAGGGAGTTGAAAGATGTTGCCATCGAAACGTGACAGCATGTGGTCTAAAAACATTCTGAAAATCTTTATATGGACCTATATCATCAAAATTTGTGGCTATTCGAAGCAATAGAGGACCAAATGATAGCAAAATCAGCATTTTTCTATTTTTCGTTGTTTCTCGGTTGACAAATGCGTCAATCTGTTCAGTGGCTGTATCATTTTGCAGAATGGGAAAAGAAAACATTTTCTAAACAAATGAAGAGAAAATTTTTCTATGTTTTTCGGCAACAATTTGATGTTGATGCGCGAATGCGCGTCCACACTGGCTACATATTTTACTCAGAGACTTTTTTTGAATCACACTGCAAACAGAGTTTTTGAGCAATTTAGTGGCTGTATCATTTTGCAGAGCGCTGTATGAATAGATACAACTCATCTTGAATGGCCACGGTGACCCGGGAGCCTTTCCTTGGGAGCCTCATGTTGGCAGTTCTTCTGGGTTTCATTGCATTACGCCTAATTGGACAATCAGCTTCAGATACTGATGAGTGATCTTTTCAGACTTTTTTTCAATAATGATGATTGAATGATAATTATGATTTGAACTTCAACGATTAACTCATCGTATCGCCATGAAATTATTCAATTTTTGAAACGTGATATCTAGAGAAAACAGTTGGCATAGCTAATGAGATGAGTGATCTCCGTCGTCGGCATTCTCGTGACTGTTTGATTACTTTGATTTAATGGGGGCAGAATAAATTTATGATCCCGATTCAACGGCAAGTCTACTTCCGTCAGGGATACATTCTGCTTTCTCAATTCTTACTCATGAACACATGTAGTAAACCGTTCCATTCCAAGCTACATATATTTATTGAGCACTGTCAGAACTGTCCTTTACATTATATAACTTTACTTATTATAAAAATTTCATTTATTATAAAAATTTCATTTATATCTCTCTTCAGGGAAAAGTCAGATTATGTCCGAGGATTAAGGCTAACTGGGCAATATTATCCAGCTCCTCTTTTTTGAGGCTAAAAATAGCATAGTACAGTATACACGTGTGGCTTCACAAGAGCAGTACTTTCGAGCTCATCCACAGCATCCCCTTCAAGAGGAAGAGGGGGAGGGAGGGGGTAGTACGAGTCGTTCGTTGAAAAAGCCTACTCTTAATTGAACTGTGATTGGTCCATTAGTCACTGTTCACATAAAATTTCCATTGAAGGCCCCAAAGGCTCTAGATAGGTGTCAATTGGGGGAGAAGGAAGGAGAGGTCACAAACGGGGTGCATTCTTCAAGCTTTTTAGAGTATTAAATTAACAATTTGACATTCCTAATCTTTTTACCTCATTGAATGTGCTCTTCTCGCACATCCGCCCCACTCTTACCTAACCATCGCCCCCGTGCCTGAAACTTCAACAACTTTGAGGGTGTATCCACTGACCATTTCCGATTTCCATGTCAAAACATCCTTCAGGATCCTCACAAAAGCCCAGCAACCAAACCAGGTAATTTTGAAAAAATAAATCAATATAAAAACCGGTGCACCAAATAACTTGGATTCCATCGCCTGCATGATTACCCAGCCGAAGAGGGTGCAGACAGCTTTTTGGATAGCTTTTTCCCAAATCTCAACCAAGAGAGAGGGAAGGTGGTTCACTGATGAAAGAGCAGTCGGAAGAGGGCTCAGAGTTCAAACGCATGTTTGAAAATGAGTTCAAAATGTTTACAATTTCTTGATTGAGGTGACCAATTGCATCTGTCCCAAAGCCAGATGTTACATTGCACGGCACAACTGATTTCGCCCTTCTCCTCAGTGGCAATCAGGAAATAGGAGAGCTAGTACGTGCCTTTCTGCTTTCTCATCGGTGCACGGGGTTTTTATAGGTTGATTGAATGCCGTCGTCAACGTCAATCACCCGTTATTCCAATCAAAACCATTAATCTTTGTCTAGGAATAAAAAAATCAGGAAGTCATTGTCCGCTATCGTAGTGAATTCTATAAGAGTAATATTGTAATATTCGAAAATTATGTAAGAGAGTTTTTGTATTAATTGCTTTTTACCTATCTCTTTTGCTTTGGTGGTAAGCCTCTTTTATTTTTGAAAGTTGGTTTAGTATTGATATGTGAAAGATTACACCTATATATTGCTCAATATTCAACATGTGAAAAGAGGAATCTCAAAAGAAAAACTTTTAAACTGAAAGAAAAATAAAAAAGTTTTCGAGGCATCCATAGAAATGTTGATTCGCGCAAGCAGCCGATGGACATTTCGATAAATTCATATTATATGTCGGCATAGATGGTGGGAAAATACAACTGAGCTGTTCAATAATCCTGGGCAACTTCTTCATATACTCCGCCCATGGAAGATTCTGGAAGCTCTCAAAATTGTTTGGAGGATCTTTTTGAAAAAAAATCAAATTACGCAAAATTACTCTCTTCTGTATCATTTTCACTGCTGCCCAAAGATGCCTTCGCAGGACATTCAATATGGGGAGCTACACGCATTCATGCTTGAAAGCAATGCTAGGGGTAGTCTGGATCGGGTCGAATAGCAAAAGATAATGAAATATAAAAATGAAAGTGCCCGGTATCACGAAAAAAAGGAATGAAACGGTCAAAAACCGAGGAAATAAACCCTTTTTCCACCGTTAAATTCTGATGTGTGCGGGTTAGTTCAGAAAAAAGGTAGGAATAAGGGTAAAACGTGTAGTACATGCTGTTAAAGAAGACGCTTTTTCCGAGCTTTTTTCTCCGATACCTCACCGCATAAGGTCTTCCTGGGCTTCCAGTTTTCTTTTGGGTGATTTATCGTAGCAGTCCTAACAACATGACTTACATCATCTGCTGTGTTTAAGCAGCTTGGAAGAGGAGGCTTCTTCTGCGGAGCAAATTCTGCAGGAATAATTCGGAATCACATTGAAAAAACTATCGAACAAGTCAAAGAAGAAGTCAGTCTTAGTCCCGGTCAAAGAAGGCCACTCAGTTTTATATGTAACGCCACTTCTTTGTAATTGCTTATGACGCTTGAAGATTACCATACCAGGAAGTCAACGTAACGCATTGTCTAGTTTAATGCACTTTCATGTAGTTTTTCTATACATTCATTAAGCACTATTGCTTTAGTGACCAACCATTAAAATGCCCTTCTTCAATACCTCGTTTTGCAGCAATAATTTTATCTTTTCTCCTTGTCAGATCTACCCATGGCTTGCCTGAAAAGGATCATTCAATCATTAGCCAACATTGAAGGGAGAATAGAAACGATAGCAGCTCCGTCATCAACATCAGATGCTTTTCAATGCCTACATGTCATTTATATAGGTGAATAACGCGGTACGATCCACGCAGAGTACACCTCTTTGTCGGCTCTAAACACTTGGCCGTAACGGCCTTTCCAGTTGAACATGGAAACTCCTGCTGCATAGGAATTTCTGTTGCAGCTGAGACCTCTCTCAATTAAGCCCTTCCATACTTCTTCAAGGCTCTCGATTATACCCTTCGATATATCCTCAGGGCTCTTCACGATCGTCCATCCCAGTCTTCGAAATTTAAGCCTTACAAATGGTACAGTAATCCTTCAAATTTTCTGGTACATCTCATCTAGTCCCTACTCTACGTATTCAGCTGGACAGAGACCGTTAGCCAGAGAGTTAAGCACCACACCCAAATGTTAATATCTGGAAGGTTTATTCAAACCTCCAATAACACGCTCAGTCTCTCAGCTGATTGGCCGAAAACAGGCGGAAATTTTTGCTGCACTCTGGGTTCTTTGAGCAGCCACATTAACACTCATTTCAGCTCTGACCAATTGTTGTCTGTGAAGAAGCACACCGCCAGCACTGATCACACATCCTGGGAATGGTCGAAATGAACATAAAATGATTCAGTCTCTTCAAAACTTCCGGGACAAGGAGACAAAAGTCAAAAATGATACAAGTAAATCAAGCCCTCTCAGATGAGCCATGCATCTTACCCTACTCCGTATGGTAGGAAAATGAGTGTGGATTCGCCTATGATAGGTAAATTGCTGTGGCAAAACTTGCATTCAGTACATATTAGGTTGATCGGAAAATTTTGAAAGAGTTGAGATTTCTTTCTTGGGATTCAAAGACGTTACCGACCCATAGTTCAAGGTGGTCATAGTTTTTTTTGCTAGGAAAGTCTTGAGGGGCCGGAGCAAGTTGTAATCTGAGGGGACAATATCAGGTGGATAAGGTGGATGTGGAACCGTGTCCCAACCTAGCCCCTTCAATTTTGCACGGGTCTCTTTACCTATGAGAGAGATCCATGCAAAATTGAAGGAGCTAGGTTGGCACACGGTTCCACATCCATCCTATTTACCTAAAATTGTTCCCTCAGATTCCCACTTGTCCAATCCCTCCAGGCTTTCCTAGCAAAACAAATTCGTCAACCATGACCACCTTGGAGAAGTGGTCTGTGACTTCTTTGATCTAATCCTCCCAGTTCTGGGAAAAAGGAATCGCTGACTTGCCCGTTAGGTAGGACAATGTTATAACTAACAATGGTTATTATATTGTTTATTAGCCTACATTGTTTGATGAGTTATAAAATAAAACAGAAGAAATTTCAACCCTATCAAAACTTTTCGATCAACCTAATACAAGAGTCCTTCTTGTAGCTGAAAGATCGTATTTCGACCCTGAACTGGTCAAGATTCCTTATTTTCTATTAGGTCTATGCAGAATAAATGGCCAAAACGGACTACTTTTTTCAAAACGCCATAACTTCGCTCAGATACAACTTTATTTGTCGAAATAAAAACCATTCGAATCTACACAACCTTGCCAACGATATGATAAAGAAAATATGTCATCAAGATCAAATTCAGGATTGCGAAAATTAATGAAGTCAACGATGGCATTTTCAACATGCATCGTTTCGCCGAACTCCTTCTGACCCAGGTTTGCATCGAGAACCGGGAAAAAGTGGTAATTCGTCAGAGATAGGTCTGAGGAATAAGGGGGGTGAGGGAGAGTCTCGATCAGTTTCTGCCGGGTGACTTGCGAACTGTGGGGTTTTGCGTTGTTTTGCGCACCCAGTAAAAAAATGATGCAGTTAGGCATCGAGCCTCTCTCTCACCCCCTATTCCCCAGACCTATCCCTGACGGATTACCACTTTTTCCGGGTTCCCGATGCAAACCTGCGGCAGAAAAATTATGCACGGTAAAAATGCCATTCTTGACTTTATTGATTCTCGCAATCCAGAATTTGATCGTGATGGTATATTTTCCTAACCAGATCGTTGGCAAAATTCTGTAGATTCGAATGGTTTTTATTTCGACAAATAACGTTGTGTCTGAGCGAAGTTATGGCTAATTACGTTTCGGCCATTTATTCTGCATAGACCTAATAGTTCAGCTGCTATCTAATGTCGTTGGTGCAACCGAGAATTTCGACTGAGCCTCGTATTCCAATGTAAATGCCTACTGAACATTCAGGACATGGTACAACTCTAAATGAAAGCCAGATGTCGGGTGATTCCCAGATCCCTGAATTGTTTCAAAAGCACTTTATTACCTACAATTATATTAGGGGAAGTTTAACCAATACCTGGAAGTTACGTAGTTTCTGCTCTATGATTATTTTACGCCCTCTTAGCGGATATGGCAGGAAATGAGCAATCAGCGACGTCCTCGTAGATAGCATTAATTATTGCTTTCGAGGGTTATCTGGGATAGTACCCTTTTCGGTCATATGTCCTTCGATACGACGTGTACCATCAAATGACTTGTGACATATGGGCGCCCCCTACGCGACGCATATTTAATGGTCAAGTAAACGCGTTGGATTTAAATTGTGACTTTTAAAACATAAATGACGTTTTTAAGACATGTCGTACGATATGGCTGGACTTCCCCAGAGTACGATGGTAATGGACGTACAGTAACGAACGCTTTATTAAAAAGAACAATAACAACAACAATGTGAAAAAAATGCTGGCGATGGCGAGGGGTCTTTCGAGTCAGGACTCTCGAGATGAGGTAGTCGACGAGGGGCGAGTTCGGGTCGTCTCCAAAAAAACCTACTTTCTGTTGTGGAAGGTGCCCCTCATATATGAGCCTCAGGGTACAGATTTCTTCCTTCCTTCCCGCGTGTTGGTCACACGCGCGCCCTTTTGTGACCCCACATGGGTCCATCCGACAATGTTAATAAAGTTTTGATTATCTCATCAGCCTTTTAGAAAGATAGCCTTCATTTAGGGTGACCCATAGAGAATGCAACACAGTTTTTACGGAATGACTTTTTATAGGGTGAATCATATTTGAGCTCTTTTGTACAAACTTTTACATGAACCTTCACTTAACACAGTCTGCGATATATATTTGATTTTTACTCCTTTCACTGCGATTGCTGAAGAGATATCCTTAGAGTAAGCTTCTGTAGAGGGCCGCATAGTACACTGTGGTATGATTCTTCCCTTTGTGGTACCTCGCAAGCCTTCAGATAGCTTTTCTAATTTCCTATTCAGCGCTGGGTTAATTGCAAGCTGTTCAACCTTTGACGAAGAGTAATATTTATTGGAGAAATTTGCGGTCCTACCCATCCACAAATCAGCTGTTAAATTGGATCCTGAACTGCTATGGAAACAATGAACTGTGAAATCGGTGGTTATATCCTCAAAGAATTATATTAGGCCTTAATATACAGAAGTCTCGTGAATCTTGAATAATCTGAAAAAATAGGGTATAGTGCACTATTTGTTGCACGAGTTATGGATCACCCTATACTTGTAGCTTTATTTGGCTCCGTTAGCATTATACTATTCAACTTCGCTTGTGGGAACAGCAGTACATATGTAGTGGACAAAAACTCCCTGCATAACATAACCAAGGCAAAAATTCTCACCAGCTTTTCCTGCATATTATATGTTGTAGCTATAAATAAATCATTTTATATTAACGCTTGTCGGAAAAGCTCATCGTGACCATTATTCCACAATCATATCCGCATTGTATCCTAAGCGTAATTGAGCGATTATATCTATTTCTGTATCTCATGCACCATGTGACGCAGTTGTTTCTGTAAATTATCACTTTTAACGGCCGAAACTGCCAGCCAAAATGTGTCATTAAAGAAGCTCAACGTTTAATAATCGGTGCAGGGGTTAGTAATTAGTCGTACTTGTTATATGTGACCGCTGCTCTTGGTGATGCAGCTGTACACGTCAATCGGCTTCAAATTATTACATAAGTGATGACGTTTTCTATGACTAAGCTTTAATTTCCAAATTGCTCGGAGAGATCTCCTCACTACCGTAGAAATCATTAAATGCTTCAAGCGCTGCTATCGTCGTTCTCTCCAGGTGCTGAATATTGCTTGTGTTCTATGTTACACGATATTTTTCAAAACTTTCAAAACGATTTTGAAGGCTATTTACCGTACCACATCTCATGTTTGCGTCCTATTTACGTTGTATTTCTTCCAATGTTTGTTTTAATGTCATATACTACCAATGAAAAATGGTAATAATGGACGATTACACGTATTCAGCAATCGAATACTTAGCCAATTTCGCCTAATCGCACTAGTTTATAGCTCTGATGTTCTCCTTTGCTGATACCTCGGCATGTTTTGTCGACCGTTTTTCTTTTATATGCCAACACGAGGTTCGATGTAAAACCTTTCATTGACCTGAAGTTTCGATCTTCTCGCCTTCTTCAGAGGGCCAAGATTCCACCAGCGGAGCAGCAGCTCACGCCTCAATCACATGTGACAGTAAGAATGCGAGAAGATCGAAACGTTAGACCATTAAAAGGTTCCACATCTAACCTTGTACTGGCATATAAGAGAAGAAACTGTCGGCAACTCAGCCGACTGATGAGCTGCAGGACGACACGCCGTGCTGCACAGTCACTGGTGAGACCCCAGAACGCCTTTTTTTTTTAATGCGAGTTGCGCTACACATCACCTGTTCTAAGGTAGAAGGCTTGTTTTCAGAGAAAATGTATTCACAATTCTCTGTTTTCCTTCACCCTTCCCCGTACCTTTGAGTATCAGTATCTCCGCCACCCATTCATTACCCAAGATAATCACCATCATTGTACAACGAAATTGCAAGTGCCTCATTTTGTATCGAAGCTTACCGCTTGTATCGCACTTTTTCTCAACTTTTTCTATACAGCCGTATGATTAATGGAAATACCATGAACCAGCGATTTTACAATAATAATTCAATTGCAGGTACTTTTTCCGAATTATTCTGAAGTTTTATGGGCTAACATCGCTGTCATGTCGATAATAACGAATTATATCATTTACTTATGTGAAAGTGAGTTCGTTTCTTCATTTCGTGTAGTCAGGGATAAAGGTATCCTCTAGGTCATTAAGGTGATTTGCTTACACAAAGCTGTCCAGATGTGGGATTCTTATAAACAGGGCTCAAAAAATGAAGGAAAATTTGCACCAACAATAAAAATACCACTTTAAGATGTCATAGCAGCCGTTCTCCGTCTTGTTCGCAGTTTGATGTGATTTTCAAAGTTTCTTTTTCATTTTTACTTTTTGTTCGTTTTTCTTTTTAGTTTTCAACTTTGTTATTCTCTTTTTACGCTTCGCTGCAGCTAGGTGCGAACATCTGTAAAGAGCTACATTTTGGCTATACGTGTTGCCTTTGTGAGGGCTCAGACCCGCATTTGTGTAATCTGAGCCGTGTGCTTGCCCAGTGCATCACTTTTATCATGTTTTATCTTACGTCAGCGTCGATGGTATAACCACATAATATGCCTTAAAGGAATAGTGCACGCAAAAATCAAGTTTTTTTCTGTCATTCATATATTTATGTAATAATAGGGTGTTCATAAAGTTCGTTGGCCATTCGTTTTTTTTCAGAGCTGGTAAAGATGACTCACCAAGTTAAACCTACAGGCCCATGACATAATCTCCATGCATACCAAGCACCATTCGCCAACGATCGGGTAGAGAGGCAACTCGATCCCCAAAAAGCCGGCCGGCCGCGACTTGAGCCAGTCCTCGATCACGTCCTCGAGGTCGCCCTCGTTCTATAGCTGTTTTCCGTCCAAGAAATTTTGCATGGACCGGAAGATGTGGTAATCGCATGGACTGATGTCCGGCCTATTCTGTGGATGCGTGACCGTCCCGATGCACAGCCTGTCCAAAACGTCCTGAGTATCTCTCGCTTTGTGGGGGCGCGCGTTGTCGCACAGCAACCATGGATTTGCAAGTTTCTAAGACAAGGGGGCAGCTTTTACCTTGACCTCCTCCATTTCTTTATAGAGGGTCTCTGTCGTCACTGTGGCATTGTTGGGTAGGATGCTGTAGTGGACGACGCCACAGATTTTATCACTTATCGCTGATTTTTATCTTCGATGCCATAGTTTCCATCGGTGAAGCAAGTCCACCATTTTGACATTCAGTTCTTAGATGAGGTGTTATCACCAAACTGCTGACGCGTCCTGGTCGTGGCCTGACCTCTGGAGATGCCCAGGTTGTAGTAGTGGTAGTGACTATCACTCATCTTCAAGGCTTTATTGTGGAAAGAGCAGGAAAGGAAACTGAGAGCTAGCCAGCTCAGAAGATAGCCCATCGCGAGTACTTTCAGTGCGAAAAAATGAGAATCCGGTCAAGATACAGCTCCTGAAAGTGGTGGCCGAAGGATGGGGTACTGCTCACATAATTTTCTTTTTCCACTATGCATCTCCAACCATGGCAGACAACGGGGCGGACATTCACTCTGAGGCCCCGCCCTTTCCCCTTCACTTTGGGAAGATGTCTCTTAGCTGGATTTTCAATTTTTTGCAGCGGCCCTTATCAGTCTGAGCAAAGCTTAAAAGATAAATATATGGATATTAGAGAAACCTGATTTTTCCGGGTGCGTACGCTTATGTCAGAATTTGTCAGAAATTTCATGTCAGAAGAATCACGATGACGAGCGGCGTGCGCGCAGTGTGTGCGAGCTATGCGCATCTCAGAACGATTACACGGTAATGCTAAGGGCGCGGTACGCAGTTGGCTTGTCCGCTTCGGGACCCAACGACATGGCGCCTTTGCTCGTCCGCATTGCTTCCCTTGCGACATGCTGCGGTGCGAAATCCTGACATAAGGGTACATATCCGATTATTCCGTACATGATTCCTTTGATAGTAGTTATGATTACAGGGTAATAAGTTGCGTAGCGGAAATCATAAATGAGCAGTGAGGCTTCGAAAACAAGTACCTCATAAATCATCAGAGTTAACGAAGCCATACATACTGTCGTGAGGTAATTTCTAGCTGTTATGTATATTTGGTTATTACGTCAGCCGTAATGGTCACACAAGTCGTAGCGTTTTGCAGTCATGTAGGGAGTGGCAAAAACGACTCACCTTGCCTTTAATGGGGCTTACTTCACTCAGATGAATGGTATGAGTGCTGGACCCCGGAACCCATTACTGACAATGATACCTTTCCTTATACGTTGAAGGAAGCCTTCGCACGACTTCCGTTGCACTTACCATATAATTTCTGCATTTACTTTCGTCTCATGGAATTTATGTTGCGCAAGTTCTGAATTATACTTGTGCTTCTGCATTTGCAGTGCATAAAATAGTAATAATTATGTATGCGACTCGATAATAGATAATTAGTCGCACATTATACTTACCATAGTCGGTAGTTAGTGACGTCCTATCACTTCCGGTGGAAAGTGACGTCTTATCACTCCCGGTGGATCACGGGGCCTTTGAAGACGACGAAAGGGTCGAAACGTCAACTTATTAAAATTAACCCACCTGAAAACCTTATTCGGCAAAATGCCGAGATTTCAAGTAGAGAGAACTTGGAGAATAGTAATGTATATTTCTCTTTCTTCCGACCCCTCTTTTAAATCCTATACATTTTTTCATGACTTCACCCCAGCGGTTCTGGCAGTTCTTTTTGATGGGCTGTAAAGAATCAAGAATAGGGGGGGGATGGGAAATCAAGCCTTAATCAAGGTCCCATAAAATATCGGCTGCAGTGATGAAGTCTCAATACTCTTTTTTGGCACTCCTTGCATGCACATGCAAAATAACAAAAAATCTACGAGCTACTTCATTAACAAATTCAAACAAAACAGTAATTGAGAAAAGATTATGAGATTACCTTCCTCTCCATTAACATAATTTATTAGTATATTCAAACAAGACAGTAGTGAGGGGAATGTGTTCATTTAATGAAGCCATTAAGTACTCATTAGCAGATACAAAAATCTGTAATAACAGGGATTCAGGGGTTTTGTGTAAGGGGTCCAAGGACACATGGGCAGATTCAGTGAAAGAGGGACTGCACTTCGAAATTTCCCGGCAGCCGCCTTCAAACTCGTTTTAGTTCCGAGCAACTATTAACTGTGAAAGCACACCACCTCTGGAGGTCTAAACGCTTAGGCTAGGAATGGTTGTACACAAAACCAAGTATCAATGTATCATCGAAATTTCTGAAATGAAAAGAAGCAGAGTAGGAAAGGATGCAAGTAAAATAAGCCTTTCGGACTGCGCCACGTATCCTACTTTCCTTCTTGAGTGACTACGATTCGGGCACAATACGTCTTGGGTGTCATGTCAATGTCCCAATCAGTTTTTCCTTCTTCTCAGGCGTGCCTAGAATACGTCCATTGTTTGTAGGATTGAGAATGCGATTACCGAAATTGCATGATCGAGTTCTCCATCCCAGGGAACGACGAATGGATATCAGACACATCTGGTCCTCGATTCACCGATACCATGTGACTACACCAGCTACCACCACTCTGCATTCTATCAGAAAGAAAACAGGATAAAAGAAAGAAAAGTTACAAAACCTCAGTGGGTGTCTGTCATTCAGACGCAAAATTCATGCGATGCGATGCGTGCCAATTAGAAACACAGTAAATACAATTTTTGAAAAAAAAAATCTATTACATGTAAAAAGTACAAGTGAGGGAAGCAATCTGTGATGACTCAAAAAGGAACAGGCACAATCAACATAAAAAATGTTACAAATACTGAATGATAGAAAAGACAGATAAGAAGCAGAATAAAAACGTCGTAGTTGTGGTTGAATCCCGACGCGGTCACTATATGCTGCACATTAACCTAGGTTCAGTACACGGTAATCGCGTTAGGACCCTACTGTATACGACGCGCTCAGATCGCCATCACACCACGTGTCACAAGCGATCATTGCGAATTTTCTCTAGAAGACATACACCCAGTCACAATAGCTCCATGAAGAGGCTTATCTCTTTCAGTTTTTGAGGCCGCTAACCTATGTGAGTGTTCACAAGACCTATGCACTTGATTAAGCCCATCACTGCATCGAAAATTACCAATTTCAAAAATTTTTTCAGGCTTCCTTTTGATCATTATCAATTTGCCACTGGTATTTACGATTCTGCTTCGTAAAAAGAATCGTGGAAGACGTGAATTTCTGCTTATTGCCGGTATGGCACTCGGTGATATCATATACGCACTGGGATTCTTCTCAGCAATCACAGGACGGCTTGAGAACTTATCGAACGGTAGGTGGTAGTAGTAAGTAAACTATATGTAATGATATAGTAAATTAACACACATCGATTGTAGGCGCAGCTATGGTATACCGATACCAGTGTATGACAAAATTTCCGGCTGTTGCGGGATTCTTAGGCAATTCACTTATCGGCCAGATGAACACTGTTGTGGCATTGGATCGATTTTTAGCCACCGTATTTCCTATATGGTATTTCCAAACTACTATGCGTTATCCTATTGTTATGTTATCGAGTGAGCCTTTAACAATATATCAAAGCTGACAGATTAAACTTTTATTATATAGGTCTCGGCACATATTTCACAGTTGCAAACTCATGGTCTTTTGTCTTCCTGCCTTCAATTAATACATAATTTTTATTTTTTCATTTTTAATTTTTTCACTTTTCAGCTTTTATTTTTTACAATATAATATATAGGCACCTCGAACGGAGTCTCTACCTGAGCACAAACCAAATCACGAATTTTCGTTATAGGCTCCGTCCGTTCAAAGTACGCTCCTCCCACTGTAGGCGGGTCTTTTCCATCGCTCAGCAACATACGGCTGACCTTCTCCCAATTTCTCCCCTTTTCTGCTGAGTCATTTTTGAACCGAATTGGAAATAATTAACTCAAGCAGCAAATGTTTCAGCGCACGCTCCGCCCTCAGTGGGCGTGGCGCAGCACCGTATTTGCGCTTTCTTGGTATCGTTTAATATGCGCCCTCTTGTCTCACCTTTAACGAAGCTTCTAAGCTGTGCTGGAACCGAACTAGTGGTTAACGATTTAAGCCTCACCTATTCGTCATCGACCTTATGCCAACTTTTTTCCACGTTTGGGCCATTTTTGGACTAGATAAAAGTATTTTTAGCTGTGCACCAAATTTTCAACTTCTGCCCTGCCCGTTGTAATTGGGCGAATACCTAGTTCTCTTCATTTCCTTTCTACTTTTGCTGAAATTCCCACATATGATTTTCAGCTGCATATGGTTTATCGTTAGCTGCCATGGTGCTCAACTGGATTTTGGTACTCACTAATACTGATGCGAGAATGCAGTTGATTAGTATATACTGCATTTTCTCGGATTCAGTATATCCTGGATTTGGGTAATATTCAAGTTTTTCATTCTTTTTTATTCAATAATTTTCATCAGCTCACGTGGTAGCGGGACCACGGAAGGACTACGAAACACCGCTGGCCCAACTGTCATGTAAAATATTGAGCTTGTGGGACAGGACACTGCCTTCGAGTCCAATACATCACACCGATCTTACAGTGTCCCTAACCATTACCTTTCTCCATTTGATCATGGAAGTTAGGTATCCACACTTGATCAGGCCATCCTTGGGATGCGCCACACATGCACTACTTCCCCATTGAATCGTGGAGGCATTTTCATGATACCTGTCCTAGGTGGTATCTTACGGGTCGTCGTAGGACTCCTCATTTCCTCCTGCAGACGACTCTGGCACCAACTCCGAAGGGAACAGAGCACTTGATGGGCCCGGGACACTATCGCTGCACCACTGCTTTTGCAGACCACAATATCCTTCGCAATCGTTTATGAATAGATCAGTTCTTTTTTAGAGATTTTTTGGTATTTTATCGATGGACTTGTATTGTAGTTGCGGCGTTGATGTATATTGTAGTAATGGTTGTATTACGGAAGGTAATCAATCCTATCCCTTTCCGCTTTTTTGTCTTTTTCTTTATAGTAGCCTCTTCTATGAAAGTAATTTTTCAGAGGTTTAAACTCACCTCACGAGCTTTCGCTCCATCGATGACCAAAACACAAAGTCAAAAAATAATGCGTAGTAATGTTACAATGGGTGAGTGTCGTCTAAATCAAGGATTTATTCAAAGTTTACGGGGAGGGAATTTAAAGAGAGCAATCAAAATTTCATGGTGTTCAAAAAGAAATTTTTGAGTACCTATCGGGTAAGCAGCATCAAAAATATGCAAAGATGGGCAGAATCTTGTAAAATCAGTCATTTTGCATCGATATATTGGACTAAAAGAGCTTTATTGAGCCAGTTCAAATCGCGTTTACATTCTTATTATCTTCAGGCATGTGTACAATATTAAGAAAATTTTTTGACCATAACCAAATTATTATTAACGTATAAATTAAAGCCCAATCACAAACGCGATCCCATCTTTCAACATTTCGCTGGAGCCTGGCCCTGGGATGGCAGGAAGACGCCGTCCATAGCCTTCCAGGCAAATCCAATGCCAACTCACTGACTGGGGAGAGAAGGAGGAGTTTTTGGTCCGGGATTTGATGCCTACTTGTGAATGCACCGCCCAACCATTGCAAACATGGTTATCAGAGACACGTTAGAACTTTGTTGTTGGGAAGCGTGATCCTACAGCTCTTCAGAGACCTTATTAAAATTCATAATCTAGAAATTTCTTTTGATTTGATACTCACAACACAATTTCTTGAAATTTCATATACGCTATTAAGGTATGACGACATTGAGTGCAGTACTGTTACTTCTGATTCCAGACGTGATGCTCCATTTCAGTTGGCCTATTCAAGACAGTTCAGGAAAACTGTTCCTATATTTACTGATATTGAACAAAGTGAGAATAAAATTTCCATTGTCAGTTATTTTTACCTATTTGCATTATTTCACATGTGCCAGAACAACCGTTATCTTCACGCTTTGTGAAGTCTTGCTGTCGACTATCTATCACCCCTACTTAGCTTACAGGAGGTCCGTGGATGTTAGAGTAGAACAGTAGCTGGGAGGTGTTACCTCGTGTCCTTTTTGATGTTCTAATTTGTATGAACTTTGTCTGACATAGAACACTACTTTGGGGATGTCGCAAGCCAAGTAGTCCGTTTTTGAAATTAAATAAATCGAGAATGGTTAAGGAATCCTCCACGGAAATTCGAATTCTACTGTTACCCATAATTTCTGTTATATTTGTTTACTAAAGACCGCAAGCAAAGTTTCCTGCAAAAAAACAAGAACACGGCTGAGGGAGAGCTCCCCAAAGTGCACGAAAGCTATAGGAGCAAAAAGGGAGCAAGAGTGGCGGTCACGTGATCAGGGACGCAGTCGGAAGCATATCAACATGGGGCGCGATAAGTTGAAGTGCGCTTTACTTGCAGACGGCAGTGCGAATGTTGCTGGGCGGAGACTCGGACAGTTCGCTCTTCACTCAGTTCTTAGGCTTCTGCTTCAGAACGGAGGGATTGTTTGGTTCTTGAGTGTCTCTGTTCAATTACTGTCCGTGGACGGTTTCTTTGTATGAAAGATTAAATGAGTGGCAGATCGCTTGAGATTGTTCAGTGTCACCTTTAATCTCTTTTTGTGTTTCACTTTGTTATTATATTTTTTATTCTTTCTTTCTTTTCACTCAATTTCTACGACCTTTTCTAATCTCCATCTTTCCAGACGCTGATCAATTTTCTCATTTTCTTCGTGCGACATCGCGAACTACGCGGCATATTTGTTGGTACAGGATCGAGCATTATGCAAGCGTAAAAAATCAGGAAGTATAGCTCGTTATACAGGATATTATAAGTGAATCATCCCATCCTAGTGGATTTTCATTATTCTCATGCATAGATGAAAGTATTCTACGCTCTCTCGTGCTCATGTGTCTGTTTTTCACATTCGGTCTATGCGTATGTTAGGATAACATACAGTTTCAGCATCAGTCACAGGCGAAGATTCCAAAACATTCTGTGCACTTCATTTCAAAAAAAACCTACACAACTAGAAGGCTAATCGTGCCTACTTTTGTAGGCACACCTCGCGATAATCGGACTAAACGATTCACCTTCATGGGAAAGTATTAATAGAACCTAGAGAAATGTGTTTGTGCTTCTTCTCTGCCGCACAGGCTCCTAAAGATGGAATCTTTTCTGCGCTTGACGTTTCGACAATGTGTCGTTGTTATCAAAGGCCTGGAAGCATTTCACAACTTATTGCTACAGCTTATCCTACACATAATTTGCAATTCGATACAACTCGAACCAGAGTAACCAACGAAGTCGAAATTCAGACATTGAACTGCTCACCTTGGGGGCACAGTGGAGTAAGACGCACACGGGCAATACGCTACATGCTCGCTATCAGAGCTCACTTATTGGAATGTAGGGCTAAAATTAGTCACTTACTGAGATGCACTCGTTCCTGTTGTCCGTGCGTGAAACTCGGCGCCTTATTAAGAAAGTCAAGGGTTTTTTAGCGTCGATATCATTTTCAAAGGCCGGTGAGGTACATTTAATATCGTAATCGCAACCGGCGTGGTTTTCTCTCCTGCGCTTTCCACGCAGTGCAATTAAACCTTCCCTTCTTCTACTAGCTACATGTTTTTTACGCGCACACTTAGCACCCTTTCAGTTTCTCCAATATAGAAAGCCACACATGTTAAACACTGAAGCTAGTAAATTACTCCTTTGCACACATTGTCCTTTTTCCTACTACTTTTCCATAAGGACAGAACACACAGTTTTCCATGACGCAAGTTCGGTCATAGAGGCTGTCTCTGACCAGTTGATGTATGATGTTACTTTTTGGTGTGGTTATTAATACGATGTCATGGTCAGGTCCGCTCTTCTAGGACATTGTTGTATGACTGTACTGAAGTGACCTGAGATGAGTAGTTGGAGATATAATTTTCTTTATACTTGTACGGAAAAAGCCTTGGTCTGCCTCGTCTATTACTCTGCCATGCCGAAGAGCCGTTAAATAGCTATTTGATTTGCTAATCCTCTGAACTCCTCTAGTTCCTCATTAACGGTGTATTCGTCCACAGCAGTTCTGCACTTATTGCGTAACACTGCCCTATTAACTGCTTTGAGGTGCGCCGATGATGCATAAAATATTAATTTCTGGAGCTTCCTTTTGTTATACCATTTCACATCGTAGGTGCAATCGGATACTCTTATCTGAGTGAACGGCAAGACAGCCAACTTTCATGAGGGACCTCGCGAGTCAACTTGACTGCGACTGACTGTTGAGGATGCTGAACAACTCGTCCATTTTAACTGACTTGATGTTATAACGCAACAGTCGTCAATGTAACGACAGTACATGATGGGTAAACGCTAGCTAGGGCGTTCAGTTTTTCTCATGGGGCATACATCTGTAGGACAATGGCTAGCAACGGTTCTTGCTATATGCTTTATGAGTAAAATTGAACGCCCAGTGCTAGCGTTCACCCATTATGCAGTGTAGCTTCCAGGTTATTTTTCTATTTCCCTAATAGTGCCAAGTAAATTGTAAGCTGTTCAATTTTTGATGAAGAGCAATATTTATTGAAGTTCCAGTCCTACTCTGAAACAGATTAGCTATTTTATTGAGTTCTGAACTGCTACAGGAACAACGATCTTTAGATCGATGTTTATATTTCCGGACATGTATCTTAGGCTCTAATATACCGAATGCCTGTGTATCTTGAATAGTCTGGAAGTAGTGCACAATTTGTTGCACGACTTATACCATGTACTTGTAGATTCTATCTGTCTCCGTCCGCATTATATTATTAAATTTCGCCTAAGGGAATAATAGTACATATATAGTGGGCAAGAACTCGTCGTATAACATAACCAAGGCTAAAACTCTCAGCAGCCTTTCGTGCACTTAGTATGTTGTAGCCATAAATAAATTATTTAATGTTATCGCCTCTCGAAAAAAAACTCATCGTTACCGTTACGCCACAATCACATCCGCACTCTATTCTAGGTGTAGTTTTGCGATTATATCTATCTCTATGTTTCTCAAGCACCATGTGACGCAATTATTTAGAAATTGTCCCTTTTATTGGCAGAAGCTGCCAGCCAAAATGTGTCATTAGAGAAGCTCAACATTTATAAACGTTCCATGGGTTAGTGGATAGTCGTACTTGTCATATATAACTCTCAGTGAAGCAGTTGTACACGTCAGTCAGCCTCAATTTATTACAGAATTAATGACCTTTTCTGTGACTAAGCTTTAATTTCTAAGTTGCTTGAAAAACCTTCTCACTGCCGTAGAAGTTATTAAATGCTCCTGATATGAGCGACCATAAGGAGGTAGGCTGACCTCAGGTAGTCCTATAGTACAGAGGATAGAGGCGCTACTACCGTCGAACTCTCCTGAGGCTGACTATTGCTTATGTTCTGCCTTATGCGATATTTTGCAAAACTTCAGAAACGATTTCGGAGGCTCTTCACCGTACCACATCTCATGTTTGCGTCCTGCTTGTGTTGTATTTTTTCAATGTTTTTTATGTCAGATATTGCCATTGAAAAATAGCAATGATTAACGATTACATTTGTTCAAGTATCGAATACTTGGCCAAATACGCGTGGTCGCGCTAGTTTATAGCCCCCATAGGTAGATGTGGAACCTTTCATTGGCCTAGGGTTTCGACCTTCTCGTCTCCTTAACCCATAACGGACGGTGCGCCACATGGCCACGCAACCCATAACGGACGGCGGCGTTTTTGCGCCATTTTTTAATCAAATCTTTCACCAATTTTTAGATTGAGTCATTTTTGTAACCTTTTTATGCAGTTGCTACTGATAAAAAGGTCATCACTGTGTAGTGGTATCACCTCATGCTGTTATACGCGGTACTTCTCTCTACCTATTACTGCAAAAAAGTTATGCATTTCGAGTAGTAAGATGAGCGCGAGGGTTTCCAAATGGGAAACGGAGTCTACGGATTCTAATGGATTATTGATTGTAACTAAAAACAATTGTTGTCATTTGTTTGTACAACTAGAAAGGATTGCATTTGAAGTTACTCGCATAATGTTTGTTGAAAATTTGCGCTGCACCGGTCCTGGAAATATATGTTATTCTTCAATACTTGTAGTGTATACGTGTATAATTGTTTTTTTGGAAATATTACGAAACTAGATTTAAATGTTGGGAGTAACCATGTGGCGCACCGTCCGTTATGGGTTAAGAGGCCCGTGATTCCACCCGAGTAGCAGCAGCTCACGCCTCAATCACATGTGTTAGTAAGGACGAAATCTGTTGAAATCTTGGGCCTCTGAAGAAGACGAGAAGGTCGAAACGTTAAGCCAGTGAAAGGTTCCACATCTAACCTCGTGTTGGCATATAAAAGAAAAATAGTCGGCACTAGTTGATGTTATGCAGTAGTAGTACAACAACCAGAGCTCCTCATTATTCTCCACTGCAGGGGCAAGAGATAGATGTTGGACGGATTTTCTGAGCAGCACGTTACAGGTTTCGGTCATTTTGCAGAGGTTTTTAATGGAGATGTGAGTTCCCTTAGTTCCGTAATTTTATACCGTATTTTGTTCACTGAACCACATATGAACTTTTACGCAAAAAATCAAATTCTTATGAAGACACATCTCCTCATAGTTTCGGTCACACGGGTATCATGGGCGAAGTCACGAGAACTGTAGAGCAAAGCTACAGCGGTCAAGTGCTCGTTGCTCCGTTAGCAAACCTCACCTGGTGATTGCGACGCAGGTCATCCTTCATCACAATGCAATGTGAAGGCCTCAGCACGGATCTCCTGCCTTCTGGATCGCCAGAAATTCATTTTCGAGTAGCGTCCAACTGCTGTTGAAAGGGATTTTCATTAAAGACTTCGACGATGTGTTTCTTGGAAGCCCGCAATATGAAGAACATGACGCTCATGGAAAATCTGATGAGACGCAACAATGCTGGATGTGCTGCATTCAACTAGTAAGACGATAATAAAGATTGTAAACTCCAGGCCCTGAGTTATGTCGAAGAATCATGAGCTTTGACAAAATCACTAGAAAGCTGCTAAAGTCCGCCCGAGCATTCACAGATCGCCGTCTTGTAGGCCTCACGTTCAGCTATCAAAGAGGGCCTTTGCAGTTCAGACATCAGGGCTATGCTTCGATTTACGTATGAAGCTACACTTGATGAGCAAAAATGGCGGGCGATAGAGTTCGTCGATTGCTCGGTGGTATCATCGCACCATGCTAAGGAGTCGTGATAGATCTCCAAACCGCGTTTTTCAATACCAGTTTCGCCTCACACTACTTGCTCTGAAGTAGAAGGCTTGGTTTCAGAGAACATACTTTCACAGTTCTCAGTTTTCTCTTACCCCTTCCGTGCCTTTACGTAAGTGAGTATCTCCGAGAATTCTTTTTTCCGCCTCAAAATTCTTGTCGTTCTTTGTCCATAGTGCACCGGTACAGTATAACTGGGTTGAAATGTGAAAAGCTCAATTTCTCGTGTATGTACAATTCCATTGAGCGAGTTGTGGAACACTATAATGTAAAAAAATAAAAAAAATATGCATAATTCTCATGAAGCAAGGACGTTGTGCAAGCCACGTATGAGCCAAGATATGTTCTCGATACTGAGAAACTCTACGGCAAGTGTCTGAGAATTCGTATCCGAACCTTCTAAATATCAGGCTATTAGAAATGTTAAAAAACCCGTGATCGTCTTTTTTGAATTTTTTTCTTTATTACACACTATGAAACAATCACCTTCATTAGTTACAACTGTGCCTCACCTATTATACGGGTCAGCGGTCTTCTTTATATGTCATGGATATTGATCGAAAAATATGAAAGCTCTTGAATTTTCAAAAACTCTCCTCAGAACTTCTCTAAGACCTAAAACCATATGTATTAGATGAGCATTCAAGTGACTTTAGGGTTATGGATGGTTGCCATTTACGGAGCGCATACCAAACCATATACTGTTTTATACTGTACTTGCAGCAACACCTTCAAATATTAAGTATTAAACGATCTTATATTCCTGGACATGATAATTCAATATTGTAAATCGTTGACAGATATACTGAATCACGGACTGATATGAAGTTTTCTGTTGTTTCAATTATGCATTTGTGCAGGAGTGCAGAGCGACACGCCGTGCTGCGGAGTCGTGATAATGCCCCAAACCGCGCTTTTTCAATACCAATTTCGCCACACATCACCACTTCTGAAGTAGAAGGCTTGTTACCAGAAAATATGCACTCACAGCTCTTATTTTTCCCTTATCCTTCCGTGTGCTTTTAAGTAAGGCAGTATCTCCGCCACTAATTACCTGAGATAATCATTATCATTGTACAACGACATTGCAAGTGCCTCGCTTTTGTATGGAAGCTTACCGCTAATTATGTATCGCGTTTTTTCTCCATTTCTTTGCAACCTGGAACTGCCTGAATAGGCGTATTCCAATAAGAGTCGTAATTACAGGAACTTTCCAAATTATTCTGAAGTTTTGTGAGCTAAGATCGCTGTCATGTCCATAATAACGAATTATATTATTTATCTATGTGAAAGTAAGTTCTTTTCTTCAGTTTTTGTAGTGAAAGGTATCTTGTAGATAATGAAGGTGGTTTGTTTGACAAAGCTGTCTAGATGTGGAATTCGTATAAACAGGGATAAAAAAATGTCGAAAAATTGCAACAACAACAAAAAGAATACTTTATAATCGCAGCCAATCCCGTCTTTGTTCGCAGTAGTGATGTGATTTAGAGCACTTTTATATTTGCTTTTTGTTTATCTTTTTGTTTTTCAACTCTGTTTTTCTCTTTTCTATGTTTCGCTGCAGGTTAAGTGCGAACAAGTGTAAAGAACTACAATTTGACTAAACGTGTTCTCTCAGTGAGGACTCGAACCCGCATCTGTGAACTCTGGGTCGTATGCCTGCCCACTGCATCACTGTCACCGTGTTTTATTCATGTCAGCCTCGATGGTATATCCACATACATATATAACAGCTCAAAGGAATGGTGCACGAAAAAGGAATTTCTTTCTTACCCATATTTTTATGTTTTGTTTGCCTAATATTTACCTAATAAGAACGGCAAATCCGGCTAAAAGACAGCTCTGCAAAGTGGTGGCCGAGGGGTCAGGGCCTCAGAGCAAATACCCGCCCCGTCGTCCACCGTGGTCGGGGACGCATAGTGGGAAATGAAAGTTACGTTAATAGTACCAAACCTCATCTGTTATAGTGGTGGCCGAAGGGGAGGAGCCTCAGAGTAAATGCCCGCCCCGTCGTCCGCCACTATCACAGACGAAATTTGGTACTAGTAACGTAACATTCATTTCCCACTATGCGTCCCCGACGGCGGTGGACGACGGGGCGGGCATTTGCTCTGAGGCCTCGACCCTTCGGCCACACTTTGCAGAGCTCTCTTTTAGCCGGATTTTCAATTATACAGCGGCTCTTGTTAGGTGAGAGAGGAACTTATTTTTCCGTGGACAATTCTTTTAATTACAGTTATGGTGACAGCGTGATAACTTGCGTAGAGGAAATCAGAAGTAAGCAGTGAGGCTTTGAAAACAAGTACCCCATAAATCACCAGTGGTTAACAAAGTTATACATATTGTCGTGAGGTAGTTTGTAGCTATTATAAATATTTTGTTATTACGTCAACCGTGATGTCACTCATGTCGTAGCGTCTTGCAATCATGTATGGAGTGCCAAAAAGGAGTCACCTTGCCCTAATGGGGCATACTTCACTCAGACGGAAGATATGAGTGCTGGATCCTGGGACCCATTAGTGACAATGGTACTTTTCCTATTGAGCACAAGAAAGTTCTCGCACAGCCTCCCTTGTATTCACCATATAAACTCTGCATTTTCTTTTGACTCATGGATTTTATGTTGCGTAAGTTCTGATTCATACTTGTGCTTCTCCATTTGCGGTGCAAGAAATAATAATAACGCATATTAAAAAATTCATCGCTGCGTAAATTCCCAGGGCCCAGCGAGTACCAGCAACCAGGAACTCTAGACTTTGCACAGCTCGGACAGACTTGAAGACATCGGGAGGGGACAATTTTGGCTCACAGTAAGGCCTATCGTAACGCGTGCAGTTCGTTAGGATGCACACATTACACATGCGACACCATGCTAAGAGGTTGAGTGTGAATCGATAGTTTTTTGTTTTCACGAACACCTTCTTTCTTACCCTTTCGCTTATTCTCCCATCATTGTTCCACTTGATTGCTGCTGTTTGTTGTTTCACTTAGTTCACTTCATCTTGAATGAGTGAAATACACCCCACGAAACAACAAATAATATCTAACAATAAGCAACTCGGAAAGGTACTGTTGCAATTCGAAGAGATGAGCGGGAGATTCGAATACAGACCACAACGTCGGCTTTTGAATGCGCTTTTCTCTACCGATTGTCGTTTTTAATCTCGAATGTTCGTTTCAAAACGATCATTTCTTTCCATATTTCTCTTTCTTCTGACCCCTTTCTGCTCCTTTAAATCCCATCCTTTTTTTATTGACTTCACCCTAACAGTGAAAATGACAATTAATGGTCCTGGGGGGGGGGGGGGGTTGTAAAGTATCAAGGAAACGAGGATGGAGAATGAAGCCTTCAATCAAGAATCCATAAAGTATTCGCTGTAGTTATGAAATCTCAGGGCGTGTAGTGACTCTCTTTTTTGGTACTCCTTTCCATGCACCTGCAAATGGATAACGAAAAATCTACGAGCTACTCATTAACAAATCAAATCCAAACAAGACAGTAATTGAGGGTAGATTATAAGATTATCTCCCATTTCATTAACATCATTTATTATATATTCAAACCAAACAATAGTCAAAGGAATGTGAGGTTTATTCAATAGAATGATTAAGGGCTCATTAGCAGATACAATTAAATCTGTAAAACAAAGAATTCGGAGAATTAAGGGGATTAAAGGTGAATGGGCAGATTCAGTAAGACAGTGAGCGAGGGACGTACCTACATGAGATGTCACTTTTCTCTCCAAAAGAGGCAGCCTTTAAGTAACTTCCTCTCCTACATGGTAGTAGAGAGTTCAAGTTGCTGATTAACACTCCCAGAAACACGCTCAGACTCTCAGCGAACAAGCTGCCACAGGCGAAAGAGTTCTGTGCACTTTGGGTTTCTTGAGCGGCCCTGGTTATGAGCATCTACTGACTGTGAAGAAGCACACCACCAGCTACGAATACTCAGTCGGGGAATAGATGGAATAAACATTAAGTGATAATGTCTCTTCAAAAGTCTTACAGTGAAAGAAACAGAGTAGAAAAAGGTACAAGTGAAATAACCGTTTTGTAACTCGCCACACATCCTACTTTCCTTCTTGAGGGTAGGGGATTGACTGCTATTTGGCCACTGAATGTCTTGGGTACCATGTCAGTGCTTAATCAGTTTTTTCTTCTCGGGCCTGCCAGAGACCGTATATTGTTTCTGGGATTGCATACACTTTGGCAAGGTTGGCTGCTCGAGTTTTCATTGATCCCAGAGAACTACAACTGGGCATCAGGCACGTATGGTATCGCCGATACCATGTAACCACACCAGTTATCACTACATTGCACTCTCAGAGAAAATAGGGCGATGGAATAACACAACGTCAAAGGGTGTCTGTCATTGAAGGAATCGTGCGAGTCAAAAATGAGTTTCTCTGTTATCCATATATTTATGTTGAATTTGCCTAATAAGTGCCGAATGCATAGTTTCACGCGAAAAAGTAAGAATCCGTTTGATACAGCTTCTGAAAGCGATGAGCGAGAGGATGAGGCCTCAGAGTTAATGCCCACCCCGTCGTCCGCTGCAGTCAGAGAAGGAAAGTGAGCTGCTTACGCAACCTTCCGTTGCCACTATGCGTTTCCGACCGCGGCCTACGACGGGGTGGGCGTTTACTCCGAGGCCCCGCCCCTAGGCTTTCGCCTGAGTGAGGTCGTATTTCAGGCGGATCCCCGTTTTTTTTTTTGCGTGAGCTTTGCATGCGGCCTTCATTATGCGAATACAACTTGAATATATGGGTGACAGAGAAACTCACTTTTCCGTGCACGATTCTTTGAGACACAAAATCCAAGTGATAGGCAGTGCGGTGCATGCCAAGTAGGACCGCAGTATGTAGTTGGATCCCGATGCGGTCACTATATCTTGCCCACTGTCTTATATTCGGTACACGGTAGTCGCTCTAGGACCTTACCACACGCGCCGCGCTCAGCTCATACGCATCACCCGCATGCGCCACAAGCGATCACTGTAAATTTTGTCCTAATGACATACATCCATTCAATAGTTCCACACAAAAGGCTCAACTACTCTAGTTTTCTAACTGAGTGTTGACAGAACCACTTGATGAAGCACCATGCATCAGAGGTCGCCGATTTCAGAAGTTGTTTTCAGGCTTCCTTTTGATTATTATCAATGTGCCGTTGGTATTGACGATACTGCTTCGTAAAAAGATTCGTGAACGACGTGAATTTCTGCTCATTGCCGGTATGGCACTCGGTGATATCATATACGCATTAGGATTCTTCGGAGCAATCACAGGACGACTCGAGAATATATCGAACGGTAGGTGGTAGTACCAGGCTGAACCATAATTTCTGTTACACCTTTTATTTTTCTTGGGAAAAACTGTGAATGCTTCTGGAATGTTTGGTAGTGGGGGGTTATGTGAAGTGAGTGCAAAGTACTACTGATTAACACATTCACAACCTCGAGTGAGGCTACTTACGCCGAAAAATCGCATGGCCGCCCGCAGCGAGCGGCGCGGCGGGTACGAATGCCAGTGGCAGGGCATGCCAGCCTTCAAGCGAGGCAGTGTGTCATGGGTGGAGGAGACAAGGTGGCATGGGTGCAGGAGGCAGTGTGAGCATGGGCAGAGGTCCCAAGGGCAATCGATTCGACAAGTCGTACCGGTGGCGCTGCGGGTATGACGCCACGAAGCGATTCTTCGTCGTAAGTAGCCCCACCCCATATTCTCAATAGCTTCAAGTAGCAGTGATTCTACGACAAATTCGCGAAATGATCTCCGACTCCTTCTACTCCACGAACACCGCCTCGGTTCCTCAGCACGCAAGGCTCGGCAACCCGGTCACTGGCGACGAGAAGTGGACCCTCTAGTCAACTATCAGTATGGTCGGCAATAGCTGAAACTGAGCATTACTGGAGACCCGACGCCGAACGGCGGTCTGCACCCGAAGAAGACCCTTCTATGCGTCTGGTGGTGCGCAGCGGGCGTCATTCACTGGGAACTGTCCTCATCCAACACGCCAGTCACTGCCGATGTCTACTGCAGGCAGCTGGACACCGGTGCTGTAAAACTCACCGAAAAAATGAACCAAGCTTTCTTGCTCCACGACAACGCTCGCCCAATGTGGCAAAGGTGACGTGTCAAAAGATCCAGAACCTTGGTTGGACGAGGCTTCCCCACCTACCGTATTCTCTGAACATGACCCCAACTGTCTACCACCTATTCAGTTTCTGAGCCACTTCCTCGACGGACGGCAGTTCAAAGACGACGATAATCTCAAAATCCACCTCCAGACTGTCCTCGATCAGGAATCCCCAGACTTTTACAAACAGGGCGTCTATAATATCCCTATTCGCTGGCAATACATTGTTGATCATAATGGTACATATTTTGTTGACTGAAGTTAGTCAACAGAAAAGAAAACTAAATTTGAAAATTTTTCGTCAATCTGTAGCAGGAATTATTGTTAAACCTAGTAGTAAGTATAATTATAAGCAATTGTAGTAATATAGGAAAAATAACATGCATTAATTGTAGGCACTGCTATGGTATCTCGATATGAATGTATGACAAAATGCTTTGTTCTTGCTTTGTTTTTGGGCTGTTCATTAGTTGGACAAATGAACATTGTTGTGGCATTGGATCGATTTTTAGCTACCATATGTCCTATATGGTATTTTCAAACTACTATGCGTTATCCTATCATTATGTTATCAAGTAAGTCTTTATCAATGTATGATAGCTAACAGTAGAAACTTCCATTAAATGACTTTGGTCGGTCAGCTTTTGTGATATAACATATCTTACAGTTGCAAGTTCATGATTTTTTTGAATTTCTGCCTTCAGTTATCATTATATACATATTATATGCAGCGTGGACGGAGCCTCTAGCTTGTGCTGCCGAAACATGAATTTTTGTTGTAGGCTCCGCATACATATGCTGAGTTGGTCGGTCTTTTCCATCACTTCCAGCAACCCAAGGCTAACCTTCTCCCAATTTCTTCCCACTTCTGAGCCATTTTGAAACTGAATTAGAAATGCATAGTATATTTGTGCTCTCTTGGTATCGTTTATGCGCGCCCTCTTGTCCCTCTTTGGGATAAGCTTGTAAGGTGTGCTGGAACCGATCTACCTATTTTCGTTTTGAGCCTCGCCTTTTTGCCATCGACCTCATCCCAACTTTTCCCCACGTGTGTGTCATTTTGGAACTTAATTAGAATATTTTCAGCTTAATATGAAATTTTGAGGGGCGCCAGGAATTAGGGTCGAATATTGATATTTTTCAATCTTTGTTTTCTAATCACTAAAATTCCTACGCATGATTTTCCAGTTGCATATGGTTTATCGATAGCTGCTTTGTTGCTCAATTGGATTTTGGTCTTCACTAATGCTGATGCAAAAATGCATTTGATCAGTGTCGTCTGCTATTTATCGGATTCAGTGTATCCAGGATTTGGGTAATATTTGAATTTCTTACACATTATTATTATATTTCGCAGTAAATTTCGTTAACATGCGTGGTAGTGGGGTTACGAAAGGGCAGCGAAACGCCATCGACCAGTTTATTTGTTACACTATGTGGTGCGCATGAGAATAGTTCAAATCGTTGGGAATACAGACTGTCGCGGCGCGAAAGCGCCCCCATAGGGCAAGCTGCAGTCAAGACGGGTGAGGGCGCCTGCATCTCGTCTAAGAGAACTCCTAGGGGTAGCGCTACTCGACATTGCCACGTGAGGAAAGCGGTTCTGCTCCTAGTTGCCCCTATTCTGTTAGATTTGTCTGCGTAGTAACTCCACCGACATTTGCACTGTCTCCAACCCGACGTGGTCCCGCCGTATTGTGTTTTCTTTGTGTTTGCGTTATATCGTTGACAAAAGGGCATCCAATGAGCACCACAAATAAAGCGTAGAAGGTGTGAGAGATAGACGCACGACGGACGGGCTACCCTTTCGCGAAAGAAAACAAAGAAAAACCAAGCTTCTTTAATGTTAGATGTTCTCGAGTTTATAATAACAATAATAAGCAAAAAACAGCCTATCTCGCTCCGGCAGGTCGTGCCAGAGGGGCTGGAGTTACCTTCGCTAATCCTTTCCTCCGCGAAGTGCGCGTCGTCCTCGTTGGCGAAGGTGGCATCTGCACGGAGAAGCAGCTGCGGCGAAAGTAGGCCCATGGGACTGCTCGAGCTGGCCAGCAATAGGTACTTTGCGCGGTGAGACCCCAGTGCGGACCGTGGCGATGGCCCTCGCTTGACGAACGGCCCTTCGAGGTCGACTGCGCGTATGATGGTACGTCGAAGCCGTATAGGAACCATGACAAAGAAGAAGTCGCACGAAAGTGGCGACATAGACCATGACAAAATGAAAAGTTTGAGATGTGCTAAGTAGACTATTGTGGTTATGGGACACAACAGGTACTGCCTTCGAACCCTATACTCTACAGTGTTACATTCCCTTTCTTCATTTGATCATGGAACTAAGGCATTCAGCCTCGATCAGGTCATCCTTGGGATGAGTCACGCATGCCACGCATGCCTTACTCTCTCATGAAATCGTGGTAGCACCTGAATGCTACCTTCCATGTGCAGGATCTTACAGGTGTCGTAGGACTCATTATTTTCTCCTGCAGACAAAACTGGCACCAACTCCAAGGGGTTAGAAGACTCAATCGGCCCAGGACCCCATCGATGCACCATTGCATATGCAGACCACAATATCTTTCAAAGTTGTTCATGATCATAGCAGTGCTTATTCAGAGATTTTCTGGTGTTCTATCGATGGACGTGTATTGTGATTGCGGCGTTGATGTATATCGTAGTAATGGTTGTGTTATGGAAGGTAATCAATCCTACTCCTTTCCGCTTTTTTGTCTTTTTTTCTTATAGCCTCATATCACATACAATGTACTTTTCAGAGATTCAAACTCGCATCACGAGCTTTCGTTCCGTCGATGACCAAAACACAAAGTCAAAAAATAATGCGTAGTAATATTACAATGGGTGAGTGTAGATTATTTCAAGAATCTTCCTAGAGTTCACGGAAAGCGATCCAAAGACAGCAATCAGAGTGGTGGTATGGTGTTCAAGAAGAATCTTTCGAGTACTCATCGGTTGAGCAGCATCAAAATTATACAAAGATGGGCAAAATCTTGTAAAAACGGACATTTTACATCGATAGTATGGACTAAAAGAGCTTTACTTGAACAGCTTGGACCGTGGTCATTTACTTATTATTATTATTAGGCATGCGTTGGCAATATAACGAGGATTTTTGACCATAACCGAACCATTGTTAACGTAAAAATGAAAGCTTGGACACAAACGCGATTCCACCTTTCACCAATTTGCTGAGGCCTGGACCTGGGATGAGCGGTCCAACAAACCCAATGCCAATTCACCGAACCGAGAAAGATGGAGAACACCGAGGAAGTCACTGGTCCGAAATTTGATGCCTGCTTGTGAATACACCACGTGCACCGTAAAAAAATGATCAATAAAAAAATTGGACAATTTTTAGAGACATGTTAGAACTCTTTGTTGGGAAACGGTAGCCTACAGCTCTTCAGAGACCTTATTGAATTCCAACAATTTATAGTTTAGCAATTTCTTTTGATTTAATACTTACAATTTCCGGAATTTCATATACAAAATGCTATTCAGGTATGACGACATTAAGTGCGGTATTATTACTTCTGATTCCAGACGTTATGCTCTACTTCGGTTGGCCTACACAAGACAGTTCATGGAAACTGTTCCTATATTTACTGATATTGAACAAAGTGAGAATAATATTTTCATTTTTTGATTTTATCTATTTATACTATTCTACATGTGCCAAGACGACTATTATCTTTATGCTTTGTAAAGTGTTATTATCAACTATCTAATTCACCCCCTCAGCTTGCAAGAGATCCGTAGATGCTGGTGAAGCAGTAGCTGAAAGCTGTTCACTTGGAAGATTTCCTCTTTGATGTTGTAATCTGTATGAAATTTTTCTGCCATAAAACACTACTTTGGGGATGTCCCGAGTAATCTAGACCGTATCCAAATTTAAATAAATCGAGAATGGTAAGGGATCATCCAGAAAATTCGAGTTATTCTCTTACCCAAAATTTCAGTCATGTTTGTTTAAAGGATCGCATGCGAAGTTTTCCGCAAAAAAAATAACAAGAACACGAGCTCCGCAAACTGACGTCCTAAGGCCATGAGGGGTTTTGGGGGAGGAGGGAAGAACTCACCGGCGCGCGCATGCGTTGCGTGTTGGGTGACGTCACAGCCACCGCGCAACGCGACGGTGTGCGATGGCGTGCGCTACAAGCATTGGAGGCGAATCCATACGACTGGAGAGGCTAGCCACACCAAAAAAGGCCATTCTCCCAGCTGTCGTATGTTGTCAAAGCAGCAAAGCTCGCCGCACCATTATGTGAATGCCTTCAATGTATTGGCAGAATACCAACAAGGTTATCCTAATCGAAGTGCAATGATATGACCACAGACCATCGTTAACCGTCGCGCCGCGCGGTGGCTGTGAGGTCACCGAGCACGCGCCGCATGCGCACGCCGGTGAGTTTTTCCGCGGAGCCGGGTTGTGGTAGCAAAAAGGCGGCAAAAGCGGTAGTAACGTGGTCAGAGAAGCAGTGAGAAGCAATTAAACATTGGGCGCGGAAATTCAAATTGCGATCTGCGATCGATCCGTACGATGGTCTGACGGCAGTGCAAATGATTAAAATAGGTTGCTTCTCGTACAGAACTTCTTCTGTTGTGCCAACGAGGTTGTTAGGTGGAATATTTATTGACGGCCTGACGTTTCGACCAGATCGTCTTCCTCAAAGGCCCCGTCCACCACCGTACGAGTGAAACAACGCCACTCCGAGTTAGTAGTAAGTAGTAAATTTACCGTACGAGTGGAACAACGCCACTTCGAGTTAGTAGTAATTAGTAAATTTACTACCGTACGAGTGGAACAACGCCACTATGAGTTAGTAGTAATTAGTAAATTTACTAATTACTACTAACTCGGAGTGGCGTTGTTCCACTCGTACGGTGGTGGACGGGGCCTTTGAGGAAGACGATCTGGTCGAAACGTCAGGCCGTCAATAAATATTCCACCTAACAACCTCGTTGGCAACAGAAGAAGTTCTAACACAATATCGATGCCGAGGTTCTATGAAGAGAGAAGTTGGAATTTGCTTCTCGTACAGTTCTCAGGCTTCTGCTTCAAAACGAAGGGTATTTTTTGGTTTTTTAGTGTCTCTGTTCAATTACTGTATCTAGTGGAGCGACTTAAAGAGAAATTAGAATTTCGGAGTTTCCGTGAACGATTTTGAGGGAAATTTCGCGAAAATAAGATGGGTCAATTTGCCTTCATGGAACAGTAGATCCATGGGTGGCTAGCTAGTCAGGCTGCACATTTTTCGCGTCGCGACGGTGCGCTGTCACGGCACTACATCGCATAAACCCACTCCGACGCCACCAACTCTGCTCAGTTGACCAATAAGAGAGCTCGAGTAGGTGGCGTCGGAGTAGGTTCGAGTAGGTGTAGCACCGTGATAGAGCACCGTGGCAAAAAGGTGCAGCCTGATTAGTTAAACAAGGATTCTTTGCCTCAATAAGTTAAATCGACCCATTTGATTATCCTGAAATGTGCTTTCAAATGAAAAATCAGATAAGCGACAGATCCATTGAAATTGTTCAGTGTCGTCACTATCCTTTTTTGTGTTTTACTTTGTTATCTATTGGGTGTGTGCAGAATAAATGGCCAAAACAGACCACTTTTTTCAAAACGCCATAAATTCGCTAAGACACGACTTTAATTGTCGAAATAAAAGCCATTCGAATCTACACGACCTTGTCAACGATCTGGTAAGGAAAATATGCAATCATGATAAAATTCTGGATTGCGAAAAAATAAAGTCAGCGATGGATTTTTACCGTTCATAGTATCGGCGAATTTTTTCTGACGCATCTTTTCGCATCGAAAACCCGGAAAAAGTGGTAACCCGTCAATTATAGGTCTGGGAAATAAGGGGAGTGAGGGAGAGTCTCGATGCCTAACTGCATCAGTTTCTGCCGGGTGACTTGCGAAGTGTAGGGTTTTGCGTTGTTTTGCGCACCCAGCAAAAACTGAAGCAGTTAGGCATCGAGACTCTCCCTCACTCCCCTTATTTCCCAGACCTATCCCTGATGGATCACCACTTTTTCCGGGTTCTCGATGCAAACCTGCGCCAGAAAAAATTCGCTGATACTATGCACGGTAAAAATGCCTTCTTGACTTTATTAATTCTCGCAATTCAGAGTTTGATCATGATGGCACATTTTCTTTACCAGATCGTTGGTAAAATTCTGTAGATTCGAGCGGTTTTTATTTCGACAAATAAAGTTGTTTCTGAGCGAAGTTATGACCAATTATTTCTGGCCATTTATTCTGCAAACACCTAATGGTTTTATTTATTTCTTTCTTTTTACTCAATTTTGACGACCTTTTCTAATCTCCGCTTTTCCAGACACTGATCAATTTTCTCATTTTCTTCGTGCGACATCGCGAACTACGTGGCATATTTGTTAGTACAGGAACGAGCATTATGCAAGCGTAAAAAATCAGCAAGTATGGTGCGTTATACAGGATATTGTCAGTAAATCATCTCATCTTAGTAAATCTTTCATTATTCTCATGCATAGATAAAATATTTTACGCTCTTCAGTGCTGATGTGTCTCTTTTTCACATTCGGTCGATTTTTATGCAAGGGTAACATATACATAGTTTTAGTATAGGTCATGCACGATAATTCCAGAAAGTTCTGGGCTCTTCATTCCAGATAAAAAGCTACTCAGTTAGATGGCTAATTGTACCTACTTTTGTAGGCACACCTCGCTATTAAGCAGAACTCACAATAACCATCGAGGTTGCATCGTCTTTGCAAAGCTATGTTGCATCATTATGACGCTACATCCGCTCGATTTCAAGCTAATCACGCCTTCTTGGCAACCAGAGAGATCGAATGGACGTGGCTAGCGTGAGTTCGAGCTAAGGCTAAGCATGGCAACGTAGCAAGGTCTCAACCTGGGTATCTTCCTAACATCTATCGCCCTCAGAGGGTCAATCAGCCTATAGAGTGTCTTACGCACCTCTCAATGTTCCATAAAATGAGAATGTTGAAGGTGGTCAAGAAATTGTTAGATGGTAAGAATTCTGACTGTATTTGTGACAAAGGACCGCTATAGAATTCCAGCCAATGCCACATGCACAATTGCCAAATATGAGAAGAACAACATTAAAAAGTATTTATTGGCCCATCTATACTCCAATAGAAATCACGTAATATCTGAATTTGCCTATCCAAGTTTGCCTCTCTTTCCGTCGTTTAGTGCGTAGAGTTTGTTCTGGTCGCAAAAATTCCGCGTAATTCTTGATGCCGTACAATAAAAATGAAGAAATTGACCATAGTCTGAAAATAGAGTCAAATTGATAATTGAAATACTTGTCCCTAAGTTAATGTGATGGCTAGATGAAAATTAAACACGTTTCCAATGAGTTTCCTCTGACGCATTTTGAATGCTAATAAGATATTTGACCTAAAGTCTGGTAGATTAGTCCACCCTCAAGCGATGTCGCGCGCGGCGCACGCAGGCGCAGAATTCAATGAACCAAAGATGGAGGAAATCAAGGAGGCTGTGATTTTTGGATTGTATAAAAGCGAGTAGCAGGTAGAGTTGGGGGTCGTATGAGAGATGAACATAGAAACTTCTCGGTTGGCTGAGGAAAGCGAACGAGCGAGGGGGGGGGGGGGGGGTGGGGAGGAGTGTCTATGGAGGTTTGAGTTCTGCGATGGTTTTGGCGATGAAATAGCGCTTGAATGAAAACTTTTTCTCATTTCTGTTATGATGATGGTGTACAAAGCCTTGCGGACATGCGTCTTCACTTTATTTTTCCCCTGCTAACCGCGCTTCTGCTTGCAGCGTCGAGTTTTTGAACCTGATGTAAGCCCTCCTTCGAGTCATTGAGCCCTTTTAAAACCTGAACAAATTATGATCCGCAGTTTACGGGGGAATAATTATATTGTCCTCGTAAAATTTCATCGAGAAATCTACGTAGAGCACCGGCTTCCAAGGCACCCTTGCATGTACCGCCAACCCAGTGAGTTAGTCATGCTTTTTGCTATTTTCGTCATCTTTTCATAACGTCAGAGTCATTCAGGTGTTTCGAATGGCTCGATGCATACCCAGGGTGTGTTAAAAGGAAGTCATACCCAGCCGCTTACAAGTTCGACGCTTTAATGTTCAGTTTGGAACATGGCACTGCAGCTGCTACCAGCCATTTTGGAGTTTCACGACGTTTGATCCCAAGGTGGAGGGCAGGGAAGGAAAATCTGCAGCAGTCGCCCGCTGGGAAACATGCTTGTCACTTTCGAGAACTGACACTGGAGGAGATTGAAGAAGCCCTTTTCGTGTGGATTGAACAGAAGCAAACGGCAAATAGAGCTGTGATGGTTAAGGACATTGAAACAGAATATCCACGGTGAGCAGAGGAATCAGAAAGGCATGATTTCAAGGGGTCGGCATTTCGGTGTATAGCCTTTATGAGCAGAATTTATGGTGGTCATTGTTACACAGGTTAGACAAAGATTTTGATACGTGGTATTTTTTCGTATTAGAAATAAAGTCAAATAAACATCTTCTACAATTCTGTCGTTTTTAGGACTGAAGGATGCATCGCGATCCTCAGTTGTTTGGAGACTGCGCCCGTGTTTGCCGCGTGCGAAACCGCTTGAGGGTGGACTTAGTTACCAGATTTTAGGGTAAAACCAATGCGCTCCCCGCTCACAACTGCCGTTCCGAAATTCCATATCATATACTATTCATCTTCACTGTTGAAACCAATTGAGTAATCATGTTTTGACAATCTCAGGAAAAATAGACCACTACTTTCGTTCGTACTGGTTAGGGGGCGTGGCCTTTGAGCGGGCGGAGTCTGCGGGAATATAATGTGACACAAAGAAATTTGAGCGCATTGGCTTGCGAAGCAGGCATCGGCACAGCTGCAGGGATAAATGTCTTCTCCCAAGTATTGGAACCGCAATCTCAGACAAAAAAAGCTGTTTGAATAAATATATCCATGAGTGAAAATTTTTTGATAATCTGATAATGATGTCATGAAGCATTATCTCTGCAGTCTTATAAGAGAGGTCGAGAACGAGAAAGTACGAAAAGACAGGTAAGGCTGTCTGGGATTTACCTTATTCATAATCAGCGAATACCAGAAAAGCTTTACGGCAAGATCACTGCTGGGTATATTGTAGAATGCCATGACGTCTGGAATCAGAAGCAGGATCACTGCACTCAACGTCGTCATACCTAAACGTCTTAAATTTCTCACAATGTACTGTTATAAAGTAATTTTTGACAAATTATATAGCTATCACACTTCTTGCCAAAAGGCCGTTCCAATATTAACTGAGAGAACTAACATAGTGTCTATGTTAAGGTCTAATACTGAAGTTAATGAAGCGAACGTAAAAAAAAACACAAAAACATTCCGAACTTCATGAATATAATTAAGAACTGGCAGTGAGCATACAACTAATTACACAATACTACGGAATATGCGGGCATCTTGTAACAAGGGCCATATGAACAGGTAAATCTCGAGGAGCTGGAAGATACATTATTCACCTAGTGCTTATGCCGTACGTCTCTCAAACAGTTCCAGTGGGCTAGGAACGTCTGCATTCTCGGTGCCCTTATTGTGCTGACTATCTCGGTTTGTTACTTATTAAATCATATTTTATCTTATTTTATTAATCGAATGAATAATTAAATATTGAATATTATGAGTACTGGAGCCATCTAATATTCAGAAGACTGCCACTTGTCAGCACAATCCTGCCAAAATACACAAGGAAAGGTCTACGAGCCCTAGCTCCATTCTAATCCCAAGTGCGAAATCAAGCTACTGGGTCGAGACGAGGCCGAAACCGATTGGAAAGCATCTCTTATCTTTGAAAGAGCTTCAGTCGACAAAAATAGAAATAATGCAAAGAAATATACAGGGGGTGCCAAAAAAAAGAAATAATTTTCTCCTCCACTTTCGACCCCACTTTAGTCTAACTACAGCAAATTCTGTTGAGGTATTTACATCTCCAGATTCAAGAGCAGACCTCACTCTATCACTATACTCCGTGGCAGCCTTCTGCACGAGCAGGAACGGGAGCGAGGAAAGAGTGAACAAGGTGTGTCGCCTCAACTGGACAAAATCCGAAATTTCGTCGCCCTCGTTCACAACCTTGCTGAGGTCCGTGTATTCTGGGTACCTGAGAGGATTCATACTGGGTGGTGTTCTTAAATATTCCGTTCTTCCCGGGTTCCCAGCTCCCTTCGTTCCCAAGAGCCAAAACGTACCCTTACCACTGAAACCCCTCCGGAGGCGGATTTTAGGCATGAAAATGATACTTCGGATAATAGCAGCCTTGTCCAAGCAGCAGGGGCTCTGTGACTTCCACGAACCGAAGGGCCAATCCTCAGGAAACTTTCCACAAAAGACCTACCACGGAGCCTGGCTTTACTGTTCTAAGAGCACCTTGATACTGTAGGTACTCCGAAGCCCGACTGCGCCGAATGAAAGCTCCATATTTTTATAAAGATGAACGTAGGAAGCCACAGCTTGTTCCTGCTTTTAGGGGAACATTTCGGGAATATTTTGCCCTAATACTTTTGTTTTTTTCGTTTCCCTATGTTTTGTATTAGGTTGATTCATAATAAATCGGACAAATTGACCAATTTTAATCATTGTCGTACAACTTTTTTACGACAACAGGGATTCACTTGAAATATACTCCATCTTTATCGATGACCTTCTGCCACGGTATAGGCAGATCATGGATGCCCTTGCTCCAGAAGGCCGCAAGCTGGAGCTCGAAGAAGTTGCCGAGTGCCGCCTTGACCTCGTCGCGAGTTTTGAAGTCTTGGCCGTCCAGGTGGCGTTGTGGGAGAAAAGGTGGAAATCTGAAGGGGCCAGGTCTGGGGAGTACGGTGGGTATAGAAGTACGGTCCAACTGTACGACAGCAGCTCGGCCTTGGTCGATCTTGCGAAGTGCGGTCTGTGGAAGTAGACACGTTGTCGTGCTGGAAGTAGACATGTGACCGCCGCCGTAGCGAACTTTGGACATTGGCCTTCAATTCTCGTAATTGACGAACGTAGACGTCGGCGGATACTGTGGTACCTTCATTGAGCAGCTCCCAGTACTCTACGCCGTGTACGCTCCACCAACCGCGGTTTTCGTCTTCGATGGAATAGTCGCCTGACGCAAACTTCGAATGCTACAACTACAGTGTACTTCTGCCGGGGGCATGCTCCTTGTGAACTTCTATCAGACGTCTACCGATATCCGCGGGTTCCTGGCCAGATAGCGATATAAATAGTATGACGTTGCGGATGTGGTCTCTGGACCGCTTGAAATCGTGCGGCATTGTGGCGGAATGAATTTACTTTGGAGTGATTATTTTGCGGTACTTTGAAGAGCTTTTTACTCATTCCAACGGTACCTCGCGCGTCCATTTTCGTTAATTCGTTACTGAGTTATGATCTCTAGAAATCATCACTACCATTTGTCCGATTTATTATGAATCAACCTAATATAATTGGCAGATGTGAGCCGTGGGCAAAATTACTTTTTTTGGCACCCCCTGTATATAAATGGTGTTCCACACCCGACGGTAAGCTTCCTCGACGGACTTTTGCGATAAATTAAAAGAATGAAGGATGAATTTTTGGCGCTAATGAATCCCGTGTGTGGAACGCGTCACGCATTCGAGTTGCATTCAGATTTGTGCTGCAGGTGGATGCAATTTGGCTCTATACAACGATTCGGGGGAACCGGTTGATAAACACATCCGTGCTTTTATCCTCTCAGACGGGTCTGGTACCCTTCTCTGACGGGTCTGGTACCAGTTCACCGGCACCGAAGGGATGGAAGGCTCGGTTGGCCTGGCGGGTATTGGTACGGGATATGGTTCTCGGACCATGAGGAGGCGCGCAACCTGTCATTACGTCGCCTTCGTCCCTGATTAATACTGATTTATATCTAATTAACATAGCATAAAAATATAACAAGTATAACAAATCAAAACTAAAACATAAAAATAGATTATATCGACAGAGATATGTATGGTGTTATCAGTGTGATCAAAATTCTAGGAGCTTCCTCATGCTAACTGCATGGTAACTCACCCATCGTTATATTGCTACGCATCATTTTATGGCTTTGTGTTTTCCTCATTGATGGAACGAACGCTTTCGATGTTGTAACGAATCTCTGAAAAGAAATCCTGCATGGATGATAGTGTTTATTGGGAACTAAAATGACTGACCTTATGGACGATCACTGCCACTACCACACACATTAACGCAGCGATTATTACACAAATCCATCTGTAGTACGTCAAAAATTCCCTAAAAATGAGCGAATATGGACTAGATGTTGAATTTCTTTCACCGCGTGCGAAACTCGATCCCGCACGCCTTTTCTTTGGGGCATATATATTATTACATTACACTATCGAGACCTTTGAACCAATTCTCAGTGCTCGATGATATATACACTCATAAAATAAAGGACAAAAAAAAAACAACAACAGAGCAACGAAATCTAAATATGAATGAAAGTGATGGTAATCACCTAAATCCTGGATATATCGAGTCACCGAAAGAGCACTGGAAGCTAATCTGCTTTGTTTTCTCCGACTCATGAGTCATAACGAGAATCCAGTTCAGCCCGAACATAGCTATCGAAATGCTGTATGCGACTAAAAAGAGCAGAAAATCATTATCAGCCTTGATGAACTTTGATAGTCCTTTCTGCTATAATCTCAGGGGATGATTGGCCAGCCAGTCATAGAGAAATAGTACATAAAGCCTACTTCAACCACTTGGGTTTTCCCTGCTATCTTTCATACCCTCTGCTGCACAAGCTCAAGAAGTCATTCGGCACGGGATTCACGCAAAAGACTGGAAAAGGGTCAGAGGAGGACAGATGAGCGGCAGAGACGCAGTTCACATGGTTGCCACCACTCCAGTAAGCCGATATGGTCAGGTTGCTTCTCACCGTTCTAGCAACCCCAACGCCCTGATGACTAACCGTGTAGTGTTTGTAAGGATTTATGATATTCACGCCCTTTCAAAGCTTAAGCTCTTGCTCGAAGCCATGAATCCTTATAAACACTACACGGTTAGTCATTGGGGCGCTGGGGTTGCTAGAACAGTGAGCAACGGGTGTATGGCAAGTGTTCTGGTCACTAGTGCGGGGTCAGGTAACCCATGTGTGGATTTGTCTCACGAGACGATTGATTTACTACTGATTTCGAGGTTTTGACTACGTAATTGGATTACTTATGTCAAAGTGAAGACCAAAGAAGATATACTGATTTTTCTAAAGTTGAATATATAATCAAATGGGATATCTGTAATTTGACTAGGTATGTTGTGACATTTGAAATACTGTTTTTAAGTAAAAGTAAATGCAATTTTTGGTAAAAGTGGATGCTACTTACTACAACAGTCCATAATACACTGCTTCAGTCTCGTAAAAATGTTAATTTGGTTGTTTCTATAGTGAATTGCCCTTCACACAACACTGGTGACCTGACCTCCCAAAACACTTGTCGGAACCCTTGCACGCCACCCCTTTCGAAGCACCACGATCCTGAGCGGGGAATGACGCGATTGGTCAATCGAAAATCAAAGTAGTCGAGGGCGCATGCCTCGATTTACCAAGAAATAAATTTGTTTGTAGTTATGTTATTTTTTTCATGCTGCACCGCCACTTTGAAGGAAAATAAACCACCCAGAAACCACAGAACGATTTGTGCCCTCCTTATACTCAGCATTTTCTACTTATCAGCGTGAATTTTATAGGCGGTAATACCGACTCACTTGTTAGAACAGTAATCGGGTATCGATTAGTAGTTTTAAAATACCAAATTGGAAATACGGTAGCTATAAAGCGATCGAGTGCTACTACAGTGTTCATTTGTCCAATTAATGAACAACCTAAGAACAAAGCAACGGTAGACCATTGAGTCAAGCATTCCACTCGAGGAACCATCGCTTGCGAATTAACTGAAATACGAGTATTTTTTGGTATTCACGTGTATGGTGCAATACTTGATGTTACTCACTGTTTGCCGCATTTTCAAGACGCCTTGTCATGCCTAACAGAAAACCGAGTGCATATACCAAATCGCCAAAAGCCATTCCAGCGATAATCATAAACTCATGTCGTCCACGATTGCTTTTTCGTAGAAGAATTGTCAACACCAATGGAATATTGACGACAATTATGAGAAAACCTACAAAATTTTGTTATTTTTTCGAATTCATTAACTATATTTTCTTGAATCCAATGGTTGTGTTGATGAACACTTCTCGTTCCCGGTGAGTCCATTAATCTTCTGCTCAGAACAAATTCTGTTCATACTATCGTGATAATCGATTTTCTGAGTTGCTCTTATGAAACCCTTTCCTTTTTCCTTTTTTTTCCAAGAAATTACATCATTTGTAATAGTTTTTGTACTCACCAACAGCTTTAAACATCATCAAATCATCGATACAGGGACGCGATGAGCCTGTTTTTCCTCATGGAGTTCGCCCCCTAACAAGCCACGTCCATCAATCTGTGCAGTGACATGAAAGATGAAAAGATGAAGTTTCTGGCAATGATCAATCCCTTAGTGAGATGCGCCACGCATTCTACTTCCATCAGAATCGTGGTGATGTCAGATGATTGCGGTCAGCTAATGTACCAGTCAGTGCCTCCACCCTTCCAGACCACTATGGTACAAATTTACTTATCGCGTAGGGGAAGAATTGCTTGGCTTCGATGGACATTTATGCGGGATTTGATCCCGTATCGTGAAAGTGAGAGTGCATGTCATTTGTCACCACCGCGTGTGTGCACTTACGACAAATTTTCGCGGGGCTACGCGCGACGAGCGCCTCGGCGGGTGCGAGTACCATTAGCAAGGCACGGCAGCGTTTGAGCGAGGCAGTGTGGCATGGGTGGAGGAGGCAGGGTGGCATGGGTGGAAGTCCAGAGGTGACGCAGCCACGCTTTGCCGGGCTCCCAAGGGCAATCGATTTGGCAAGTCGTACTGATGGCGCCGCGAGTGCGACGCCGAGAAGCGGTATTTTGGCGTAAGTACACACACCCAGCCACCACTCCCGTCCGTGCAAAGAAAGACGGTGATCTACATAGGTAATGAAGAATTGGCAGGGATATGGCATTGATCACGAGTATTTATCAATGTCAATCGAAGCGGCTAATCACAATCAGTTGGTGCTCACTCAAACGAGAAATCTATTTTTTAAAGGCAGTGAAAAGAGTGATGTGGGTAATGAAAGCTCTTGATGTGTATCAGCCAAACAAAACCCTACAGGTCTGAGAAGTCTATATATGGTAAGTGTCGGATGAGAAGGGCTCCCTTGAGCTCTGGAGAAGACGCCTTTTTCAACGGTTGCCGACATTTCTATCCCAGCATGCCCCTTATAAGAAACGAGGGCGGAAAGAGAGTCCTATATTCCGGGTTTCGATCGTTGCTTCAGTTTTTTTCTTCACATTCATACTACTGAGCACTTCTACTTTCATTTTCAGTAATCTTTTCACATTCTTCTCGAATCACTCTATCACTTCAGCCTTTAAGACGATAAAATAAATTTAACACTGGATGACCACACACCACCCATTCAAAAGCATTTGAATTCTACTTCGCTTGTGAATGGAAAGGGAAAACACGGGAAGGAAGAAAGCTAAGCGGCAGTAGACGATTTTCTTACAGTTGTAATATTATACTACCTACGGGGTAGATAGATTCTCTTGAACAATTATTTTCAACCGATTCACCCCTCAATTCCCATAATCTGAAACATGCTGGAAAAACAAATGAGAAATACTCACTTTCGCAAGAGTAGATAATAAGATTTGTTACACCCGACATGACGACAACCACGAAACCGTAACAGACTTGTTTACTTTCAGATTTCCGCACGAAAATGAATTACGATCGTATTTCCTGATTACCAAACACAAAAATTACATTAAATATGCAATGGGTTGTATGAAGAGTTTATAACAGATGAGAGCAACAACGTAAAATTATGAGCTGTATGCGGAAATAACTTCGTTCAGAGAAAAATCTAGACAAAAAAACTTGAAATAAAAACTGTGTTTAAGCACAGTTGCGACTCCAAAATATTTATTCAAAAGACTCAAAAGACCTCTCAAAAGTCTCGAAAGTCGAAAATACCTTTGCAATATTTCGGCGTTTAACGCCTTCTTCAGGTCTGAAACTGTGGTGGTTAGCTAATTATATACGATATAATATATAATAAGACGCGGAAATATTGCAAAGATATTTTCAAGCCTTTCGAGAATTTTGAGGGGTCTTTTGAGTCTTTTGAGTAAATATTTTCGAGTCGCAACTGTGCTTCAACATTCAGATAACCATGAGACTCCGGAACAGCTCAATATTAAAAACTGTGTGTTGTGAAGGACGAACCAGTTGCATGGATGTGCGCCATTCGATTTTGAGCAGAACTCAAAGAAGCCTTTGAAAGTATGTATGGGACAAGTGTAAGAAACTCATGATTTTTCTTCCAGGTAAGTCTTGCAGCTATAATTACAGTCAACGGACAGCGCAGGTCATCTGCCGAACCCCTAGCTGCACGCTCAACAATACCCTCGAGAGCCAAAATTCTAATACTTGAAGTAAGAAAAATTTTATTTTTTGAATTCCATACGTATTCTGCGCAGAGGAACCGGAAGGGGTCCAAAGAAAGAGGAAGATACAAAGACATAATCATTTTGTTACGAACATTGAAGATTAGAAGCGATAATCGGTGGAGAAACCCGCATTCAAAAGAGCGACAGTGTGGTGAGTATTCGCATCACTTCGAACTGTACACAATGACTTTCCGAGTTGTCCGTTGTAGAGATGTCATTTGTTGTCTCGTAGAGTGTATTTTATTCATTTGTGATGATGTGAAATAAGTGGAGCAACAAACAAGTGAAGCAATTAAAGGATAAGCGAAAGCGTGAGAAAAAAGTGTGATTACAATTGAATTCTAATGAATTCTCATTCAACGTCTTGACAAGGGGCCATGCGTGCATTGCGGCACCTAAAATTGCCCCCCTCACGGTGTCCTTAAGTACAGATCTGACAATAACTAGTGGAATCAGGCCGATATACGAGTCAGCGTTTTTGTTACTCTACACGAGTCTGATATCAACTCGCCCATCTTTGGTAAGGAGATTTGGTTGAGCTGTCCGAGTATCGGTCCGGGGTTTGATTCCCTGAACCATACTAATGCTAGTGACACCACCTGGCACTGAATCATCTAGTTCTTTGTAAACTCAGCAAGTTTCAGGGAGAGCTTCCCAAGACCTGGAGTGTGCTTCAATTAATAGGCTCTTCTTACTTGTATGACTTTTCCAAACTAAAGGAATGATGTGGAGATGGAGATGACGGAGATGTGTGCTATTAGGACCGAATATTCGTGCAACCGCGTTTGGCGCGCGACGCGATCTTGCGAAACAGTGGCACGGTACGGGTTGGGTACTAAAGCAACTACGTAAAGAAAGATAGACAAGGCATCGTCATCGCTTTGGGACCCATCCAATGTGCATAGCACGCCCGTTGCGTCTCACACTGGATGCCGTAACGAATTTTCTGCCCTAATGGCACACACTTGAAAAAACGGTAATTCACGTTTAAGAGAATACTAGTCAAGAGCTATCTTCACTCAAAATTCTAGTGGCAACTTAATACTGGTTGCTCTGTGCGCAAAATGGGGGGAGGGGTCGATATAAAGGCACTGGTCCCATCTTCTGAAAACGCGATCCAATTGCGAGTGACGAAAAGTTTCACTAGCGTGGATGGATAGGAGTTCCTTGTCTCAGAGTAGAGTGGCTTCTAACTTCATTTCCAGTACCGCGCCGCTAGGTGACCCTCGATTCCTGGTATGCTTTAGTGATGTGTTAGTTGCAATGCAATTGTTTGTATGTGAAATATTTCAAGATCCGGAGAAGGCATTGATTCCGAAAGCTTGTCAATAAATTAATATAAGAAGTTCAGAGCTTCAGAATCATTCAACCAAATAATATCGGATGAAGCTTAGAGATAGCAGCATTTTACAAAATATAAAGCTATCAAACCCAACACTGTCAATTACGATGGTTCCTCAGAACATGGCTCATAACAGAGATTAGCCTTTCATTAGCATTTGCCTCTGGAATAGAGAGGAGTTGAGGGCACGAAAGTGGCTCTCGTTGAATCAAGAGCATAACGACTATATTGGAAACTCTTGCCATAATATCATAACAAACATATCGCCTGACGAACGTGGGTAAATGCTACGTAACAGTTTTTGATTATCTCTAGACAACATGTACAGTATGATTAATTATTACTGATTTATGGTGTACGTTTACATGTTTTGCACGGTTCTACTCATTACATTATACGTCTGGGTGCTGAAATCTCCTGCAGAAGATACCCCTTATATAATTAATGTGTTGCTTCATAAAGCTACTTCCGCTAACCCTCCGCGTACATATCCTCGGTAACTGCCGACTCCACTGATTTTGGCTGACTTGCTCTGAAGTCGGCCCATGTGTAAGCACTGGGTTATTTCATAAGTCATGTCGTTTTTTCGAATGAAAATTTTTCCGATAAATTTACAATTTTGTGCGGCCCTTCATACATCGTTCGAGAGCGATTCTTCTGCTCTACGAAGTTGTATGTCCAAATTTTGGGTATATTAGAACGGAACCGATTTTCAGGCAGACGAAGGGGTGGGTCCAGTTAACAAAAGTTGACCAAACCGGCAACAAATTGAAACACTATATTTTACTATAGGAAAATCAGTCAAATATGCGTCCCGTACTTAGCTTCAACTTCCTCCACCAATACCAATCACTGGTTGATCGAGAGCTCGCGTCCTTCTGTTACCAAATTCCTTTTTCAGGAAACCTAAACATTTATCCGAAGTTCCTTGTTCAGCACTGCTCTGTCACCATTCGAAAGGATTTTTCTTGCTCTATCGGAATTATGTTTCCATTTGTTTCAGCTGCCATTCGTATTGAATTTCGGAACTGTGCCCAGTTGACATCACAAATAATTTTTTACACAGATATTCGAGGAATCCGGTCAATAATGTTCCTCCATTTCTACTCATTAGCTCTACATGACGTTCCACTTTCAGTGATTGGTTGAGAAAATTTTCTTGCCTTGACTTGGAGAATTTGTTAAAAATATTCAAGTTAAGGCGGAAAAACCGGAAAAATAGCGAGGCAACTTCTCAAGCAAACGATCGGTGGATCGGTGAAACTCATAGGAGAGGTCGTAGCTAAGTATGAGACACATGGTTTGACGATTTTCGGAGTGGAAGATAGTGTTCAAATTGATCGCCGGTTTGATCAATTTTTTCAACGAAACCAACCACTTCTGCAGCTTGAGGCCTAGTTCACTATGATGGACAAAAACTAAGCATCTCCTCTTGTGAAGGAGAAAAGCCTCTCTCTAACGATGTTTAAAAACCACATAAACTTGGAAATTTAGGAGAAAATTTCGTTTGAAAAAAAAGTGACTTCACATACATACATAGAACGGAATGAGCCAGTACACAAAATAAGCAAAATGGAAAGATAAATCAGAAAAACTGATTTTCGGAAGTCTCATAAATCACAGATCACTGATACCATAAAAGTCTACGCCGAGGTAAAAACAAGCTGAAAAATATTTTGACAGAAGCTTTTGGTCCACGAAGTGTTTCTACAGACGGCTAGAGTGCCATTTTTCACCTTACAATTGGTTTGCATTTGTATAAATTATACAACCAGAGTTTAAAACCTTAGGGAAAACAGAGTCGAACTAGCCCGCGTTAAGTGAACGCTTTCATCACCTTCCATCAATATACTTCGACCACCTTTTGCCAGTTACCAAATCTCCTGACAGACAGACAGACCAACAGAGAAAAAGACAAACAGACAGACGAACAGACACATGTATGCACAGGTAGACAGACTGTCAACCAGTCAGCAGACACACAGCCAAGGCTAAAATGCGATTTTTCAGTATTTTCTCTTACTCGCCTATCAAAAAACGCATATTCAACATTCAATTAACATAACATTCGACTATTCAATAGCTTTCGTATATTCGATAAAGATTTTTTAGCTCTGCAAAACTTGTTTTTGATTGTTTAATTGTTTCTTTTTGTATTGAGTTTTAGAAGTGGGGAAGTTTGGGCGTAAAAATCTACGACACAATGAGATCAAGAAAAGCTAGCATGCTTACCGATAATCATATGAATATTACTCATATTGCATCACTGATCAATTATCATGTACAGGGGGTGCTAAAAAAGTAATTTTGTTCGCGGCTCACTTCCACTAATATAAACAGAAGGTAATGAAAGAGATGAAAGTATTAGGGAAATATTCTGGAATGTTCCTCTCAAAGCTGGCTCACTACGGACCATAGAGCACCTACGGTAATAAGATCCGCTCAAAGCAGCAGAGTCAGCTTCCGTGTGAGGTCTCTCGTGAGAAGCCTCCTGAGGACTGACCCTTCATAGAAGTCACAGAGCTCTCGCTGCTTGGATAGCGCTGCTATTATCCGAAGTGTCATTTTTAATGCCTAAAACCCGCCTCCTGAAGGGTTTCAGAGGTAATGGCACGTTCTCGTTCTGAAAGGAAGGGCGAGAACCCAGAGAAGACGGATCGCTCAAGGACACCATTTAATATGAATCCCCTCAGGAACCCAGAATGAACGGACCTCAGCAAGGTTGTCAACGAGGGTGACGAAATCTCGGATTTTGCCAAGTTGAGGTGCCACATCATGTTCAGCTGTTTGATGGAATCTCGATTTCCAGCAAAAAAAGGCAGGTGCTGAAAGCATAGGTCATGGCTAGCACCCCACTCTAAGCCCGTAGCAATGCTGAGGTACGAAAGAAAAGAGGAAAGTATTAGGTTGGAACATAATTTCTGTTACACTTTATTTTTCTTGGGGAAAAGTGCGGAAGCTTCTGGAATATTTGGTAATGGGGGATATACTACTGAATAGGACTACTGATTGATACATTCATATTTTCCAAGGCTTCAACCAGCAGTGAATCTACGACAATTCCGCGAGAGTGGCAAAATTTACGAACACCGCCCCGGTTCCTTAGCATGCAAGGCTACCAACCGAATCAACCAGTCGAGGGGCTCAGGTACTGTATCTCATATGGCGGCAACCCGATGGCTCGATCGACTCGTATTGAAGCAGAAAAAAATTTCAAAAACAGAAAATTTTTTAATTTTTAAAAAAAGGGAACTGTTACCATCCAACACGACAGTCATTGCCGATCTCTACTGCAGGCTATTGGACACTGTAGTCGCGAAACATACAGGAAAAATGGACCGAGACTTTTTCCTCCACGCCAACGCTCTCCCAAAGTGGCAAAGGTAACGTCTCAAAAGATCCAGGACCTTGGTTGAACGAAGCTCCCTCACCCACCGTAATCTTCGAACATGGCCCCAACTGACTACCACCTATTCGACCTCTGACCTACTTCCTCGGCGGACCAAAGAGTTCAAAGATGACGATGATCTCAAAATCGACCTCCAAACTTTCTTCGACCAGAAATCCACAGACTTCTATGAGCAAGGCATCTATTATATCCTTATTCGCTGGCAATATATTGTTAATCAAATGCTGCATATTTTGTTGACTGAAGTTAAACACAAATAAAGAAAAACAAATTTGAATTTTTTTGTCATTGTGTGACAGAAATTACGGTCCAACCTAATAGTAAGACCTTACTGTAAAGTAGAAGAGGCTCTATGGAACGCATACTACATGAGTATTCTTTTCGACCTTGATATGATTGGAGAAGGGCATATTTTTGGTTTGTACTATATTTCTAAACCTCAAAAACAACATACATTAAAGTGGTTGAAAATCACATGTAGCACCATTTCGTAGAGCTGAATTCTATCGAATACATACGCATACATATTTTTGACCACATCGGCAACGTAGGAAAAAAAACTTAAATTTCAGGTGCCATCTTTGTCCCTTACACCATTTCTAAAGCTCATAAATATTGAACAGTCAAGGGTCTCAGAAAATCAGCAGTCCAGTTTCGTAGAACAGGAGATTCTCAATCAAATGCTCATAGAAACTTCGTTGGACTATGAAAGACAGGGAGTAAAAAAAACGGCACGAACTTATTGCATTTGGTGCACTACCAAAGGTTGTACAGGCACGTGTAGTACATATATGTTTATTACGACATACCTTTTGTACTATAACCGACCTTAGTACATCGTAATAAGGGTTTATATACAGACAAATGTAGGCGGTACATAGATATGGGCTCAATCCTGGACCGAAAAGGTCCAGTGGAGACACTCCTGCTAGAGTATGAAAGAGTGCACCGCGCCAGGGGCAGTATCTAGGATACATAGTTGATTGCACACTTATGATACCGCGAGATCATGCCTGCGATATCGTTTCAAGAGGGCTTACCTAAGTTATGTCCTAAGGCAAATAACTCGAACTAACATGCTATCATTCAATTCCGGTTGCTGTTTAATGAGAATGAGATATTATGGTTGTGAATCCACAAAATTGCACAACCAGGATATAGTCTGATCCATAGGTAGGCAAAAATTACCAATTCATCAAAAAGAGAAGGGTACAGTAAGACTTCAGCATCACATGTCACTTTTAGTCCTTATCCGTAAAGTAGTAATCTTGACTGAGGAAGAAGTGGTAATAACGCTGGCACGATTCATGACATTTGCTTCAAAAGAAGCTTTCATTTAACGAAGTAAGAAAACGCCCAAACAAAGAACGAGTACAGAGAATTAGAGAGCCGCATTGACTTACCGTATGCATGAATTTTTCGCAGACGGGATAATTATAGTCTCCTGTCAGTGAAATACTACACTTTACAAGGCCATTATCATTAACATTTCAATTATTCAGGTACCTACTCTGCAAAGCAATAATTCAATTCGAAAAATATGAGGGCTAGACGGTAATAACTTGGTTACATAAAAGTACTCGTTTAATTAATTTCACTCTTATTCGTCATACTTACCCATTGTTCTTTATTCATGATTTTAAAGCTCACTCCATCATGTGATATCCAGCTGTTCACTTATGAGATAAGATAAATGGAGGGGAAATGGGTGGAAAGGCACATTCGCTGAGATGGAAAACTTTCTTCTGAAAACTTCGCCACTGAGAGTGAGAAAAGTTTTGCTAGGTAGATGAACCTAAAATCGCCCATGGGAGATCACTGAAAGGCCATGGGCGACCCGAGCGTACGGGCGGATTGTACCAACCATTGCGTGCTCCTTCCTGATTGGTCACCCTACCCTACCTCTTCAACAAGCAAGGCATGGATAATAGTCGGCATAAATCCGTCTATCAACGGATGTACGACAATACCGTCCAACTAGGGCAGGTCACACAGAAGGCAGTAGCCGCCGTCCAGGGTGTGTACCCTTATGTCAGGATTTCGCATCGCGGCATGTCGCAAGCGAAGCAACGCGGACGAGCTAAAGGAGCCATGTTGTTGGGTCCCGAAGCGATTGCAAGTCAACTGCATATCCCGCCCGTAGCATTACCGTGTAATCGTTCTGAGACCCAACTACCGCGACTCGCATAGCTCGTACATACTGCGTCGCACGCCACTCGTCGTCGTGCGAAATCCCGACATAAGGATACACACCCCGCCGTTCCTAGCGCGACGGAAAATTCGCAACGGCACCAACATGACATTAAGGGCAGACAACGATGCAACGATCACATGAGGCAATGACCTATTAGACTGTAAGAAAAGTTTCGGACGGTTTTCGCAACTTTACCTCAGGAGATGATAACTCGGCTCACTCTGCATCTTTTCTCACAAAATAAGCACCATTCGATACACTTTGGCAACATTATGCGCACTTCCATAGTTCATTTCAAAGGAGGACTGATGCTTTACATCGAGTGAAATCAAAAAAGTCGACTCTGAATCACCATTCTTTGTGAATACACTGCTAATGAGGTAATTGTCCAAATATTTAGAAAAAAGCGCTTAGTAAGCGTTAGAGTTGTGGTAAATATGGGGGATGTTTTGGAAAAAAGCGCTTAGTAAGCGATAGAGTTGTGGTAAACACTAAGGATGAGTAAGGGATTGATCCTGCGATTGCTTCAATTATTGGAAGAGGATTTGTGGAAGACTCCCTCGCTCATGACCGCTCCGAGCGGTCGCGCCGCACCCATTTTTTTGGGTTTTTTCCGAACGAGAGGTACTTAAGGTAGTCCACCACATTTGTAATGGAAGGTCATCTTTTTTCAGATTTCCCAAGTAAGTATAGACGCTCATCACTTTCTGCCGTTTTAGTAAAAGCCATTTGATCAATTGAAATTCAAGCAACTCATTCTCATTTTTGCACTTCTGGAACCAGGGACAGCCTTCTACCCAATGCTTTACCCCCTCTCTTTGCAGCACTCACTTTTGTGGTTGCTCTCGCTGAAACTCCATTGAACAAAAACTCGTGAAGTCATCCGAAAAAGCCATTTTCGCAGTACTTTTAAATTTCCCCAACAACTCAAAAACTTCGTGACATTTCAAGGAAAGCATTTATTCAGAAGAAACAACTTTTTGTCCGTTCAAGGAACACAATATGTAAGTTGATTCATGTTGGCGCACTTTTAAATTTGAATTTATCTCGTAGAATGCGTAAAACATGCCAGAACTTCCCTTAAAACCTAATAGTTGAACAGCCCTCATGCCGCGGTTATGCTTTGCGGGGCCGGCGGCGGGGATGGTGGCTTACTTCCGCCTGTGTCACCCTTTATCACTATCTGCGTCGCCAGAGCACCTGCCCCGTGCCACTCTGCCTGTAAACGCACCCACGCCCTGCCGGCGCAAAGTATGAACGCGACCTGAGGCACACCTGACCAGAGCTTGCAGTTTGCCCTACTATTAGGAAAGTTGCAGATTCCATGTACATATCTACCTGTCGAAAAAGAGGCATAAAGTTGCGGATTCCATGTACACATCTACCTGTCGAAAAAGAGGCATCCACACTGTAAATGGAGACATAGGCAAGACTTGCAAGACAAGGGCTAGACAGGCGGAACTGTTGCAGTTTGCAGCCAATTTGATTGCTTTCTAGAGCGTATAGGGGTTTCAACGAAATTACACTCAATAGAATTAGCAACACAGATGAATGTATTACTGTATTACGATCCATAGACAGACAACAATTTAGCTACTTACGGATCGAACTAGCGTGCGAAGTTGTTGGCGCTGTTCTCGCCCACACACCACCCCTATTGTCTCACTTCAGAAGCCTAATTTGATTAATAATGAATCCGTTTTATAGACTGTACAGAAAGTACCCCAGTAAGTACGTAAGTACTGGGGAGTATGCCCCTTAAATCTTAGTAAATTGCCTATTCTCACAGCCACCAGGACTAAACTTCACCTTTTTCATAGTTAAGCTACTAAATACATTGTCCCGCGTAGGCCAGAATACTAGAATTACCGCGCCACCGAAATTCGTCATCGCGTGTCACAAGTGCCTCGCTGCTTCTATTATGGCCTTCTTTAGCTGCCTGTGGAATACACTCCAATCTACCAGTGCTTCTCCTATTTTTGCTTACTGTTGAGAGAAGCAAATCTATATTTTATTCATCTAGATGACCACAGCTAAGCATACACAACGTGGTTTACTGATCATTGGCGTAGTCAGCTGGATTCTTTCGGCCTTTTTTGTAGTTCTCCTTCTTGGCCCAGTCGTAAAGTAGATAGGCACCAACGACTTGGGGTACGTAGTACATCCAATTATCCCAAACGTAAATTTTAAAAACCTAAACAAAGAAAACACATACGATATACATAAAGAATAAACATGGCGCGATGATTTCGCTTGAAAAATATCAGAACAAGCAAAGCGGGAGAACTGGTCGTATTATTACTACCTTGACAACAGCTTGGTCAAGGAATCCTTTAAATGCCTTCTGTTCGTTCGGAGCAAGGGCAAAACGATATTCTCCATACATCTGTAAATCTAGCTTCATAAAATCAATAAGAATCGGTCAATAAAAAACAGAAAGGTAAAAAAAGCGGAAAAAAAAAAACTCGGCAATGGTTGAGGAAACTAACCTTTCCGAGCCCACCAAAGTGCTTGCTCAATGAGACAACGGACGGCCGCATGTTGCTGAGCTATATAATTTAATAATAAGAAACAACCAAGTATCATGAAATCAGAAAAACAATGTATTGCAGAAAACAAAGAACTACACCGAGGTAAATCAAAGGTGCTGATACCTTTGCAAAAATAAGCTCTCACTACCCTCCCACTGATCTCTTTATTTAAAAATCTACAAAAACTGATTACATGAATTTTTACTACACTTGAACCAGCCTAGTTGCTCGCAGCAAATCTGTCAAAACGTTCGAGGCGAGCCAATTCTGGATCTTCTTTCTGAGTCTCGAGCTCTTCTTCTCGCGTACGCTTCCACTCGTAACCAGAACCTGGTGTGGGTGCATTCAGACCGAAGTTGGCCGATGGTCCCTTATTCACTTGGACTGCCTGTTGTTCACTGAAATAATACCGCTGACCTTTTATAGTGGCAGAGACACTGATGATAAAAAATGCTTGGAAAACATCTAAGTTTCTTGAAATGTCGTAAAGTGTTCCAAAAAGCGTAGAGGTGCAGAAAAGCATGGGGGTCACATGCAAACAATCCGATATGTGACAAAAACATATTTATGATGTATTTAGTTCAAAGTTATTTCGCTATGAGGAGAAGTTGATGACTGCAGAAACACGTATTCACTCACGTAAGCGCATCACCAGTATGCGTTGCAAACTGTGCGTGATGACCATCCGATAAATATATCGGCTTCGGTGGTAAAACTTCACGACGACCGTCCCTAACAAAAGTTCATTCAATTATGGCTCAAAATATAGGCGAACGCGTTAATGATGAAAATGTAAAGCATACCTAGTGTAATAGTAATTTCCTGACATAATATGATGAATTCCACCAGGCAATGTCGGTGGCTCTGCTGAACCAGCGCGAGCGGATTGAGTATTTGGGAATCGTAAAGGATTGTGATATACAGCCTGTAAAGCGGGATATCAGTGTTAGACAACACCAAGGGAAGTGTGTGTTAGGGTTGGTGCACATGATGAGCCAATGAATGCAAAATACGAGGAGGAATGAAGAAATAAAGGCAAGCTTCACTGAGGAGATAAGCCAAGTGAAACATTTCGCAAAGATGGCAGGAAAGTCAGACAACGAGCAAAAGCAAAATGGAGGCAAGAGAAACTCATTCAAAGAGGTCAGGAAGTTAAACCTGACACCACTAGGAAGAATTCTATGATTACTGAAAGAATCACATGATAAAGTAGAAGAAAATCGGCTGGCGAAATGGAGTAGGAAGCGAAGGGAAATCTACAACCAAAAAATAAAGAAGGATTGAGAGAACAAAGGGCATAATGTGTGACGTACATCGGTAGCGAAGGTAAAACCGAAAGAGCTGGTAGAGAAATACAAAGGGGAGCGGATCTAAAACAAAAGTGCATATTCTGGCGCAAAGCCTACTATTATAATCTGGCGCGCAAAAACATCATTATTCGGATATAATTTTAAAACTCCATATGAAAAATATGTGATTACCTTCCCGTCAGCCGTTGGGAGACCTGGAGGCGGTGTGATTTTTTGTCTGTCTACAGCAAGCAGTTTGTTGCGTACCCATTGCCAGAACGGTGTCTGACTACGGTTTTGTACAGTCGCGGCTGCGATCTTCCGACCGCTCATCGGTTCTGAAACAGAAGTATCATGAAACTCAAGAAACAGTATAACATTATGAACACAGATAGAGATGCACCCACATCTGCTCAACCCTGATATGAAATCGGAACAAAAGATATCTACTGCAAACAACAATGAAAGAATAGAACTGGTGTAGGTACAGATGAAGAAGCGCAAAGAAAGAAACAAATGGAAGAAAGAAAAAACAATGATCCTTTTTCAGGAGAATGGGTCTGAAAAGCGAACAGGGAACTTTTTTTGAAATCTTTCACAACTGTTAGCCGAAATAAGAACAATGATGCACTGCACTGTGTTTCCTCAACCTTAGTGAACCGGGTTTTGCGACCATAAGTAGCACAACTGGGTACCAGTCCACAGACTTGAATTACCATGCGGCAAAGACTTGGTTCACTTGCACGGAGATTTATCACAAGCTAAGCAGCAATAAGATAAAAGCCTAGGGAGGGAAGGAGCTTCGACGTCGGTGAAAAACCCATCCGCTGCGTCTCCCGCCACCCATCCACTTTAACTGCCGTTTCCACTCGAATACAACTCCGAGACCAATCTGAGGAATTCAGGGATATTTTAACAATACATAAAGACAAAGGATGTAAAAGCGAAAAGGAGATAGAATTTTCACCGATAACGGAACGAGTTTACTACCCCATTGGATACTGAAATAGCAACTTGATTTCTTTTCGTTGGCCACGGCATTCTAAGTTCAACCAAAAGGAAAAACGTTCAAGTTACGAACAAAACGGGAATCCGCCAGCGAAAGAAAACCGCATTGGAGACTCAGTCGACGTGCAAAGAAAGTTCATCAACAATGAGCAAAATCCGCAGGAAGATCGAGGGAAGAAGCCGTAAAATTTCTCTGCATCTTTTCTCCTGCTGGATATGGAGCAAATTTGCCTTTAGTGACACTAAAATAATAAATTGAACAAGAAAAAACTCACAGCACTAAAAATTCTCGGGCGGTTGCCTGCGGCCGCGACGCTGTGGAGAAGCGAAGCGTTAGCCATGGTGCGCGTTTGTCGAAGACATGACGCTCCTGGTTGTCCTGAAGCTTCTTCTCATCACAGCAATCCTGCTTCCATTGTGACAACTTTTCGCTCTTCATTCCCCACAACACCATTTGGGATCGATTTTGATAGAACACGACATGAAGGCATCCACTCTAACAGCTTTGGTGCTTTTGCTATGGTACGATCGCGAATACTTTAACAGACGCTGAACTTCGCAAATCCACATTTATGATGCACATAAAGAGAACCGAGAGTAATGCCTCAATTTCATAAAGTGTCACGAGCAGTTTCGCAAGCAAACAAAGTGCTACCGTACTTTTTATTTGTCAGAGATTTGTGGGCTGCGGTCCATACAATCTATTCGACGGCGCTCATTTAGACTGTGGTGCGCCTAAGACTAGTAATGTATGGTAGAGCAAAGTTGTGCTCGCTTGGAATTTAAACTTTTATAAAAGGAATCTTCATAACAAATTCTTCCTTTTTCTTCATAATAAATAAGTTCGAATGATTTTGGTAAGCTGGGTGGTTTGGTGGAAGTCGGTTTTATTGTCATATTCCTTTTTCTGTTTCTTTTTATCATTCTCATTTTCACCTTGACCAATGATGGATGAAGACTTGAATTTCGATCTGCGGCATGTAATTCCGTGAAGCGTTTTCATGATAAGCATAGTCTTTTTCTCAAAGAATGTGCTCATTCGCTCGGAAATGGCTGTCGGTCGCAAGGGGCGTGGCCAAAATTAAACATGACACGGCGTGTTTCGATCTAGACAAGGTGGCAATACAGTGCTATCATTTTTTTGGTTTGTTTTTTTAAACGAAGTATACCAGTCTGCAGAAGCTTTTCTTGTGATCTGTAGCCTTAAAATAAAGCTTTTCAGAGTTCTCTCTGTGGATGTTCACTAGAAAATCTCCATTGATTACTCTGTCCTAAATTAGAACCTGTACAGGAAATGGCTACGATTCGCATATTTGATGAGTGCTCATAAATTCAGATATTTGACAGCTATGAAAACAGATTTATTAAACAAAGGACCGGAATTACAATCGATAAACACCCGTGAATAAGTTTTTGAGCTAGATACTGCCTCCTGTCTTATACAATTCGATAAGCCTTTGAAGTACTTCTCGTTGATTCACACCTGAAACTGAGAATTTAAGGTCACTGCTGATAATCATATGCTCGTAAAAGTGTCCATAGCTGGGCAGATATTCCCATCAGTGATTGGTGATCCAATACTCCAACCAATCAGAGAACCGGGCATTGCATCGAATCTAGCCACTCTTCTTCTTTGTCTGCCATTACCCCTTTTGGCTGCTATCTATTGGAGTATGGGTCCTTATATGGGTTTTCACCGTATATAACTCACCTTGGAAAACATATGGTGCACTGAACAATATACCACATGTGCCACCTACAGTAATACCAAAGAACACATACAGTAATAATCGATCGATAATCATGGCCACGTACTTCCAGTCGTCTCGATACTGAAACATAAACGCATATTTTTATGTTTCTACGAGCTAGATACAGATACACAGGCTAAACTTGAGCTTGGAAAAGTATTAGGTTGTAAGGAAAGTTTTGGCCGGTTTTTGAAATTTCAACTTCGGGAGCTCATAACTCGGCTCCGAATGCATCTTTTCTCGCGAAATAAAAAGCGTTCGATTCGCTAGACTTTTGGCAATATTATGCAGATCTAAATATCTCACTTGACGAAGGGCTGATGATTTATATTGCGCGAACTGAAAAAAAAGTCGCCTCCAAATTGCCACTATTTCTGAACACACTGCTACTGAAGGAATTGTCCAGATGTTTGGGAAAGTGGAGCTTCGTTAGCACTAGATCTGGTGAATATGATGGACGAGTGAGGGCTTCAGTCTGCAACTGCTTCAATTACTGGAAGAGATTTTGTGAAAAATGCGCTTGCGCATAGCTGCTCTGAGGGGTCCCACGGCATCCATTTTTCGGATTGTTCCAGATCAAGGCTACTTGAGGTGGTCATCTAAGTTTCTTTGTTGAGGGCCAATACTTGTGGATATCCCCCGCAAATATGGACGCTCATCGCCTTCTGCCTTTTTAGTTAAAGCGATTTGATCAATTGAAAATCCAAGCAGCTCGTTCTCCTCTCTGCATTTCTGAAGCAACAGACAAAGTGTTCCATCCAAAGCTTTACCTCCTCCCCTGCAGTATTCACAACTGTGGTTGCCTTTGCCGGGACTCGGCTAAATAAGAACTCGTGAAGTGAAGTCATCTTAAAAGAGCCATTTTCGCAGTACTTTAAAATTTCCCCAATAATTCGAAAACCTCGTGGCATTCCAAATAAAGCACATATTTAGAAATAGCAACTTTTTATCCATCTAAGGAGCTTAATATGTCAGCTGATTCATGTTGACGCCCTCTGATATTTGAATTTATCTTGTGAAAGCGAAAAAGCGGCCAGAACTTTCCTTGAAACCTAATATTTGAATGTCACCGAACCATACGAGAGGCCCCTAAAAAAGTCCCCTCACCATTTTGTATTCCTCGACCTTCTTGAGATGATCCGTAATGTACTCGATGGCATCTATAGCTAATAAAGCATCAGGTGTCAATGGATGAAAGATCGACGTTGCAGGGTCTCGGAGGATTTCGATGTCAGAATTGAGGGCCTTCGTTGTGACTGCGGTCCTGAAAAAAAAACTCTCGGTAACTTCCACTGCCGGACAAGAAAAGGTCTTTGACTGCAGTACCGGTAAGTTCGAGCACTGTCCGACAGCACATTCGTATAGAGTCAGGTTATGAGAGAAAACGTCGGGCGCTACCGTTCGCGCGCAGTCAACTTTCAGCGGGACTCATAAGGATTATCGCATGCGGTGACGCTCTTTGCGTGGTTCGGTGACCCTTCGAGTGTCCTGGCACACAGTTGTCCAAGGAATCGCTCACAGGATCTTTCGTACCTCTTTACCCATAAAACGTTCGCATTATTAGACAATGTATGTGGTAACTGTGGTAATTTCACGTAGCTCATCGTCAGCTTAAAGGCACATTCCAGGATTATTGGGATATCACATGTCCTGCCGTGGATGGATAGTCCGACCCAAGCCGCGTAGGCTGAACCTTTATCAAGGCATGGGTGTCAGTTCCTGGAGCGTGCAGAGTCAAAGAATCTAGCGCAACAGTCGGGGGTCTGCCTGTGGTCTTCGGCTCTTATCTTTGACATAGGTAGACCAGCTACGTAGCACAGATCTTGAAATTGGCAGTAAACCAATCTTCTCGTGAAGTAAACCTACTACTAAGTGACCTGACCCCACGTTAAGCACCGGAACACTTGCAGCATACCTCCGGCTGGGGTGGGCGGGGCCGAGCTGTTGCGCTAGATTCTTTAGCTCTGCACGCTCCAGGGACTGACATTCACGCCTCGGTAAAGGTACAGCCTACGTAATTGGGTTTAATTACCCAAGTTTGAGGTCAAAGAAATGAGCTCGATCTTGTTTTTACTCCCAGCCTTACTAGCATTAACATCAGTTACTAAATATGGCGTCGGCGATCGCTCACCGTCCCGTCTCCATTTCGAGCGGAAGATTGAACCGATACGGGTGGAGTCGGTAGTTGCAGCTTCGGATGCAGACATGAACAAGGCCGTTGAGAAACTGTCCAGCCTTGGGGAGAAGCTGAAGGAAAAGAAATATGGCGCCCTAGTCGAACCACCCACGGAACCACCGCAGCAAGATGTGCCAACGACTGCTCCAACGACTACGTTCAAATATGTGCTGAATGAGAAGGCTGCTGAAGCTTATTGGAAGACGTTTGTTCCACCAGTCGTTACCACTATGGCACCACCTGTTCAGCACGCTCCAGCTGCAGACCCTTACGCTCCACCACCACAAGATGTTCCTGCTCCCACTGAGGCTCCTGTACTACCACCGGAAGAGCACACCCATGCTCCGGTCTACGCTCCTCCACCACAGGACGTTCCCGCCCCCACGGAGGCTCCTACGATACCACCAGTAGAGCCAACTCACGCTCCGGTCTACGCTCCACCACCGCAGGACGTTCCTGCTCCCACCGAAGCTCCTGTACTACCACCAGAAGAGCCACCCACGCTCCGGTCTACGCTCCACCACCACAGGACGTTCCTGCTCCGATCGAAGCTCCTGTACTACCACCAGAAGAACCCACCTACGCTCCGGTCTACGCTCAACCACCACAGGACGTTCCTGCTCCCACCGAAGCTCCTGTGCTACCACCAGAAGAGCCCATCCACGCTCCGGTCTACGCTCCACCACCACAGGACGTTCCTGCTCCGATCGAAGCTCCTGTACTACCATCAGAAGAACCTACCTACGCTCCGGTCTACGCTCAACCACCACAGGACGTTCCTGCTCCCACCGAAGCTCCTGTGCTACCACCAGAAGCTCCTATGAGTGAGCCCGCCCATCCTTACGCCGTTCCAGTGAAGCCGATGCCTACGATACCTCCTGTTCCAGTTACGCCCGAGTACAAGCCGCCTGTAGAAACCACTCCAGTGATGCAAGACGTCCCCATGACAACAGCTGCTCCCTCAACGACGACTTTCAAGTACGTTCTTGACTCTGACGCAGCCTCGCAATACTGGGCAACTGCCAAATTTCCAACAACTACTGCTGCACCCAAGATTGAGCCACCAGCCGTTCAACCAGCGGAGGATGCTCCAGTTGCCTATGGACTTCCACCGCTCCCCCCTGCGAAAATGGAGCCAAAAGTAGAACATGAGAAGGTGCGCAAGATGGAGCATCACGGGAAGCACCACGAGAAACCCAAAGCACCGAAGCCGCATCATCCGGTTCCCGCTCGCCATGGACCTGTCCTTCCAAAACCTATGCCCCATCCGAAGCCAGTGCATCATGACGAGCACGTAAGGATGCCTGTGTACTAAAAACTACTAATGCCTCTTTCTTTGACCCCAATCTTAACCTCCTTATACCGTGTTATATATTTCTGTGTGATGTAGTTGTCAGACTGCGAATATCTAACGATCTCACGGTGTACAAATGATCCCGCATGTTTCATTCTGTGATAGAGAAAGATATATCGAAATAAAGCCATTCAATAGTAACTTGGGTCGAACTATCCATCGAGGGCAGGAGATGTGATATCCCAGCAATTCTGGAATGTGCCTTTAAGTGCCGTGAACCGATTTTCAACAAATCTCATTAAAGGAACCGGAAGGGGGTCCGAAACGAGAGGAAGATGCAAAGAAATGAGCATTTTGTAATGAACACTCAAGGTTAGAAGCGATAATAGGCAAAAAAAAACCCGGATTCAAAAGCGCGACGCTGCGGTGTGTATTCGCATCCCATTCGCATCAGCGCATCCATTCCGAGTTGTCCGCTGTAGGAGACGGGCCGTGGGCCAACGTTAGTTGTAGCACCTGACTCCCAGCGCAGTGGAGTGGCCATTCCCAACTACATTAGCATCATGTAAGTACATCTAGAAACAATATAAGAAAGAACAAAGTAAAAAGTAAAGGAAAAAACAAATTCGTAACAGAAACATCTTCTTTTGGCACCATGCCAAGGCGTCAAATTGGCGATATTGTGCCATGGCGGCCACTTACACTCGTCCACACTACGTCTGTTCTACCGTAAGCGAAAATTACCCCCTTCTGGTGTCTTTAAAGGAATTGTGCACGCTGTTTCGCGCGAGAAATTGAGAATCTGGTCGAAGGCAAAGGTTGGACTGTTTACGTAACTTTATGTTCCCACCATGCGTCTTCGACAGCGGCGAACGAGAGGGCGGGCATTTACTCTGAGGCCCCGTCCTTTCGTTTCCCTCTTTTTCGCGTGAAACTTTGCTGCGGCCCTTATTAAGCAGTTACAACATAAACATATATGGGTCGCAGGAAAACGCATTTTTCCTGGCACCATTTCTTCAAATGCGGTGGGCGTGGTTAAAATCCGGTTTCTGGAAATGCAGGAAATTGGGAGGTCAAGAAATCTTCTGTTCTGTACATCACTGCGTACAGTATTGTATTTCCTGCAACCAAAAAGAGTCTTTCAAGGAGATAAGAGAGATTCCTGTCAAAACGTTCGTATGAAATAGATGCGATTTTCTGCTAATTCTGTTGTATTCGAGGAATCGAGTTCCAAGTACTGGGTTGCGGGAAGGATAGGGTCACATGGTTCTCGTGAGCTTTGCCGTGAAAAATTGCCACAAGGATGATTCATTAAACTGTGAAGCAATTCCCTCTAAAATATGTACCTGGCATCAGCACTAGGACAGAACGGATGATGTGTGGCTGGATTGAAGGTGAATTGTCCGATACCGGGTAGTTGGGCCACTCCTCTTTTTTGCTGACTGGCCATAAGTTTCCGAGAAGCGGATTTTGGCCGTTGCATACACATCACGCATGGCATCCACTGAAATCGCCAGTAACATAGTAGATAGTAGGAGGGTTCTGTTAAAGACAGTATTAGGGGCAGTGTGGGTGATAAGGAATCCCTTAAAGAAGTCATTCACTCAAAAACCACGGGTTTGGAAAGCCCATTTGCGGCGAAATCCCCCGCGAAGGGCGCGCCCCCGGGCTGTGGCAGAGGCGGCCTTTTCTGCTCGTGCCGCCTTACTGTGCTCGGTCCGCCTCCTAGCGACTGATTGGCTGGGGTGGGAATAGAAGGTATCGCGGCCCGCTTTCTCAGTTTTGGCTCGAAGCGCACTCCAGAAAAAGGATGCTTTCTCATTCTCGAACATCTATTCGTATTTAGAACATGGCAACACGCCAATGGAAAACTCGTCCGGACTACCCGCCTTCACGGGAAGGCTCCATGTCGGGAATCAGCAGTGGGGAAGGGTCCTACTTCTCAGGTCTCTGACCATTGCCATCCGTTTTTTTCAGAGTCTTGTAACTGGGCATCTCGACTTTCAAATTCACTACTTCTTTTACTTTTCTGCCTAATTTCCCCAAACACTGCCTTTAGAATAACCGATGATCTCACCTCAAGAAATAGGACACGTACCCATGCCGGCATACGATGGGTTGTTGGACTACGGAAATACACATTAATGATGATAACTGTTACCAGAATGGTGATCACATTGAGCACGAATGTGAGCAGAAGGTACCTGAAAATATCATAAGATAACTTGGCCTTGCTTATTTCTTTTCCGTGTACCTTTTGTTTTTTTTTACTTTTTCAAAGAACTTCACTTGTTTCTGCTTTGTTGCTCTGAATCGAGGACATCTTGCATTTAAGAACCGTTTTGCATACTTGTGCCGCCCACCTAACAAGCCACGCCCTCAGGGGACACCCGATGATTTCGAGTGCTTTGAGAGTTCAGATGAGAAGCACTTATATTTCATGGATGTAAGTGTATAAGTAACGACGTTCTCAATTACGATACTTAAGCTGCTCGGAAGGAAAGAAGTATGCTAGTCATCGACGAGGTTCGTCTTCAGATTGTCGAAATCGATCAGACCAAACGCATACCTTTTTATTCGATGAAAATTTTGTAATGAAGCTTTTGTACGGCAATGGACAAATTGTAATTGACTCACTTCGCCATCAGAGGAATAGTGCTGGATGTGGGTGGGAGAATTTTAGATACGAGTAACAGGAAGACGACAATAGACAGAAGGACGGAGATTGTCAGTGTCATTTTCTCCCCTGTAATCACATAATGATCGTGAAAGAACTATCCTTAAACAATGTAAAGGTAGGGAATAGAAGGTAGCGATCGTTCTATTTAGAAGGACTGGACACGTTTCCACGTTCTGTGCCAGTTTTTCTCATCTACTTTTCCTTTTCCTACTTTTCTTTACTTTTACTACTTCGCTGCTGGAAATGACATGAGTGGGCAACTTTTCAGCGTGCACACTCGCTACTATTTGTTCTTTTCACTTCTTTATTTATTCAGTTGTCTTATCTATTAGGTTGGACGGGAAGTTCTGGGACACTTTTTGTTTTTTCCTGTAGAAACCTGTAAAGCTTCGGGAGCATTTGGTAGTGGGGGGTATATGAAGCGTCTGAAAAGGGCTTCTGAATAGCACATTCATATTCTCTACGGCTTCAACTAGCAGTGAATTTACGGCAATTTCGCGAAAGGTGCGAAATTCACGAACACCGCCTCGGTTCCTCAGCATGCGAGGCCACTAACAAAATTAACCAGTCGATGGACCCAGGTACTGTCTCTCATATGGCGGCAGCCCGATGGCTCGATCGGCTCAAATTGGAACAGGAAAATATTCAAAAAATTGCATTGAGAAAAAAACTTTTTTTTTTTGAAAATTTTCAAAAAAATAGGAAACTGTTACCATCCAACACGACAGCCACTGCCGATCTCTACTGCAGGCAATTGGACACCGGAGCGCCAAAACTTACCGGAAAAATGGACCAAGACCTCTTCCTCCACGATAACGCTCACCCACATGTGGCAAAGTTGGCGTGTCAAAGGATCCAGGACCTCGGCTGGACGACGCTTCCCCACCCACCATATTCCCCGGACATGTCCCCAACTGACTACCACCTATTCCGGTCGTTGAGCCACTTCCTTGACGGGCGACAGTTCAAAGATGACGACGATCTCAAGAGCGGGCTCCAGAACTTCTTTGACCAGAAGTCTCCCGAATTCTACCGGAAGGGTATCTACGATCTTCCTGAGCGTTGGCAGTACATTGTAGATCACGATGGTGCATACTTTGGTGACTGAAGTTACATGTGAGTAAAATTAAAATAAATTGAATTTTTCTCACAAGGTGTCCCAGAACTTCCCGTCCAACCTAATACTTCTTTGTTTATCCATTTATTTATTTGTTACTTGTTCATTATCGACATACTTCACCTGAGTCAGTCGGTAAGAAAAATACGGCCATGCTAAGGAACGCCATCAGAACTGTGGGAATGATCAGGACGATCGTGTAGAACAATGTCTTGCGCCTGAACACGAAATTCAAGTGACGTCATCATATTTCTTTCTGTAGGCTGTTTCCAGTCCTTAAGAGATGCCGACATTATCGGGCTCCGCTGCATAACAAAGAACTGAGCACAGTAAAAATCTAACTCACGCGGCAGGTTCCACCCACCCAGCAGGCCACGCCCTTGCTTCTGAAGCAGTAAACTTTTGCTCCTCCACAATACGTATATCCACATAAGATAAAAGCAGTGTGAGGCAGCTTTCACCCAGCAGCTACATAAAAGTTTCAAAAGGAGGAAAAGTCGAATGAATCAAGGAACCAGTTCCGGTGAGGATTTTTTGCAACCCTGAGCTTGCACTGATGAAAATTTGATCGGTTCTTTACAACTCTTGGGCAATGCTTTCGCTCTTATAATTGTCATGCATACCACCCGAGACATACTCGGAATCATTTTTGAGTTTCGCGCGCTACACGCTCCTTTCTTGTTTTGCTAGATTGTTGGAAACTTCTGGAAAAAAATTTCCAAAAATATATCCAACACAAACTTCCGATTTTTGTGAGGAGAGCTGTAGGTTTTGCACTTCGTTTTTGATTTTCAGATCTTGTGGCATGTGAGAGAAAAATGGTATGGTCACAAATCTATTATTCCTTACCTGATTCTCACTTGAAATTCGATACGACTACGTTTGTTCACCAATGATGCCGGTGCATCCATCAAATCCCAAATAGAAGATGGCGCATACTCGGACAGATCCACCCATTCGGCCTGCTCAAATTCGAGCTTTATCTCGCTTTCATTGTACTGAAGTGGTATCGTTGAGGTCTGTGAATCATTTCTAGCGACTGGTTCTATGGCTTACTTACCGTCCATGAACCAAACACCAACGTACACACCTGCTCGTCGAATGGGAAAAATTCCACGTCTAAACAATGGAGATAGGAATCAGGCTGGGTTATGGGTTACATCGTCATCTTATAGAAAACATCGAGCCGAGTCCTTCGACCGACCTTTTATTAACTACGATGTCTCTGATTTCTTAAAGACAGCATCAGGGATAATCTGGTTTATGGGAAATCCCAAGCTTATTTATGGCGAAATCCCCACCGAAAGGCGCGCCTCCGAGCTGTAGAGACAGCGTGGCGGTTATCAGCTTACACCTCTGAATGAGCCCCGCCTCCAGACGACATGATTCCTGGTTGGCTACGATGAGAGCGGCCAAGGATATGCGGCAGGATCGTAATGCAGCGCGCTTTCGCAGTTTCAGCTTGAAGCTCACTTCAGATCATATGCTGTCGTGTTTTTGAACATTCCTTTGTGTTAATTTGGCAACATGCCAATGGAAGAATAGTTCCGACTACCTGCCATCTGGCGGTTAAGTCGTCCGCGTTGAGAACCATTGGTGAGGAGGGGTCCTATTTCTCGGGTCTTTGGCTTATTCCTTCTGTTTTTCTCTTCGCCATCGTATCACTAAGTACCTCGACTTTTGTATAATCTACATTTTTCACTGTTCGTCCGAACTCCCCCTATTGGAATATTCAATTCTTCAATTCGCTACATCCAGTTAATGAAAATTTAAGCGCCCCGAAAAAAACCTTAAACATACCGATGATGCAGGAACTTTTGTAGATGGCCGGAGGTACCCAAAGCATATCGCCATGATAGTTTATGACCACATTACACATAAACGATACCTCATAATTACCATCTGCGCTTAAAGGAACTTTGATTATTAATTATCATAGATCAATGTAACTTACGCAGATATTAACTACATATAGCAGTTCCTCTTAATAAAATCTAACCATAACTTACTTGTTAAACAACACAATATCAGGTAACCATACTTTATCCGGCGCTACTCGCATCTCCTTGATCTCACCGTAATTCACCGGATTCCATCGCATTTGGAAATCGTGCCACTTCTTAAAAAATCAATAAATCGATAGTGGGAAAGTCCGCCAAGGGGACTTACCAATGTCAGCCAAACGTTGGTGTGCATCACTTGATCCTTTTCATCCTGGAAACTTAATTTTGATTTCACATTTTCATAAATTCTGCGTTTAATTATCGGGTATTGCTGATTCTAACTATTTCGTTTTTATAACTTTATTCCATACGAAAACGTATTTCGAATCCTATTTCCAAGTGAAAGATGGTATTTTGCTCCTCAATGGGATTTTCCTTTTTCAGCTTTACGTAGAGCTGCTCTTTCTAATCTTTCAAAATATAAGAGATCTCGATGAACAACACAGCAGTATTACTACGAAGTTCTTTTTGAAAAAAAAATGGATATGCACTCACAACATTGATAAGAAGCACAAGTTGTAGAGCGACTTTCACAATGATTGGCATTTTGGTGAGATTTCTGACCGGCTGAAACAAAATGTGCATATTGATTGATTTTAGCCGAATTTCTGTAAACTGACCTGAATGAGTGAATTGTAGCCACGGAAGACATCCACCATAAGACGTTCCTCATCTTCGGATGTAAGCACTAGATTTTTGAGTACTATCAAGGGCACACTCAGCAATTGTCACAAGTCGACTTACCTTCTTGAACGGTAGATCTTTGAGTAACTAGTCAGGCTGCACTTTTTTTCTCGAACCCTCTCGAATTTTTCTCGAACCCAATCCCACGCCACCCATTTTGCTCAGTTGACCAACAAGGGAACCTAAATGGGTGGCGCTGGAGTGGGTTCGAGCATGTGTAGCAGCGTCGTGATAGCGCTACGGGGCGATGCGAAGAAGGCGTAGCCTGACTAGTTACCCAATGATCTACTGTTCCAAGCAGATAAATCGACGCATCTGATTATCGTAGACTGTGCCTTTAAGCATATTTAGTTTAACATTGCATAAAATACTCCTGGACATCGATCTGGCATGTTTATTGTTTCTTTTACGACATTGGAGAACGTTCAGCTAAAATATAAGCAAATGTCTTAGCCCCGGTTGCCTGTTTTGGCTTTGTATCGGTAATTTGAGCATGTACCACTTGAAGGTGTCATGCCGAATTATCGTTGGCAATATTTTGGCGTTACGTGTGCGGTTGCGCTGCATTCATGGTTATTGAGCCACCTCTGCTCCAAATAGTTATCGTTCACTTACCTTGAACGAGCAGGAACGCAAATAAAGTTGGAAGGAGTAACTTGAGTATCATGATTTTATGAATGTCGGGTACACATATCTGTTCTGAAAATGGAAAATAACAAAAAGAGTTTCAGGCATCAATCAGATTTGAGACTCCCTCGTCCAAAGGTCAGCTATGTTAGTTAGGTCGCGTTCATACTTTGCGGAGCCGGCAGCATGTGGGGATCGATTGGCCGAACTTTCGCTTCGCGGCGCCATTAGTACAGTCGCTTGCGATTCCGCCGCCGTTCGCCGCGGGCGGCCGCGCGAAAATTCGACCAATCGATCCCCACCCGCCAGCGGTACGACGTAATTAAGGTCAGCGTGATTTTGTGTAACTGTGAACATACACAATAGGTACCCAACCGCTTACGGAGGATTGCTCGGGAGGAGTTAGGCCCTGGTGTGACTACGTCTGGGGTTGGGACAAGAATGCAGCAACGCAGGCAATGTTCTCAACACACCGCTTGAGGCTGCTCGTCCCTGTCACTCATTTTTACTATTTTAGGCACCCGAATATTTCCAGTGAGTAAGCATTATTGTTCCATTCTGAACATTATGACAATTATGTAAATCTTGAACATATACCAGAATTGTGAATTTTATTAGAAGGTATTTGGCGCGAATATAAATATTAACATGAATTATCCCAGATGTTAGTGAAAGGTGATTGTGCATATTTTTCTGTATTATTAAAGGCGCATGAGCCACAACTATATATGGATAGAAAGAGGATATGATAACACATGGAGTCGTCTTTGTTTCATGAGAACAGCCAAAATTTAGATTATTAATTTACGAAAAACAACACAGAAGTCATACTCAACTCAAATGAATCTCAACGTGCTTATCGTGGGATCCTCCTTTTTTTTCAAGTGAAGTGCAAAATGAAACTGACAGGTGCAGACGGAGACATCAGTGATGCGATGGATCTCAACTAAACGACAAAAGAGATGGAATGTAAAGCCATCAGACAGCTAGCTTTCCAACTTCACTAGCGGACATGCTCAGCTCTGGAAATGCCCTTAGATCTGCATCCCTTGCTCGCTACGAGGTGTGCAAGTCCTAATCCTTATTGACGGAAACGCGCTAAGGGGCTTTATGTCTCGTAACTTTGCATGCCGGAGGGTGTTGGTCCGACGAGCTCTGAACTAACTTGGAAAGATCCGGAGAGAGATGCTCAAATCCCAGCATTCTCAAAATGGATCGATACTTCAAAAATGATAGCTCAAATAAAATGAAATTGTAAAATCGCAGGTGTTGACACGGATTGTGAGTGGGAAGGGACATATGTACAGTGGCGCTCAAAAGTATTCGGCCAAACACTTTTTGTCATAACGTTTTTTCTACTTGACCAAGTTTGACAAAATTTTTTAATATGTGGTGCCTGAACCTATCGTCAGCATTTCCATCTACTTGAGTGCCGCTTGACTCTTTTCATGGTTTTTTACAGGAATTTACTACCAGACCACCGAAAAAAGTAAAAGGCTTGGCCATGAAAACGGCTTTCTTTACAAAAACAAAACGAGCAAGCCTTGGAGAACATCAATATTTTGTAGAAAGACCGCGACTTTTGATGACCGCAGCAGAGCGGGACGGCATAGGGATGGCACCCCAAAACAAAAAATTGATCACGTAACTTACACCGTTGAGCGCCAAAATAGTATATTGAGTATGCAGTGTCTCCAAGTACAACATAATAAAATTTCTCTTGGATCGGTCCAGTCGCAAAAAAGTTACAAGTGAAAAACCCAAGTGAAGAACCATTTGGCCGAATACTTTTGAGCGCTACTGTATGTATAGACCCCGTCGGACTGTCGAGTTGTCGTATTTTTGGATTTTAAAGATAAAATCACTGAGAAATTAGAGGTGAAGCACGAAGTGAGTCTTTTCAAGAGAAAATTTCCTCACACAGCAAGGTTATATTCACCATCTCACATAAATCGTATTTAACATTTTTTTAATAAAAAAAGAGAAAGAAGGAACCCTTTCTTCTCCTTTTTTATGACCCTCGAGTGAGAAATAGCCGAACATCACGAAAGGGATTGAAGTGATCGAACGGTTTTGTGATTGTGCTATCGTGCTATGTCGTTAGTTGGTGGTGTTATTTAGATTTATTGTTAATGAGTTTCATTTTTATAGAAAAATCATGAATAGATATGTTTTAGTAATCAAAAAATCTCTTATATTGCTCATAAAATCTCTTAGAACAAATGTTGCATTTTTGATGGAAAGATTGATAAGAAGGGGGCGTTACAGGCCGAGAGGCAGTCGAGTTGGCAGGTAAGCCAGCAAAAAGGAGGTGCAACAATTGAAGAGGTTCAAGATTCTGTGGCTGATGATTCGTGTAGAATCTCGTATTTTGTTAGAAAAAATTATTTGAGTTTGTTGTCTAATTGCCCAATTTTGAGGTACATATTCGTGCGTGTGCAATAAAAATTGTGATTTACCGACTGCGTGGCAGAAGTACGGTATGAGATTCGCGTGGTTGAAGCGCAAAACACCGAAATAATAATGAATAGTAGCTCAGAAAGATCACGTTCACAATGGACCCAAGAACCTTTTGCTACACTGGAACCAACTGATGCGATCGCCGTAGAATTATCGACGTGGTAGTGAGCAGTGTAAAAATGGCTAGCTGGGTAAGATGCTCTGGGTGGTGACAGTTGGAGTCTATTGCGTCGGGACATGTCATTTCGGCTGACATCCGCCTGTTAACTTCGTGAGGTTGGCCAAGAAGTTTCATATGCAGGAAAACGGAAAAGGTAGCGAGGTCGCACTGCATAAGACCTGGAGCAAGTAGTTGTCAACTGGCGAACAGTCTATCGATGAATTTTTGACGTTAGTCTTATATGTCGTAGGAGAGCGTGTGTAGCCTTATGTCGCATTCTCTGCTTTGCAGCGTCGCAGCGGCGCCATCAGCGCGACTTGCCAGGGTTGGCTGGAATTTCGCTCAGATCGCAAGGTTGGCACCATGGAGGTCCCTTAAAGAAATGGCTCTTTATCTCATCATTATTTGAAAATTATTACATTTGTTGCTTTTGCCCATAACTCAGCATCATTGTAATAACTTTTGTGCCCCGAAAGACAGATTATTCAGATAAAAAGTAGAAGAAACAGTAACATCACATGATAATGATCCTAATCAAGAAATAATTAAGGTGCAAAACTTCAAAGGGAATGTACGCATTCACACACACCAAGAAATCAAATATCACTCGTCCTGCCGCTCGCGGGCGTGCGAAAATTGGACTTAAGGTCACACACCCCGTATGAACAGAGTGGAGCAGGTCATCACACACCCCGTATGAACAGAGTGGAGTAGGTCAAAGTCGCATACGCAAAGTGTTGCTGCGGGAGGAAGACCAACCCACTATAGACATTGATTTTACGTAAGCCTAGAAGGAAGGAAGGAACTTTTTTTTCTTCACTGACGCATAGGCGAAAACAAACACTTGAGGGCGCAGATCAACCCCCCCCCCTACCCCAAAGATCCCTCCAGAATGCAATGATGGGTGCAACTTTTTATAAGATGCCCCCCTCATTGCAAGAAAACTCCAGAAAGTGGAAGGTGAAGCTGAACAGTTGTTCAACTAGTCAGCGACCACGAAGGGTGTAGTAAATCTAACCAAAGCTCATTGATCACTCTTCTATGTGCCAGCGTGCAGCAAACAGCTTATACATGGGGAGGAGAAGAAGCATTTTTGTGGCCGCCATCCACTGTCTGAGTCTGTATCACGCCCTTCCTACTCTATTTCATCTCGGCCTTTCAATATTTCCTTTTTGATATCAACAATGACACAATGACAAGAGTTCACAAAGGAGATTTGTCAAACTTTCATTAAACAATGTTTGTGACAAATATTTATTCACAGACAGATCTCATATATCTATCATAAGGTACTTGTTCGGAAGCATGGATTGACCCGTATCTATTAATCATGGATACCACCGGTTTTATACAAATTGATTAGCTTATCGAGCACTTCTCGTTGATTTACCCCTGAAACATGGTGTAACGACAAGAAATCCAACCATCAACGAAGTTCAATTTTGAAAATGACCAATCAATATGGGATGCGCCACGCATGTATTCGATATGGTAACAGCATTTGACCCTCGTGGATCCTCTCCACTGCTTTGAGGTGGTCTGACAGTATTGAGCTATCCTGACTATCACGATGAGTGAAGGTGGTATCGCAGTGAGGGGTATCTTATGAAGAGCTGCACCTTCAAATCTCCAAGTGATCGCTGTGGGTCCATTTGTACAGTCAGGCAGATACTTTTGCTCAAGTATTGTGGAGAAATGTTCCCTTCAAGGTTTAGGACGTCGGTATGAGGAAATAGGTGAATCAGCGTTTCTTATGATACCATCCAGCGGGAACTGTCTCGAAAGCTCGTTTTCACGAGGTAATCTCGCCCGAAACCAGATGTCAGGAGGCCTTACTTCGCCATTTTCTGAGTTTTTTGGTCGGCGCATTCTTCGGCACCTCTAATTTCAGCGCGTAACCCACTTGAGGTGAAGCTGGAATGTGCCTTCAATAGAATGCCCCCATCATCGCGGCAGCACCTGCTCGAGTCTCATATCATTGCCAGCATGAGCGAAGGTAGCTCTGTCTGGCTTTGATCTTATGAGTTGATCAAAAAGGACGTCACATTCTATTTTCTATTCGATATGCCTTCTTTGATTTCTGCGACTTCGCGGTAACTATGGCCATAAGTCAAAATTAATTTCTCACTGCGAACAGACATTTAATTTAGTACAAAGCTTTGAGTTGTGGCCATATCACCTAGCAATGAAAATTCAGGTGAGTTAGCAGATGCCACCATTGCCGAGCTTGTACTGCGTAAATGCGCCCAAGTACTAATTTCACTGGGCAAACTTACTTTCAAACACATACGGGGCACTGAATAATATACCACATGTGCCACCCGCAGTGATGCCTAAGAAGATGTACAACAATAATCGGTCGATAATCGTTGCAACAAACTTCCAATCTTCACAAAGCTGAAAGGTGTTTAATAAGGTCTTCTGTGAACATTTTCATGATGAGTTCTTCGTTCGACAGATGGAAAGTCTGTGATTTTCGTCTAAAAGGTACGCCTTTGGTGGAGCGAAGGAACTCACGGATGGGGAAATAAACATATTCAGCATAATAATATTCTCTAAGTTAAAAAATAATTCACTAATGCATGAAGAGCGTGTTAAATAAAAGCAACAAAAAACAAGGGCACGCAAGTAAGGAAACCTTCCATGACAGGAAACTGCGGAGTTTGAAGGCACATCCACACGTCCCAGGTTCAGCGGAAGGAGGAGCTAAGCTGGATCGTCATTGGTAGTCGGGGCGCTCGAAACCGGGTTCATGCGCACATCGCCTGAAGGGCAGAGACAAACAGCCTGAAAGCCCGACAACCATGACGACCCTGCTGAGCCACTCCTCGTGGCACATGCGCCTCCGAGATTGCTTTGAGTATTTCAGTAAGGGAAGAGGCAGCATAGATAAGAGGATCTAGGTAAGATGCACGTAACCTGTAAGTCACTTACAATTTTGCTTTTTTTCTCCTGTATAATATGTTCCGTAATGTATTCAATTGCATCAATTGCACGAAGTGCATCAGAAGACAGTGGATAGAACATTATCGTCTCAGGATCTTTAGAGATTTCATTGCCACAGTTCATTACTTTTACTGAGGCTGTCCTTAAATGGTGGTATTAGTGAAGCCTTCATCTCATGTACGCGTTATCAAAAATCAGTACCTGTCATCAGCACTCGGACAATGTGGATGATGGCGTTCTCGATTGAGAGTGAATTGTCCGAGTCCTGGTAGCTGAGCGATGGCAACAGCGCGATTCTTCTTCGTCAACAATTTCCGAGAAGCCGATTTTGGTCGTTGCATACACATGAGAAATGGCAGCCACTAAAAATCAAAACAAAATTAGACCTATTAGCGCGACAGATTCCTTTTCGGAAGGCGTGGGGGGAGAGGCGGTCAACAATCGACTCCTATTCAGACTTGAGTGGTAGTAGCTCCCACAATGCCGTCTGTTAGCCGATGTATGATTCAGAGATCGCATTCCTTTACAGAGTTGAGCTATAAATGCTCAAGAAGTTGAGAGCATTGTTAAACTTGTTAAACTTGAACTGATTCCAGGATGAAATTTGTTTTCAGCCGATGCATGCGAGAGTGTAGATCAGGAGCTCGAATAGGGTCAGATGCTCGGAGTTTGCAGCAGCATCCTCCCGTGCGCAATAAAAGCGACAGGGCATTCTTCGCGGGCAGTGATATAATTCGCCCGTCGCGATGATTATTTTCGAGTGTCCTGACCTACACCCCATATGTAGTAGCGACAGGGTTAAATATTGCGTCGAATGATTGGTCGGTATCCACCATCTGGGAGCTCTCCTCTAGTACGCTCGCTCTTCATCTTACTTTTCAGAATGAGTAACAACACGGTCCAGGCACCCCACCCACACAGGGAGACCGAGAGAGTGGAAGGGACATTTATTTTTAAATTCGAGAAAATTACAAAAAAATGCAGGTCGATGTGGATTGGGAGAGAGACGCATAGGTATAACGCAGCAGGTATGATGCAACTTTTCCACTTTAATTACCACTGCGCAACAAAAACCTAACAGCATACAAAAGATCTGCCAAGACCATTCCCAAAGCATGTGAATGTGAAAAGTTTCCTTCACGAAGAGGGTTAAATGGTGAATTTTAACTAAGGTCAAATTGAATTTTACCCAAACCCACATTGATCTGAAATTAGACCCATAGCAGATACCGGAGCTGCACGTTGCTGCCCATCAGTTCCCCGACTGAATCATCTCAGGTTTTCCTTATCAACTGTATATCGACCCGAGTTGATAGTTGACCAGGCTCGACCTTGACTATCAACGTCATTTCTAATTTGTGCCTTTCAGAAGAAAAGAAATGAAACTGCTTGAGATTTGCTCAATCAGTCGATACGTATCGATTGAGAAGGTAACCTTACCTCTATAAAGACTGATCGCACCCAATCTGGCATACGATGTGTCGATGGACTACGGAAATAGATATTGATGACAACAATCGTAATTAGGATAGTGGTCACATTCAGTACAAAAGTGAGCAGCAGATACCTGAAAAGATCATTTACTAAAATTTATCAGTATTTACTTTTAGGGTGTGGCATATGCGAACGAAGCAAGATCGGAATCACTTCTGTTCAGTTTCCCATCATACTGAAATAATCGCCTCCGATAGTGGACAATGTGAGCCATTTGTGTGGATTGTGAGAAATAACAAACTACAAGGAACGTCAGATCTTGAAACCTCCGCCTACCTTACAAGTCACGCCCACTGAGGTTTTCAATGCTAAGGATGAAGCATGGTGCTTAGGGACGAGCAAATATGAAAGTCTTTGTCTGTGCGGCTTGTTTCAACCGTTCACAGAGAAAAGGTTGAAATTCATGATAGTGATGAACTCTCCTTCTAATTGGCCAACCTTCGCTTGAAAATTGCATCTTCCTTTGTAAATCGTTTTCGGACTTCGTGCACCTTACACAGGTGGAGAATCGAATGTAACGTTACATTACGACTGCTTGTACAGCAGTTTGGATCGCTTCTCTTTTAGTTTTTCAAAAATCTTCTCAAAAGAAGTTTCTTACAGCTGGAAGAGATAGGTTTTCAAGGGGAAAAGCTGCAGTAGTATTACGGAGCAGTTAAGCTCATTTCAGTGAGGCAAGTGATTGCTATGATTGCTTGCGATTGGCGTAACGCAGTCAGAGTGCTTGTATTGGTCGTGCAGGCCCCGTGACCAGTACAGGCACTGCGACTTACTGAATGCATTGCGTCAACGGCGACGTAGCGACTAATGGCCAAGTATGAATGCCTTACTTTGCCATCAGCGGAATGGTACTCGATGTAGGAGGAAGAATTTTTGACACCAGCAAAAGGAATACGACAATTGAAAGCATGATAGAAATAGTGAGAGTTATCTTTTCACCTGAAATAGCATAGCATTACATTATAAGTCAAAGATCCTCAGGAAATCAAGTTTTTATTACAAACTCCGTAACTTTCAACTAGTGGAGACTTAATCGAATATGGAAATGGTTGAAAAATGAAAAGTTAGAAATACCTGAATCCGTCGGCAAAAAGAACACGGCCATATTCAGGGTTCCCATAATTACAGTAGGAATGATCAAAATAATTGTGTAGAACAGAGTCTTCCGTCTGAAAAATTAGTGATTAAATAGTCTGGGGGCATCTCATGTCTAAAACCATATTCAGGTCTATTCAGAGGCACTTATCACGGCCAGCGCGCATCGCATCTCTTTTTTTTTGTTATCGTCTGCTCCCTCTGCAGATGACTAATTCTCCACGCCCACCCTTCCCATTGGCTTGGATAAGCGTCATGACACTCGAAGTGGGTCAAGTCATGAGAAAAGACGGCCGCTGCTGCCCTGAGCACACATGAAACCAGCAAGGCAGTTCATCATTTCTTCACAGAATACACGTGGTGACCCCATTCGTGTGATTCTGTAACCTATTCGAATATCATGACGCGGCCTCCCTTGGCTTAGAAGTAGCCCAGGGCTTGCCACCAGTGAACACTGAGTGGGCACGGGGGTTATCCCTTCTTCTTTAGCGCCCCAACCACCTGGGTAGAGGTGCCTAGCAAGTAGTGGAAGATGGTCCGCATTCCTGAAGAAGTCCATGCGCGTGAATTGGAAAGTAGGAGAACCCATTCAGCAGTAGTAGCATTCAGTATTCAGATGTAATCCATTAATAATATCGAGTTTTGTAGCTTTGTGGTGATCGCTGTTCTCCTTTACCCACGTAAGCTCTGACCTAATTCTTATTTGAAATTCAACTTGACTTCGTTTTTTCACCAATTGTGCTGGAGCATCAATCAGATCCCAAATTGAAGATGGCTCATATTCAGAAAGATCTGCCATTTCATGTTCCACCTCAAGCTTGATCTCATTTTCGTTGTACTGAAAAATTTCAGAAACAATTCCGTCTATAGGTAGGTAAGTCTAAAAGTCCGCATTAAAAATACCGTCCATGAGCCGAACACCAATGTGCATACTTGTTCGTCGAATGGGAAATATTCTACGTCTGAAAGATACGATAGGTTTACTAAAGCGTTCGTCCACTGCCGAGTTTGCAAGACAAATGTGGGCGGGGCGCGGATAGCCCCGCCCACACACCTTGTGCATAAATTTCCATGGATCAACGGCACTCACCAATAATACATGAGCTCTTGTAAATAGCCGGCGGTACCCATAACATATCACCTTGGTACTTTATAACGACATTACACATGAAGGACACCTCATAGTTACCGTCGGCGCTGAATATAGCAGAGGATATAAGATTTCAATGCTCAGTGCTCTAATAAAGTAACAGTCCGCGATATTTATTGTGAAGTTAGGCACCCAGCCTTCTCGCAGCAATAGATCTTGGGATAATTATTCGGATTACAACCATTTTGTACCCCCGACGTGCGCCTCCATCTGCTTCAGTTACTCGAACCCACTCCGACCACGTCTTTTAACTCAGTTGACCAGTGGGCTCAATAGCGCGTGGATAGTGTGGGATGGAGCCATGATGGCGTATCGTGACAGCGCAACAAAGGCTTGAAAAGCCTGGATACTGACTCGAGGATCTACTAACCCAAAAGGTTATCGGCTAACCCGGAATCGCAAGGTGCGCCTTCAATGGAGTGGGGGAGAGGATAAGGGCAATTTGTTCAAACACAACACGGCAACTTGATTTTACATGACTAATGTGTCAAAATCCACCGCGGATGCCATGTATGGATGATTTTGCAAAGTTAGTGATACTGTTCAACAATCAACATCTTGCCCCCCCCCCTCCCTTTCTAAATATGAGTAATCCCCAACTTATAAAAGCGGATATCTTTTGCTTTTTGATAAATCTGATATTTCCAAATTTACTCATGGATATAGCTTTCAAAAACTAAATCAAGAAATGAAATAAATCAATCAGTAAATTACTTATTAAAAAGGACAATATCAGGCAACCAGACTTTATCGGGTGAAATGCGCATTTCTCTAATTTCACCATAATCTACCGGGTTCCATCGCATCTGGAAGTCGTACCATTTCTGAAACACAAATACCTTGAAAGAAACTACGAAAATTCAGTTGGCCTTTTTTTCAGAAGCATTTTGAACATAAGTAATACCTTGCAATGAAATAAATTTCTCATAACTCTGAAAACGAACTTATTTGAACACATGGTTTTAGCGAATTTTAAGTGAATAAATAGAAAATATTGAATGCTCAAAGAGGCTTACCAACGTTAACCATACGTTCGTATGCATCACTTGGTCCTTTTCTGCCTGTAAATTTCACACCCTGATTTTTAAGAAATCTGAAACTTGATGTTACAATTATTTTCTCGAAATCTCTTTAGCAGGCGCTTTGGAATCTCTTTGCCGATTGAGCTGAGGCTAATGGAACTGACGAAGATGAAATAACGGCGATCGTGCTCATTGCCGCCGCGCTGATTTTGGTGAAATATAAGCCTACCCATATGAGTAAAATTTTGTTCTTCTGAAGAGCATTTTACTAGTAGCTGTGCTACTAGAGACGTAAATAAAATATTTAAGAGCATCATTAGGGAAGCGGGAGGAATACCAGAGCGGGAGGAATGTTTTCCTTACGTGGCGAGGTGACTCTCAGAAAGCTAAATTGTGGCGAAAGTCGCGTTAAGCGCCGTGCCCTGGGCTTTTTATCGCCGTTTCGCCTGGGTGCGCTTTGGTTTCGGTACGATGGGTGCTGACGGCGGAGAACCGTGGATAGCGGGGCAATGATGGCAATACTAGCTTATCTTTCCTCGCCGTCTGCATCGACTCTTCAAAAATTGCGAAAGCACTCCTGTCCTCCTGAGAGCAAATCTTATTCTTTGATATTTTTGAATTTTTGTTACTGCTGATTTTCGCTGCAGCCCACGATGCAAAAGTTGTTACAAGTTTTGTAAAAGCATGGAGGCGGGTTGGAGTCCCGCCCGAGACCGAAGCTTTTGCCAATAACTCAGCATACTTGAAGTAACCTTCTAATTCTCTGATTTTTCACCATATAATTCCTCTGCTGTTACACTAGTGAACCTCTTAAAGGGACCGGAAGGGGTCCGAAACAAGAGAAAAATACAAAGAAATGAGCATTTTGTAAGGAACGCAGAAGGTTAGAAGCGATAATCGGTGAAAAAACCCGAATTCAAAAGTGCATCGCTGCGGTGTGTATTCGCGCCTCATTCGTACTATCGCACTGACTTTCCGAGTTGCCCGCTGTAGGAGACGGGCCGCGGTCCAACATTAGTTGTAGCACCTGACTCCCAGCGCAGTGGAGTGGCCATCCCCAACTACAGCATTCATGTAAGTGCATCTAGAAACAGTGAAAGAAAGAATAAAGGAAAAAGTAAAAGGAAAAAGCTAATTTATTAAAAAAACATCTTCTCTTGGCACCATGCCACAGCGTCAAATTGGGGAGTTTGTGCAATGGCGGCCACTTGAACTCGTCCACACTACGTCTGTTCTACCGTAGGCCAAAATTACCTCCTTCTGGTGTCTTCAACTATCATATTCCATAATTATCCCACAATTGGGCAGAATTATCCCTAATGGTGTGTTAATGTACAGAAACACACATAAACGTAAAACACAAATAAACAAACAAAAAACAGAAACACATGTTGTAAAGGGTGCTATGTACGTAATCCAAATATTCGTGTATGAATACAATCCCATTGTATTGATCTTCACACAATCTATTTATGTCACTGGATTGGTCTTTTTGTCGGTCAAGTATAACTACACGATATGAGAAGTGCCTATCGATCGGCTTTTTCCTGTTATTTACACGCCAGATCTCCTTTTTTTTTTCTTTCCCCACTCCATATCCACTTTTCGCGCACTGCCTATATAAGCCATGTGATTTCGTAACTCAAGAGAGTTGGTAGACCGTCTCAGTGAGCGGATCCTATCCTTTGTACCGGTTTACCATTATAAACTGTGAGTACTTGGTGCTTGTTATCGTTTACCCGTTTTGCTCCAATCCATTGGAGCAAAAACTTCATTACAGTGTGCATAAAGGTAATAAACACAATTGTTTGCTTCATAAGCCTCTTTTCCCAGTGTCTAGACACTCCCAAAAAGGAACAATACATGGCTCTGCCACTGAAATTCAAGTGTGACCTGAGCCAAAAATAGGATAAACCGGCACGAAATTTGATTATCCCAATGATATGAAATTTGCAAAATATCTTGAGCGTCGTTGATCAGAATTTGATGACATCCAGAACAAATGACTTGGACCACTATCAGCAATTTTTAGGGGTGGAGACTTCAAGAATTTGTCGTAATGTCGACTCTGCTAGGCAGCGCAAGCAAGGTCGCCTCACATGGTAACAGGCTGCCTTCTACATCTTTGAATCATCTGTGTGGTGTTTCCTTCGATCACAATGTTTCTGTATTAATTTCTAATCCACGTTACTGGTATTTCCAAGCTGTAAAAACTGCGTGAACTTAATAAAAACTAATAATTTGTACCAGAGCAATGAGTGCTGCTGACCTCTTGCGCTACATCGCGGCTGTGGCACGAACCCTGTCAGTTGTTCTCACCGCGTCTACCACAATCCACATTTCAAGGTTTGCAAAACACCACTTACAACATTGATGAGAAGAAATAATTGCATAGCGACTTTGACGATGAGTGGCATATCGCTAAGGTTTCTGATGGGCTGTAAAGAGTACATGTGCAATTTTATCGATACTATCGAAGTACATATCCATGTAAACCTACTGGGATAAGTGAGTTATATCCGCGGAATACATCAACCATAAGGCGTTCTTCATCCTCAGAGCTGAATACTGAAAAAAACGCAAATTAATATCCTTTGAGCCATATTCGAAGGGTTGGAGCAGAAGGAGCCAACGCGGCGTCGCACCACGCAACTCGCGGGTCCAAAACTTCACACTGATCAGAAAATGTTGCGCGTGTCACGGTCGCGACTTTGGATTCTGACTACTCGGCACTCATGTGCTATTCTTTGAAAAAGGCTCTACCAGTTCCATGTGCAGTGAAAGCACAGTGGCACGAGCATCCCGCGTTGTAAGATCAGTTACTACTCAGCTTGGAACCTATCGTCCATGGAAGGGAGATAATAAGTGCGCCCCGGAAAGCAGGTGTGTGACACTGCGAAAGGTCGGGTGTGTACCGTTACGTCCAAAAATTGCGCTGCAGCGCGTGGCGGGTGTGAGTTGCTCCATCGCGTGTGATTGCGTACATACCCTTGAAAGACTTACGCGTGAACTGATCATCTCCTGATTAGGATCTCCTAAATTGAAATAGAGTACAAATAACATTCAAAAACGAAAACTTTCATAGCACAGAAAATAAAAACGGAATTTGAGAAGCAGCTATTACTATGAAGGCACCCTATGGCATCAGATTATGACGTCCTGAGCGGAACTCCGCACAGACTGCGGCAAGTCGTACAGATAGCGCCGCGAGTGCGACGCCGCAACGCGATTTTTGGACTTAACGGTACACACCCCGAAAGGACGAGTGATCGGGTGTGGCGCGAACCGATTTGTGGAGCCAGAGGTGAGACATGTATTGGGTCCTGAAAAGATTCCGCTATTGTTAACTACAATTAGGGGTAGGACGAGGCAGTAGAGTTGGGACCCATCTACACTCGCCACGCCTAGCTTGCATGCTTCTTGTCACATAAGATGCTGCAACGTGATCATCCTGTCCTCGTGGCAGACACCTTACCACATCGGTCACATTGGCCAATCTGCAACGGAGGCATTCAGGTATGTAGTCTCATGTCAGGTTTTCGCGCGGATGATCTCTTCGCGTGTGGTTGCGTACGCTCCCTCCGATATTTCAAGTCCGAATCAATTATTCCTTGATTAGGATTTTTATCATGTAATGGTATTGCCACTTTTACTTTTAATGTTACTATTTTGTCTTTTCAGTGCACAATAGTAATTGTTTTTAGATAATGATGAGATAAACAACTATTTTTTAAAGGATCTCCATGGAACTAGCTATTTGCATCCTGGCGGAATTCCAACCGACCGCGGCAAGCCATACTGATGACCCAGCGAGTGCGACGCCGCAAAGCGAAAATTGACATAAGGCTACACACCCAAGGCATTCAGTTGAGCATGTTGAGTGAAAGTCATATACATGGTGTAACCAGTGGGAGATTGCTATTTGCAGCTTATATTTTATTCTCCACTATCGATCAGATTACAAATTACAGATTGATCAGAGTACAAATGTTACCTTTAACAAATAGTAGAACAACATTGAGAGTTAGCACGAGCGAATGAAGGCGCATCAGTAGCAGTGACTAAGCATCCTGAAAGAAAAATGATCATTCTGCATCACATTGATTCGTGTAACAGATATGTGGTGTAATAATTCGAAAAAGTGGAGCTGAACCTCAGACAAGTGGTTTCGCCATCACACAAGCATTGTCAGCGGATCAAATCCTGGCATGTCTTCAATCTAGCCGGCTGAGCCTCCGACCCTTGCGTGGAAAACTTATCTGGAAAGGATAGAAATAGGCTATTCACAGGTAGTGTATGAAAAGCCTATAAGGCGGCGCAAGCCTGACAACTTCTCATTTTCACCACGAGTAGGAAAATGCAGCGACGCCGCATCGGCTCTTTCTGCGACCCGTCCGGCTGACTGCGAGTTGTTATGTGAATTGTCCACAGGAGACAGTTATAGATTAAAGGTCCTATACTGATGAGCACATATTTCTTGAGGTAATGTGATTAGATCGAGAGGTAAGAAGTGGTATCACTAGTGGTTACGATGTGAACGCAATGGAGGTGTTTCATAATGCAGCGCGCGCGACAATCAGGCAAGAGCGGTGACCGCGTTTGGTAACTCTTGAAACGGGTCCCACTGAAGTCTGCCTAGGCATGCAGAATCGGCTGAATGTACGTACAGAAATAATGTACAGCCAGTTAGCTAGTAAGTTGTTGTAATTCTAAGCCTTCATGGAAACGCTTAAGGGATTTTGCTTGTAGCCGAGTGCCTGGCTTAAAGACACCTAGCTCTCAGAAATTTACGCTCACAGAATATTTCGGACAAAAAGTCGAGAACGGAGGTGCTCTTGTTTGTAATAACAGCTGAGAGTCGTTACTGCTTCACTGAATCGCTGATGGGAAGGAAGTTTTCGTTCGCCACCTAATATAATCATCACTGTCCTCAGAAGCGTTGTAAAGATATGAAGCACTTAAGCTGTACGCTTTCGATCAGCATCGTCGTAAACTTTTTGAAGAACAGGAGGGATGAGGAGATGAGCACACATTGAATGGCAAATGATGGGCTCGGTTAAAGGGCTGAATAGGATGGCCGGTCAGGGACACTCAAAAGACCGGATTTCAGAAGGGTGTTTCGTAAGGCAAATGTCTTCTATTGCAGTCATAAAAAAACACTTTTTCCAGCATGCAAAGGATTCCCTGAGAAGAAGTGGTTTCGCCTGAACGACCACACTGCTGTCACCAGCTGGTACCAGCGAAGAGCACCTTCTCCCACGAATTGTGCAAATATGGAAAAGTGGGTTTAGGCAAATTGTGGATTTGCAAGCACTGAGGATATAAAGGGCGCAAAAGATACCACCATAGCCATCCAAATTGATGGGATTGAACCCAACCAAAAATAAGGTAACAAATAGGGAAGAACGAACGTGTTAGACCTTTGAAAGAAGTCTACAAAAAACCTGATCGGAGAACGTGTCGATTGGGGATACGCCTTACAGATGATTTCCACATGAATTGTTGGAACACTGTAACAGTGTTACGTATAGCACATCGCCAAGCATGGTCCAGGGTTGCGTTGAGTATTTCGTGCATGTTGAAATGAGGTACCCATTCTCGCTTTTCCAGACTGGTAGTTTGAGTATACCTTGAAAAGCTCGAAATGGTAGGCAATCGATAGGCTTACATCTGTACCCATTCAAAACTATGATTGTCGAATGATGGTCTGTTTTCGGAGATCAACTCATCGTCCCAAAAATATCGAGTGTGACTCGAAAATTCTCAATTAAAGTACTATGAACTCTTTGAGTAAAATATCGCTCTGCGTCTTTCATCAGAATGTACGATTTTCCGGCGAGAATCTCTCATCCCATGCTTGACGGTGCCACACGCTCTCCTAATACCTCAAAAAAAAAAAGAATTGACGAAGCCCAGGTGACTGGTGCGGGGGTGCACGATATCCCACAGAACGAGCACGAGGCAAATGGCACATCCAACTACCTCGAGCTGATGTCGTGAATGATTAACAACTTCGCAAGGTCTCTGAAAAAATCTTCATTTAAAGCCTCACATCCCACAAATCGATTTGTTTTCAGTGATGGGTGAACACCTGCGAGAGATCTGGGCGATTAACTTTATAACCCTCGTCAAACTACGAACCCATTACTGCTATAATTCTCGAGCTACACCGAACCCATGGAACATTCTAGAACAGTTTACGAACTTATACGTATGATCCGCGGTGCTGTAAATATAAGGGGGGGGGGGAATAGCATGATTCGGGAAGAGTTTTGAGTGAATAGCCATCCTCAATGTATCGCTATGAATATATCGCCTTGTTCTTGTTTATCTCTATAAAACGTTAAGGAATGCATCCAAAAAGCACAGTATTGATCGGTCCCTCGATTGCGCTGCGCACATTGCATTCACCTGAAATTGTGGCAAAAGTTGATCTTACGTTTTCTTGTCATTGTTCAATAACATTCAAAATACATGGATCGGGGTCCTCGCCCCTTTTTAGAATGCGTTACGCATCCGTTCCCCACGAAATGATCTGAGCTAACCAAATAAGTATCTCTAGAACTATCCACGACTCTTCGGAAGCTTGAACACTGTTCCATAGCAAGTGACTAACATGATTACGCAGTAAGGTCACCGTCACACTTTGCGATTTTGCGGCGTCGCACTTTCGCACGCGAATTGGCGTTATTGCACTATCTCACTGTCGTAGTATCGCGTGCGAAAGTGAGGCCGCAAAAACGCAAAGCCGTAAAATCGCAAAGTCGAAGAATCGCAAATCGCATAGTCTGACGGTGGGTTAAGCAATCAGGCAGGAAGGAGAAAACATGTTTCGCTCGTTTTGATTGGATTGATTGTCTGGTCGCCTGAATCACCTGGTCGATGATGGATTCAGAACATTGCTAGCCGACCAACACACTTGCGCTTCGAGAATTGAACAGCCAAAGAGTCTTCATGTTATTTTTTTCCTCAAACAAAAGCAGAGCACCATATGTTGCGACAGGTGTCAGACATTTGTAATGTGGTAGTTGATGGTATGTTAAGTTAAAAGTACAACCACGAAATGCTAGATTTTTAGGAGAGATTTGTGCGAAGCAGAGGCGCGAATCATTGTAATTCCAGCGCATGCACAAACAGATTAGGGGTCTATCAAAGGTCATAGAACAGCACTGTTATTCAGCCGACTTCATCAAACTGCTTCTTACTCATACTTAATTGAGATACAGAAAACCGGAAAGGATTTCCTTGGAATAAAAAGAGGTTAGTCTGGGGGAAGGGTAGCAACGCGTGTTATAACGTAATGTCGTGCGTTTCATTACACAAAAAATCCTTTAGCACGGCAAATATATTACAGTCCATTTCAGAGTGCTTGATAGGGCGTGGCCTACGGACTTGAGTGAGAGTGTATCAAACTCTCTCACCCCGCCACACACTCTCACTCTCGCCACTCAGGACACCCCCTACCTAGCGCCGTTAAATGGACTGTATGTTCTAAGAGAAGTTCTAGCCGGTTTGCGTACTCACAAAGTAAATCCAAACTTCAAAGCGCGTCAACTTAGACTAACTTACCCATTGTGCTCTTTAGATAGAGGAAAAGTTCTAAAAATATAGTATCCCCATAACTGCACAAAGTGTCTAATTGTTGAGGAACTTTTATACAGAGAAAAAACCCTTTTCAAATGACTCGACTTCACGAGTTCTTGTTTGGTCGAGCAGCAATGGAAGCAGCTACAAATGTGAGAGCTATAAGGAAAAAGGTAAAGCAGCGGATGGAACAGTTTGTCCATGATTTAAGAAGTGAAGAAGTAAGAATGAGTTGCTCGAAGTTTCAGTGGATCAAAGTGCTTCAATTAGAACAACAGAGAGCGACAAGCGTTCATATTATATTTACACGAGATATTTGAAAGTATGGGTCTTCCCATTAAAGATGCGGTTGACCACCTTGGATGGCTCTGGTTCGCTGAAACTCAAAAGAGCTGCGCGACGTTTCGAATCAGCCACTCGCTGCTGTATTTTTCACATGTCGTCTTCCGAAAATTGAACGAGTTGCTGATTTGCAGTTGTAGCGAATTGCTACTTTTCCAAACAATCTCAACAACTCCTTCAACAGCGATGTGGCCAGGAAGTGTGACGAGTTCGAGTCGATTTCTCTCGGTTTTGCGCGGCGTGAATCATCAACCTCTTACCAAAAAGGAGTATACAAATCTGTAGCATGTCGGCAAAAGTATGGGGCATCCAATGGTGGTTATTCCGGGGCGAAAGATGCAGTCTGAGCAGAGCTATAATCTCCCGGGGGTAGAGTTGCGAAAGCCGGCAAAAATTTGTTTCCTCACTTCCTAATATGATTCATTCGCACTAAACATTCATAGAAGATAATAGATACCTTGAGGAACAACTTTTTATATTTTTCAAAGTACAAAAAAATCTATTATGTGCTGGTGTTATGTGGCGTTAGGTGTGCATCAGGTGTTCAGCTCGGTAACCGTGTCACATTAAAGGGCCAAGTGCTGTACTGGTCCACTGTGGACTGGTGGATCGCCTAGAAGCGCAGCCGACCCCCCCCCCCCACACAGAGTCAAGCGTGACGTCGGAAATTCTTTTTAAAAAAATCCGACCCCCTCCGCCCCCCTAAAAAAAGGGGGCCCTCCCCTCCCCAGAGTCAAGCGTGACGTCGGAGAAATTTTTAAAAAAAAAATCCGACTCCCTCCGCCTCCCCCAAAGAAAAGGGGGGCTTCCATGCGACCCACCGCCCTTTTTCAGATACCGCTATTTGTGTGGCCTCTACCCAGCCGATGCGTTCACCAAGGAAATTAAGAGCCCATGACAAAAAAACACTGAGGCCAGCCTCCTGACAAAGTGAGAGAAATAAGGACCTAGTAGAACTTATTATTTTGCGAAACAAAAGCGTCGACAGCCAATGCGTTCACCAAGAAAATTACAAGCCCACGATAAAAAAAAACACTGAGGCCAAACTCCTGACAAAATGATAGAAAAAAGGGCCTAGTAAAAATCATTAAATTGCGAAACAAGAGGGTCGAAGAGAAATAAGAAATCAATAGAATTCAATGCCTATATTCCGATGCGAAAGCCTCCCTGACTATTGGTAATGTGCTCGTCCTTGATGGAAAAAGAAAAGGCTTAATAGACATGCAAGCAAGCTATGCGCTTGAGATAAAGGATGAAAAAAAACAAGAATAGAAGAGTTAGAAACCAAATAGTAGTCATGTACTGCGCTCCACTGCGATGGCCGCTTCACTACCGCAATAGCGAATCGAGATGGGGCGCGGTATTTTCCTCATGGTGAATTTGAATACCTGTTGCTTGTTGTCCTGTTGTACACCTTTTTCACAGTTCGCAGTTCCAAGAGGACGGAGAGAACATCGTCTCAAGCACTTATCATAAAGATTGTGTCTTACCTTGCTGACCATTTGTGGGTGTCGCTTCCTGTTCCTTTTTGACACCTGTAGCTCTACTAAAACTCAATCTTTTACAATACTGTACACTGTTTTCTCAGTAACTTCATTAGACCAATCTTTTGGCCCCTTAGTTTCCGTGATGGTTGCGTAGTTCTCAATATGGAGATCCAGTGAGGGAAGTTTTGAAAAGTTCCGAAGTACTCCACTTCAAAAGGTCGTAACTTCTTTCAAACTTATATTATGAGTGCAAAATTCTTGTGCCGGGTCTACGAGGCATCCGATTCCGGAATTTGCTTGCTCGATGAGGCTCAGGTGCGTACTGATTTCGTATATGCATAAATTTGCTTTTTCCTGGAGTTATGCCTGACTTTGTAGACTAATGCAAAAATATGTATTTCTTCATGGTCACACAGAAATTGAGCAGTTCCGATGAATTCTCTCGTTGCAGGACGTGGAATATATGAATGGCTATGGCCACACGGCGGCTCTCGCCAAAGAGGAAATCGCTTTAAACGTTCATAAAAAGCCACGTTGGATTTTAAGTCTGGATGATGTTTTCCTTTCGGAAGTATGTGAATTTCTCGATGAATAAAATGTCATTGCCCAGGATCTAAGATTTCTCGCGTTACGTTTCTAGCCATCCCTTTTCCACTCCTTCCTCGTTCTCGCTTGCTCACACAATTTTGGTTTTTGTTTTGTTTTGTTGTTGTTGCTTTTTGAGTATACTTTTTCATGCTGGTGATCCGCAGTTGTAAGGTTTCTTTGATGTTCCATTTTTTTTGGTATTACCTATTATAATTACGTGGGCTGTTGCTTACGTCATGAAACAAACAAACAAACAAACAATCTCTCAAGCAGACCATTAGTAACCTTTGTTTGGAGATTTAGAGAGCTCACTGTATAATTATTGGGACGATCTTTTACAGTTGGCATTAAACTGCCATCAATGACGAAAGATTAATCGTAATCATATTCGCTGTGAGAAGGTCTTTTCTAATGGTTTTTCTGATGGTGGTTTTTGTGGTTGTATAATAATCGTCTAGCCCCAAAAAAGATTGAGAGGAGTTGAGGATGTCTACTAAAGAAAAAACAACAGCGTCTTCCCAACTCCCAGCCCTTGCTAATGCCTCTATTTTTTCGATTGGCCTACACTACATAATTGCCAATCTCCTTAACTGCTTTCTATACTGAGGAGCCACGCATCTGTAGCTTGCACCGCTGGGGTGGATTTCTCGTTTCTTTCCTGCTTCTTCCTTTGCTCCTTCTTTCTTTCTGGAACGTTCTCCTTGCAAATACATCCCTCCTGATTGAGGAATGCCGCTTGACACATAAAATGAATAAATAAATTTTTGAGAGGAAGGAATACCTTTGATTATACACAACTAAACTCACATAACTACAAGGGGACTGCAGCGCTTTACTGCATCAAAATCGTTTACCCACTTGCAGCACATTTTTTCCTGATCAAAGGTCGTTAGGTGACTGATTCATCAGTGCAGTATGAGGTAGGTTTCAGTGAGCTCCGGCAGTAAGAAGCTCGTCCTACTACATATACAGGGTGCGGAAAAAGTATCGAACGCCTGCCAGAGCGTCACCATGCCAGGAGGAGATGAGGTACAGCACTGGTTGCTTTACTATATATAAAACACTTCGTCTTTCAGTATGTCAGCTCCTCCGTCCGTCCATCTGTCACGAATTAGGTATTATGTGAAAGACGACCTGTGTAAATGAGGACAAGTGTGGTATGGGTAGGGCATGTGACAAGAAGTAAAGACCACACATGGACCAAGTTGAGCTCCGCTCACGGTGGGCGGGGCGTGCACTGAAATACTCTGTCCTCAAGAAAAGGGCAACTTCGATCGACCTACCGACGTACATGGTGTTTCGCGCACAGTAGTGTGCGCCAGCCAAACGGTTTTTTACATATTTTACTTCACAAACCTTCACCTTTATATACTTTGATCTTTACCATAGGTGGACCGACTAAGTAGCCACCTGCCCCCAGTTCTACAGGTTGTCTTTCCATATTATGCGTAATTTCATAACATGGGAAACATTGATCGCTTGACATAGTCTCACCATTTCAGCTGGAAAGGAGGTATCTAAATTGCCTCTGACCCATACACAAGCGTGAAGACTGCGAGAAAGAGAGTATGTCGTGGGAAGCAGGTGAGAGCTGTGCAAATTGTTCAAAACTCTTGCCAGAACAAGCTTCAGAGATCATATGAGACGTAGGAGTATTGCAGGCTTCGCCCTCCAAGACTGAAAAGAGAACAGTGAGCTGGTTAAGATTCATGTTGTTGGTGGCCATTGCTGCGAGATGGTGAAGTTGTGGAGGCTGTGTTGAGAGCACTGTCATGCCTTGCAGGTCGAGGATATTCCCTACTGGAAAGCATCGGCACTGGGTCTTACAAGGAAAGGTATTTAACTTCCCGTGGGAAATCCAAATGAGACCCGGATGGATCGATAGAGCTCCGAATGCTGATTATGATTGCAAAAACCCAAAATTGCAACATGGCATTCTGAAGCAAGTTACGAGGGGTCAAAGTTCACGTGTGACTTGCATGTGACAGCTCACTGCATGCCATCAGCGCGGCCGCTGCTTAACCAGTGTCGACCACCATGGCTCACTGGTAGTGTTCCACCATGGCTCACTGGTAGTGTTCCATATCTGCAGGAGTGGGTTTGCTCCCCGCCGGTGCACTTTATCTTGCATTTTGTGTTTAATTGTCAGCAGGTGCTTTTCTTTCACTTCAGAACGTTTCTTTGTACTGGTACCTATAGCACTCATCATCTACTCTACCATTTTATTTATAACTTCTAACATGACTCACAAGGGCAAGGGAAGGATACCAGGTCGAAGGAATCCCCGTACCACGGGAGTTAGACGTTGTTTCGTAAAGACCTTATGATATTGTCAGGGGTCAAGCGACCTCTCTGTGCAAATTTTCAGTCAAATCCAGTTTTTAGTCCAACTTCAGAAAATTGGAGGTGGCCAGTGGATGAAGTGATAGTTTTTAAATTTCCTTCTACAAAAAGTCCTGCAACCTGAACAAGATGATCCACACGTACCTTTTACACTTGCCCATCGCACTAAACGAACGTAACAAACGTCAACTATTTAACAGCATTTTCTCTGCAAGAGTCAACGACTTCTCCTTTGTTGCTGTGCTGTGCTGTGCTGCCACCCACTAGCCTGTGAATATTCTCGAAATTTGCTCAAATTCTCGAATTGGTTAAAAACTTGGCTACTCTGGCGTAGTTTGACTATCTAACATGAAAATCACAGTGGTTTTGCACGAGGAGGACTGACTGGCGCGGTATGGGCTTCCGAACGTAGTATTCTTTATCCAGCTAAACGTGTAGACAATGAAAGACAAAATGCAAAAAGTCTTTACCGGTGGGAAGCAAACCCTCGATATCCTGCAGATCCGGAGCACTACCAATTAGCAAAGGCCGCGCTGATGGCAAAGTGCTTCGCCAATGAGGTGTCACAGGCAAACTTTGACCCCCGTAGCTCGCTTCAAAATGCCATTTTGTAATTTTTGTTTTCGCATTTATAATCAGTATTCGGAGCTCTATCGATCCATTTGGGTCTCATTTCGAAGTCTCATGGGAAGTTGAATACCTCTTATTGCTAGATGAGTTGTAGTCTAGTGCGTGCACGTCTTTTGACAACACTGATGATTCAGTTGTGCTTTTTGACACTAATATCTATGTTGTGAAATCGCGATACTTCGTCACACCGCCTCAACAGCAACAGCAACAGCGCCTTTCCAGATATCGTGGGTGCTAGGCTATTCGATTGTTACGTTTTGCGTATCTTGTAGCACGAAGCCTGCGCTCTCCACTCAATTAACTCGCTGATTCCATAATCATTTCAACGAGGGCATGGGACGATTTGTGCGACGATCAACTGCGTCTCAGGCGAATGCTCCTCTTCACTCTCTTCGACATTGTGCCCAGGACAAAGGCGGGCCTAAGGATCCAGCAGCATATAGTGGAACTGCTTGTTGATTACATATACCAGTGACACTCATGCTGATACCTACTTCTTCCTAGTATGGTGATGCTTTGTCAGGCGGTTAATGCTTTTGCCGCACCCTGTAGAGTAAGGACAAGAGCTCACAAAAACCTACCTCATACCACACTGATAAATCAGTTAGTTAACGGTCTCTGGTCAGGTAAAATGTGCTGCGAACGAATTTCGTGGTGTAGTAAAGCGTGACATGTCTCCTTGTGGTTATATCAATTCAGTTATGTGTACTCGGATGTACTCCTTTCTCCTCAACAATTTATTTATTTATTTATTCACTTATTTGTCTATTTGTTTGTTTATCTATTTGATGTGTCATGCGAAATGCCTTGACCGAGGGGGAAATATTCGTAAGAAGTATACTCCAAAAAGAAAATAGAAGCAAAAAAATAGACAGGGAAGAAACAAGGAATCCAACCCAGCGGGGAAAGCCTACTAGATGAAAGGCTCCCTGTATCAGAAAACAGTGAAGGGGATTGGCAATCATTTGGTTATGCCAATCGAAAAAATGAAGGCTTCAGCAAGGACTAGGAGATATGCTGTTGTTTTTTGCTTCGTATACATTCCCAACTCCTCACTATCTCTTTGAGGGGCATACGATTATTACAACCACGGAAGCAATCACTAGGAAAACCGTTAGAAAGGCCTTGTCCCAACGAATATAATCCTGAATACTCTTTCACCATCAGTGGTATTTTTTTGCCAGTTTTAATAAATCACTCGAAGTTTTTTACTCTGGAAATCTCCGAGCAGTGGTTATTAATGGTCTGCTCGAGAGACGGCTTTGAATTAGCTTAGGAAATGTCATTCTGGCTAAAGACGCATTTCTTATGAACACTTTACTTGGACACTTATGAACATGCTACTTATGGCGTAACATTTAAAACGATTTCCCGACGAGCGAGAAGCGTCTTAGGCGTACCATTCCCTCTTCGCTTCCCGAGTTCACCATTTCCTTTTCGATTAGGCACTTTCTGCAACGGAAGGATTTATTGAGACAGCTCAAATTCTGTGGTATATGAAGAGGCAGATGTTTGTGAATCAGTCTAGATGTTCAGGCTTAGACTTTAAAAACGAAGTAAAACAATACATGCGTGTATGATAGAGTACCCACCTTAGCTGTATCGGGGGAGAAGTACGTTCCGGAATCGGATTCTCTCACTGATGTGATGATCAGACTACCGTTTTGAAAGGTGGTTCGAGCGGTGGAAAGGAAGAAAAACTGGCACTTAACGTCACCGTTGCCCTTATCCCGACACCAAACTGTTCCATTTCCTAGATTGAGCCTCACTGTATCGCCTACCTTAAACAATGGTTTTATGATTAAGGTAAGTGGTATTAGGTGAGTGGAAAAAGAGAGAATGTGCTGATGGACAACTTCTGTTTCTTTGCCTAGCTGAAATGCCCCTACTTACCGCTTTTTGGTGACTCACTAGAAAGATCCCCTTTGAGTGAACAGACGGGTGTTCATCGGCAGTGTTTTGCTCTCAACGTAGCATGAGGATGATTGAGCAGGGCCCTACTGTCATTTAGGCCTTAAATGCCCTGGGCTGGACTGCACATATAACTCGATATGGTTGATATGTTCGTGTACGGCTCTCGCCTGTCCCTTCCCGTCTTTTCTCCGTAAACTGATTCAATGGCGAATATCAAGAGAAACTTTATTCCATATGCGGTAGGTGATTTCTGTACATGTTCGTCGTTTGTACGAAATAGTGCTACCACTTCGGGTGTGAAAATGCAAAAGCATCACCCTCCTCAGGTATTGTTTTGATATATCACAGTATTTAGAGTGGCTTCTCCTCAGAGAGCATTCAGAGAAACATGGAATCGAAATTTATCAGACGCGGGAGAGACTTTCCAAGTACGGTAAACCCCAAGGATGGTATGACTTCCATTCGCCTTGTGACAGCTGCTGTCCCCTGCTGGCATTTCTAAATTGGTAGAATCGCGCACAAAAGAATGAGTTTCTCCGTCACCCATATATTTATTTATTTATGGTGTCCTTGATTAATAGGAGTACTCGCAATACGGAATGGTCCTCCCTCTTCTGTGGGCTGGTACTCCGCTCATTGACTCTTCAAATGTTACCACACTCAGTCATTGACCAAGTGCGTTGTGATGTTTGAAGTGTTTTCGTAATTATTGTCACGCATCCTTTGACGCATTAACTAGAATTGACACTAATGTCGCCTTTAGACGGCAAGCCTGATCAATTCGGGAATCAGCTCTTCCGTGGCATTCTCACTGCACGGAGTGTAGAGCCAGTAATAACATTCTGACTGGACGAAAGGCATACACCTAATCTAATCATAGGGCTTCTGGAGATCCCATCTACTGTGTACGTCGCCTTCGTCTCCATCGCCTCGATCAGCAGCCTTCATCTGTCGTCTTACTGCATTGATCAGTGATTGATGTGAGGCTGTTGAAAACGATTCAACTCTGAGGTAATAGGTTCCAACTTCTCTCTTTGTAGAACCTCGGCATCGTTATTAGTTTAATATTCTTCTGTTATGCCAACGAGGTTTTTAGGTGGAACATTATTTACGGCCTAACGTTTCGACCAGATCGTCTTCCTCAAAGGCCTAAACGTGGCTCAAGATTTAGGATTTTATCCACTACACCACCAAACGCCTTATCCCTCTAGCGGTTCTGACGAAACTCAAGGAAACCGCCGGAGGAACCCTGTACGAAAGAACATAACTCACCCAGTCCACCACCGCGGGAGCGGAACGCCGCCACTCCGTGTCAGCTGTCGTCAGTGAATGAGGGATGCCGTGCTGTCCTTATACATATATAGTATAATGGGGACATGCATGTCTCCCTCATCATATCAGTAGCTCGCAATGTGGCGCAAATAGCAAGAGATCATTCGTAATGGATAAGCACTCATTTCGGTTGTTCATACTTGGATTTCTTGCAGAAATCCAAAACGCTTCAAGCACTTTCCTGGCGGAAATCTCAGTCTCGCATGCTAGAATACTGCACTTCACATCAAAGTCGTTTCCGCCATGCTCCTCGGTCATGTGCTTTCCTAGAGGTGTTCTTGTGTTACCTAGTCTTTTACCAGCAAGATGTTCTTTGATACGTACTGCTAGTCTTCTTCCAGTTTCCCCAATGTACGTTGCGTTACATGTCTGACATTCAATTTGATAGATTACACCAATTTTGGCGCAATCCCCAGTTGTACCATACGGGCATGTAACACAATTCTCTGACACGCAACGCTTATCGTAGAGCCTATTTCGCACGAGTTGGCTTTTGATGATGCCATTAGGGACACTCACTAAGACAACATCATCATCCAGCTGAGCTTGAACAAGGCATCTTTGAATTGCAGCAGTTACTCTGTCAGAGATGAAAGGTATACATAAGTGAACCTTATTAAGACGCGGTATGTTACGGTGCCCAGTGCTTATTCTTCTACGACGTTCTGGTACAACATAGCCGTTTGATGCAGCTATGTCAGAAGCTAGACGTATAGACTCTCGCCGCTCTGTCGGACCTGTGCACACATTTGCAGCCGTCTTGAACATGTTCTTGACAACTGCATGTTTCACAGTCGTGGGATGTGCAGATGTGGCGTGAATCAAGATGTTCTTAGAGCTAGCTTTCCTGTACCACTTCACACTGAGTATGCCATCGGACACTTTCACCTGCGTGTTCAGATAGGGAAGCCAACCATGGCGTGGTACTTCTCTTGTAAGCTTGATATACTGCGACTGCTGGTTCATTAAGCGAAAGCACTCATCCATTTTGGACTGTGTTGATGTTATAATGAAGCAGTCATCTATGTATCTGCAATACATCAATGGTAAGCGTTCCAGTACTGGTTCTTCTATTCTGCTCATAAAGCAAATCGCAAGTACTGGAGCTAAGCGCTGACCCATTGCCAAACCTCTAATTTGACAGTAATATGTAGCCGACCACCTAAAGATGTTGCACTGCAAACATTCCTTGATCAGAGTCATGATGTGCGCTTTATTCAGTCCAAAGGTCTCTATGGGGTAATAGGACTTGTAGTGGAATATTATGCCCCGTAGATCCTATATCTATAACCAACGCTTGATACCACAGCTTCACTCCCCTTGAGTGGTTTCTATTAAACTCTCACCTGCTGCGATTACTCACTAACCAATGTACGATGTCCTATCATGACTCATGCACCACTTCTTTATTCCAGTATCCTTACCTTAGCGTTCAGATGGTAAAGTTCAGTCATTGCACAGCTGGTGAAGATGAGTAGAAGGAGGCCAGTAAGCATTTTCTGAATGAACGTGTGTTAAACACATTACGCACTTTGCATCTTACCTTCCTTACTCCGTCCAGATGCGGATTCATTCTTTAGCGTAGCCCAAGTGACTATGGGGGATTCAGCTATCTGACAGATTACCACCCAGAGCCATCATCTCGACTAAAACTCAGGAGATGATGTTCGAGTTTTTTTCGGTTCTGAGTTTCTTAGATCATTATAATAATGAAGTAAACGGCGCAGAGGCGGTGAGGAGTGAGACGAAGGATTACTGAGATATAAGTTCTAGTGGCGATGACACCAGGTTTGATGGGCAGCCACTCTGACAGTTATCATAAAATATGTTCTTTTCCTCATGCACTCACCCTTGCAATTCGAATCCAGTACTCGCATTCACTATCATGCTACGCTGTATGTTTGCTTGAATATATACCCCAGTGATTATTTTCCCTTTATTTTCGCACTCGAAATGATTTGAAAACTGAATTTTACAAAAATGCAGCAAGCTTCAGGCAGCCCCCTCAACTGCGTGGACTGGAGCAAAGCAGCCAGCTCTACAAACTGCAAACTTACGTAGAACTCAGAACTTGAGGTGATCTTCAAGATAATTCTCAATAGGATAGATGCGAGGCCAGCGACTAAGCGCCACTCGAGCGGCATGTTCTTCTCCGGGAATATGTAGCCGCGAATGATAATAGCAAGTTCTACTCACCATATGAGAAAAAGGTACCACAGATGATTCGCACGACTTATGTGTGCGTGTTTTTCGGACGAACTTTTATATGAAAAGGTACGTGCATATCGACATTTTGAAGCACAGCAAAGGCTCTGTAATCATTCTGGATTTATTTCGATTAGTTTCCGTGTTATTCATCAAGCGAAATCGGACTTTGAAAGCGTAGTAGCTGGCCCATTTCCCTATTTGACTTTAGTGGCAGAATCGTTTTGTGCCCAGCAAATATTTGCGAGAACTCCCCCTATTTCGAACATAACATTGATTCTACTATTCTTGAGCAGTGTATAGTGAATCCGATCACAATTATACTTCTTTAACTTCGCTGACAAATTACTCGCCAAACATTGGCAAAGAAGCTTGCTATCAGTTGCATCAAGACGATACCAACGCTGGATAATGATGATGAAATAAATAGAGGAACCAGGTGATCTCATCAAGATTTGCATGAAAATTAAGCATAAACTCGCCTAGGCCCTTATAGTCTCTGTTCTTGTAGATTTTCTCTGTTATCTTTTACTGGTATTCTTCAACAATGAAAATGTATTATTAAATGAATAGCTTGAAAATCACCAACACTTTAGATGCTTTTTTGAATGAATAATCTACGATAATCATTTGAAAATTTGTTTCTAAAATTTCTTTTATCTGCTATATCCTCAATACCCGTCTAATCAAGGCCGCGTTCATAACTTGCGCCAGTGAAGCGTGGTTCGCTCACAGGAAACGAGGCAGAGCAGAACGGTTGAGGTGCAGCGACGGCACAGGCAACAAGATAGGGTAGCGCAGGCGGAGGCGAAGAGACAGGCGCCACGCAACGCAGCTGGCACCACGTAGTATAAACGAGGTCTAAGCTCAACAGTAATGCTGTATTTTTAGTTATACCTAATTTATTATTAATAATGAGTGCCATAAACTAAATCAGCGATGAAGTAGACTGGTGATGAGTATAGTGATACTGCAAATATTGGAGTGGGTTCCACTGCAAGCTTCCAACACCATCAAGTAGGCTCTAGTTGAGACTGCTGCTGCTTCTAGCTAAAATACCCGCTCTCCAACCCCTTTCCCTATGCTACTCTGTCACCATTTTCTGAAACCAGCCACTCTTCAAGGGATTTTTTTGGCCTTCTTTTTCATGTCAGTACGTGGTTAGTAGTGCAATCTTCGCGATCCTCTCGTCTTCTCTTGGACTTTGAGGGTAGCTCGCAACTTTTTTTGATCTGAAAAAAAAACCAAACAAGCGCCTCCTTCCTATAGTGCTTTCGGCTTCGTCGCCTTCGTTTTGAGATCGACCCCGGATCACGAAAGCCACTCAGCGTAGTGTAAAGAATGAATGGCAAGATAGGTAATCTACATTTTCCTACAAAATCCGCCACATGGGTTCATCCTCGTCCAAGCTGCTCACTGAATTACTAATTATTATCAGAACACCATAGTGATCACATTCCTTAACGATTTCGAATTTTGAAAAAAACCATCTCATTTTGCAAGCTTCCCTCAGAAATCGGCTCGTTATTGAAGATATCATAAAAGTACATTTTAGCTCAGCACATCCTAAATGGATCACCAGGGCACTTCTCAAACTTTATTCGTAGCCATTAGAAATCTGATATTTGTCATTTGCGAAGCGCGTGTCATTCAGCAGATATATCGTGATCACTTTCGTAATGTGCTTTTCGAAGATCCTCTGATGAATAGAATGAACTGGATATTCATATGAATCCCTTCACATCCAGACGCCGTTTTAGAACTTTCTGTTCGCGGAACGAGTGGGACTCAGAAATCTGGTGACTTAAGGCTTCTGAGAGCTCGAAATTTATATAAAGTACCATGAAATGTCTATGTGATGTGGTTTCTAAAGAAAGACTCAGAAAAGTAAACATGAGGTAGAAGTGGCCCAGGGATGCTAGAATCCGATGCTCATTCAACCGTCGGATAAGCTTCCATTTGCACTGAACTGAGCTCTTCACCCAGCTTCCACTTGCACAACTGACTGTAAGGCACGTGCCAGTCGATACAGTAAATGTCACGTTTCACTCAGACTCTCATTCTCAATGCCTTGTCCTAGCTCAATAGGATGGAGTTTTTATGAGATGTCAGACAAATTTCCAATTAGAGTTTTTATGAGATGTCAGACAAATTTCCAATTCGACAAAAATAGAAATTGTTAATTTTGTTGCGAAAGGTCAGCCAAAAATTGTGATTTTTCGTAATACCTGGAAATAAATACAAGGAAATAGCAGCGCTCTAATTGTGGAATGGTCGTGATGTTAAGAAATACTGCAGAGAAGAGCCGTAGTTTGTGAGTCGGAACAGGGAGTGGGTTGTCTTATTGAGCACCGGTCGAAAAGCCTTCAACATATCACTGTTTTAGAAGATTTTTATTAGAATGAATAAAAGTCATAACGAGTGGCAAAATTATATAGAACCGGCCTCGTGTGACAAAATTTCTACCTCGAACTGGAATTGTTGTGATTACTTTTCTTTTTGAGGCTTTCATTGACGTCATTCTACCAAACTGTATAAGAGCATAGTTAGGGTGTTTCTTGAACGTGTTTTTCGAGGCCATCTTCCAACTTTCACTACGCTTCACCATGCACTTCACTGGCAGATCATATCGTGCTTCAAAGTGTCATAAGAATTTGTATGAAAGGAGGGTGCGCAGCGCATACAGAATGCGCTGCGCACTCTCCTTTCATACAGAACTAGGCTCCTGGATACTCCCAGAACCACGCCGGCGATTATACAATGATTTTGGTACTAATGTAAGACCTCCAAGTGATGGCGGACAGCCATCCAGGGATCGATTCAGAGAGCCCATTCGAAATTTTAGCCCAAAAACCACTCGCTGTACTGAAGTGGCATATAAGTTAATTTTATCGCAGAATTTTTATCGACATCGAATAAAAACTGCCTTCGCAGTGTACGAGGTAGAAATTATATCGGCTGCGCAAATTCATGGGCTGGTTCAGGCAGAAAATATGGACGTGGCATTTTTGACAGCAAAAGTCATCTCTGATTAATTCTGTGGCATTATGCTAATATCCAACCAGATTTGAAAAGTCCTCCACATTCTACCGTGCCTCAAAGCAGAGAAATCTCTTGTCTCAGTACACACTGACTGAATGATCAACACTAAGATGATCTTAAACATCGATATCTAACGACTTGCAATGGGGACTTCAATGTCATAAAGAACGATGTTCACTTCCCAACCCCAAAAGCAAGGACTGCTCTCCTAATCGATGAAACTGCACATTTAATGTGGTTGGTGATTTTTAAAAAGTCAAAAAAATGTTGCAAAATTTTTGAGTCTATAGGTCGTCATCAATTCTCTGAGTAAGAGCCGCCACTGGTGATGGTAACGTCGTTTTCAAGAGCTGCATTATGTCTATTTAGCTGTCCCATTCGGCACAGTGAGCGACCTTTTCTGTGTGTCCTGCCGATAGTGCAAAATTTCACTAATAGTTGAAACTGAACAATGATGCTTTGTTCTCCGATTAGTGCATGTATGATAGACACTCACAAAAAGGAGTCTAGCTTCAACAGCTGCCTGTTTTTCGAGCTACTCCGGTTTGGTCTTATCGCTGGACACTGTACAGATGACTCATGAGGGAGATGTATCTGCAGCTGGAGTATCGTTTACTCTCCATTGCGACACCATATAGCTCTTCTGACGACCTACAGACGTGAGATTCATGTCCTCACGAATTGACAAAGTTTCTCCCCGTGACGTCTTCAAAAACGAAATATCAAACTTATACTTGTGCTAGTCCGTTAAATATCGTCTTTTGACAATAACTGATGAAAAAGGCATCTTCCGAAAGAAGATATCAGAGGCAAATTGGATTTTCCAGTGCAAACCAGATTTATCGAGGCTGAACATGCCGTTCATAGAAAGTAAGTGGCGGTTTCTCATTCAGATTTCGTCTTTTACTCTCTAAACGACATGCTAATCACGTATGTGGCGCTTTGACAATACAAGACCTTATTCTCAGAAAACATTATGAACCTACTTAAAATTTGCAGCTCAAAGTCAATCAGCCAGACAGCGATCTACGCCCTTGCGTCTTTCTGCTTGTCACTTCATAAAATCGTCTCTTTGAGGCGATGCTTTGCTCCCAATTTTTCGGAGCGATGACATGAAGCGATACCATGTTGGTCACTCCTGCATTCAAAACCTTCTGTAACACCTATGACTGTGAAAAGTCCACCGAAGGCCTGCAACGAGAAACAAATTTGGCAATCTTCGCATTCTGACGCTCCTTTCCAGCCCTTAACAGATGCTATCTGTTGCAGATATGGCAACATATCTGTTTACTAAGATGGTATCATAATTGTTATCATCACAAACAAGTATAGATGCCTTGTGGAGAGTATGGTGCAGTTTTATTTTCGTCTGCTGGTTGCTGGTTATCAATAAAGGCGTTCACCACCTGTGGTCACAACATCTCTTGGCGAAGGATACAGAATCATGTGCGCAGCTGTTGAAGATGATGGAAGATGGAAGCATGCCCGACGCTGTATCACCGGTTAGTCCTCAGTCATTCGTTGCAGGTTCAGGAGAGGTTCCAGACTGGGTCAGACACAACTTAAAGATGCAGTCCCAGCAACTGGAAATGATGCAGAACCTGCAGTCCCAGCAACTGGAAATGATGCAGAACCTCTTGACTGGGATAGCCGAAGACAAAGGTGTGACAACACCTTCGCAGTTAACTTCAATTCCATCGGACCCATATGGTGATCTCATAAGAGACATCCCAAACTTCGTATACGATGTCGAAGACGATGAAACTTTTGAAACATGGTTCAAACGTTACGGACCTGTCATAGATGACCGTGGTGGTACGTTGTCAGATGATAGGAAACGCAACCTAATCATAGACAAACTGGATAAATCCACTTACAAGACGTATTCCGAACACGTCTTACCCCTTAAACCAAAAGATATCGACTTTTCTATGACGATCCAGAACCTGACGGAACTGTTTGGACCTAAAAGAACCCTCATTCGTCGACGCTTCAAATTTTTGCAAACAAAGTGTTCTCCGTTGACCAGTTCATATGTACCATACCGTGATTTCGGGAACACGATAAAGAAGAAGTTCGAGGAAGCCGTAATGAAAGAGGTGGACAATGACTCACTGAAGTGTCTCGTGTTCATTGCTGGCCTTACCGACTCTTCACATTCTGAGATGCGCCTGCGACTTTTGAATCGTCTGAACCGGATGGAAGGAAGCGAACCACCCCCAGCTTTAGATGACTTCATAAACGAATGTGAAACATTTGTTACCCTACGCTCCGACAATCGCACGATGGAGCAGAAGGAAGTCAGTGCCGCTCATCGGAAGCAAACGATGGCGAAGAAATGGCGCCCCTCACGAAGCGTCCGATTTCGGAAACATTCTTTTTCGCGTAACCAGCATCCCAAGTCCAAGTCACATTCTGACTCAGACAAAAGGACAAATTTATCGAGGCGAAAAAATAGGATCAAGCACAAAAAGCAGCACCGTTGCAAACAAATTGCGATAACACCACAGGGCTCCAGAACATTCGTGAATGTATGTATCAATGGCAACCTTACGCGTCTACAACTTGACACAGGAGCCGATATCACAATGATCTCACGCGCCACTTGGAAAACTATTGGATCACCCAAATTGGATCAGATAACAGTTCCCGTCAAGACAGCGGATGGTTCTCCCATGAATATTCTTGGACATTTCGATGCCGGTTTCATTATATACGATCGACATCGCAAACCAACCTATGGACGCGGAAGCTGTTACGTAACCAGATCGACAAATTTGCTTGGATTGGAATGGTGCTCCAAAATGACTGATTATCCTCAACTGAGAGAGAGATACCATTGCAACAAAACAACTGTCGACTTCGAGACACGGCGCAACGACATAATTTCTCACTTGAAGACCAAATTTAGTAATGTCTTCCAGCCTGGTCTTGGACTTTGCACAAAGAGGAAGGCCAAACTATTTCTTCGTCCGGATGCTCGACCTGTATATCGTCAAAAGAGACCCGTACCGTTTGCGTCACAAGCAGCTGTCGATGCTGAAATTGACCGCCTACTCAAGGAAGGTGTCCTCTCCCCGGTCGACCATTCCAGTTGGGCAGCTCCCATAGTAATTGTGAAGAAGAGCAACGGTACCATACGGATTTGCGCCGATTTCTCAACAGGTCTCAATGGAGCGCTGGTGCCCAACCAGCACCCTCTTCCTACGATCGAGCAGATTCTCACAAAACTGAACAACGGTCAATTTTTCTCTCAAATCGATCTTGCCGACGCCTATCTACGAGTGGAGATTGATGAAAATTCCAAAGAACTCCTCACCATTAATACTCATCGAGGACTTTTCCGTTATAACAGACTTCCTTTTGGAGTGAAGTCAGCCCCAGGAATTTTTCAACAAATAATAGATTCAATGATCACTGGCCTTCCCGGCGTCGCTGCATATCTGGACAATATCATCGTTACCGGGAAAACACAGGAAGAACATAGTCGGAATTTGGAAGCTTTGTTCCAAAGAAGGCAGACTACGGTTTCCGTGTGCGCCTAACCAAATGCAACTTCCTGATGTCCAAAATACGATATCTGGGCAATATCGTAGACAAAGACGGACGACGACCAGACCCTGAGAAAGTGCGAGCCATAACTGAAATGCCAGCTCCAAATGATGTTAATCAGCTTCGCTCACTTCTCGGAATGATAAGCTACTACAGTGCATTCATTAAAGACATGCGTCGTATACGCGCCCCCATGGATGCTCTGTTAAAGAAGAATAATCCATTTGTTTGGTCCAGTGAATGTCAAGAAGCTTTTCGTAAGGCCAAGGACATTCTGACCTCACCTCTGCTGCTCACTCATTATAAACCCGAGTTGGAACTCATTGTAGCAGCTGACGCATCTGATTATGGTACTGGAGCAGTTATTCTACATCGTTTCCCTGATGGAGCGGAAAAAGCAATATATCATGCTAGTAGAAGCCCAACAGATGCAGAAAAGAAATACGCTCAAATCGAGAAAGAAGGACTTGCATTAGTGTATGCCGTTCGAAAGTTCCATCGATATCTGTTCGGACGACACTTTACCCTTCTTACCGACCACAAGCCACTCGTTACGATTTTCAGGAACAAAAATGGAATACCAGTCTACGCAGCAAACCGCTTGATTCGTTGGTCCCTCATACTTCTTAATTGCGATTTCAAAATCGAATACAGAAAGACCTCAGATTTCGGACAAGCCGACGCACTCTCGCGACTTATTCCTGAAAACAGGACTCCTCCTGAAGATGTCGTCATTGGACAAGCTGTACGAGACGTGGAAGCCACATGCCGCGCTGTCAGCTACGCCTTACCAGTCTCAATTGAAACGGTGGCTAAAGAAAGTTTGAAAGATGAAACTTCGAAGAACGTCATGGAGTACGTTCGCAATGATTAATGGCCTACCAAACTTTCACATAGCGAATCGCGCTACTACGCTCTTCGCCTTTCTCTGTCACTACAGTACGATTGCCTTTTCTTTGGACTAAGAGTCGTAACCCCCTCCGTACTACGCCATCGTGTTCTGAAGCTTCTTCATGAAGGTCATCCCGGAGCAACGCGAATGAAATCACTCGCGAGATGTTACGTCTACTGGTCGAATATCACAAAAGAAATCGAGCAATTCATTCGAAACTGTCACGTATGTCAGGAAGCAGCCAAGGCCAGCAGCCAGTGAAGACTGAGTTATTTTCCTGGCCATTCGAAACGAAACCTGACGACGATGTCGTCTTGATCTAGGGGGCCTGGTCAAGGACTCTGATCACGCGGGAAAAGGGGGGATAAAGACCCTGCTGGAGCAAGGAAAGGGTTCTTTTCCTTCTCGCCTACCTTTATCGATTATTGCGCATAATTGTTCTGTTCACTAATCTACAGATTTCAGAAGTTTGAGAAGTTCGAGTTGTTATAAATTGATTTTATATCGAGTGAAGAACAGAAGCATTATCCAAATTGGTGTCGAGTAACTATATCTTCATATAAGTGAGCGACACTGAATCACGTTAAAACCATGGTCTCGAGTGCATATCGATTACGCTGGACCGATCGACGGAAAGATGTTCCTTATCGTGATCGATTCTTTTTCCAAATGGCCCGAAGTATTCGAAATGACGACGACGACGAGTAGAGCAACGATAAGGCAACTTAACCGCCTATTCTCTCAATTTGGTAACCCGGAAACATTGGTGTCCGACAACGGAACACAATTTACGTCAAAAGAATTCGCAGATTTCTGCCAAAGTCGAGAAATGACACATATCCGATCTCCACCTTTTCATCCACAATCTAATGGACAAGCTGAAAAGTTCGTAGACACGCTCAAACTGCTTTCAGAAAAGAAGAATCGACAACTGAAGAATTACAGAAATTCCTTCTAGCATACCGTCGAACACCTTGCTCCTCATCACCTGAAGGTCGATCACTGGCAGAAAATTTCTTAGGAAGGAAGCTTCGCACTCCTCTTACTATGCTCAACACACCGTCCATTCGAACTACCACACGAAACGAAACGATGGAGAAACAATTCAACCGCCACCATGGCACCCGTGCAAAAACATTCGAACCAAATCAAATCGTTTGGACACGCGACTTCCGTGGAGAAAAGAGATGGACACCTGGGAAAGTAATTGCTCGCTACGGTCACGCAGTATATGACGTAGAGATAAATGGTACGATTCATCGACGTCATGCTAACCAAATACGACCCAATGCCCCAGCATACCCCACCGATCCATCTTCAGATGTCGTTCCCACATCACGATCAACACGTAATCGCACCCAACCTCCGACAGCTGAAACCTCTGCTCCACTAGTCAAACACCCACCTATGCCTGACACCCACCCTGATACGAATTCCTCCAAGACACAACCGCAAATGGCTACCGAATACCACACAAAACCACCCAACCAAATGTCTTCACCAACATCAGTGATGGACAAGCGCCCTCAACGTCAGCGACGTACATCGGATCATCTGCAGATCAATCCGTCGAAGAAATCTTATTCAAGACATCGGTCGTAACTGATCAGATGAATGTCATTGTACATTGTGTTGTTAAATAACCTACATTCATCTTAAGGGGGGAGGTGTTGCAGATATGGCAACATATCTGTTTGCTAATATGGTATCATAATTATTATCATCACAAACAAGTATAAATGCCTTGTGGAGAGTATGGTGCAGTTTTATTCCTGCCTTCGTCTGCTGGTTGCTGGTTATCAATAAAGGCGTTCACCACCTGTGGTCACAACACTATCGAAACCGTTCTCCACCATTACCGACACACACCCACTAACACATACACATACATATTAGGTTGGGACATACCTTCTGTCACACTTTTTATTTTTCTTGAGAAAAGCTGTGGAAGGTTCTGGAATATTTTGTAGTGGGGGTATACAAAGCGAGTGAAAAGGACTACCGATTAACACACTCATATTCTCTATGGCTTCAACTAGCAGTGAATCTACGACAATTTCGCAAAAGGTGCGAAATTCACGAACACCGCCCCAGCTCCACGGCATGCAAGGCCACTGACCGAAGCAACCAGTCGATGGGTCCAGGTACTGTCTCTCATATGGCGGCAACCCGACGGCTCAATCGACTCAAATTGAAAAAGGAAAAAATTCCAAAAAATTGCAAGGAGAAAAAATCCAGGAAAAAAATTCCAAGAGAGGGCGAAAAATTGTCATCCAACACGACAGTCACTGCCGATCTCTACTGCAGGCAACTGGACACCGTAGCTGCAAAACTTACCGGAAAAATGGACCGAGTCTTCTTCCTTCACGACAACGCTCGCCCACATGTGGCAAAGTTGACGTGTCAAAAGATCCAAGACCTTGGTTGGACGAAGCTCCCCCACTCATCGTATTCTCCGGACATGGCCCTAACTGACTACCACCTATTCCGACTCTGACCCACTTTCTCGACGGATGGCAGTTCAAAGATAACCATGATCTCAAAATCGGCCTCCAGACTTTCTTCGATCAGAAATCCCCAGACTTCTATAAGCAAGGCATCTATTATCTCCCTACTCGCTGGCAATATATTGTTGATTATAATGGTATACATTTTGTTGACTGGAGTTAGAAACAAATAAAGAAAAATAAATTTGAAATTTTTTTGTCATTGTGAGACAGAAATTATGTTCCAACCTAATACTTAGTTGATTATAGTGTACCACTTAGCCGGCACACACTACTGTGCGCTATTCATGGCGATGTTATGCAAAATGGGTTTGATCGACATGATCACCGTTGTGTATGATATTGAGTAGATTTTTCTCTCCTTGCCTTCAGCTGAGCTTTCAAATTGTAAAGAAGCAGGAAAGGTGACGTGATAAGAAAGCTTTCAGCAGTAATATAGATAAGTCGCTTTCCATTAAACCCATTTTGCACGTCGACATGAATCGCGCGCAGTCGTGTGCGCCAGCTAACTGGTTACACATAGAAGGATCTTAGGTTAGAGGCTCATCGCTGACTTCGATCCATCTTCTCCCCACGTTTGGGGCACATTGGAACCCAATTAACAATTTTCGATCTGGAAACAGGACACTTCAGTGCACGCTCCGCCCACCGTGTGCGGAGCTTGACTTGGTCCATGTATGGTCTTTACTTCTTGTGCCATGCCCTACCCATCCCATACTTGTGCCTATCTCCACAGGTCGTTTTTCATGTAATGTCCAAGCTCCGCCCACCACCGCATACGCTCCGCCTACTGTGCTCAGGATTCTATCTAAACCTTCAGAAACTCATCGATAACCTAAATCCATCTTCCTCTACGTTTGGGCACATTAGAACCCAATTAACAATTTTCAGTCTGAAAACAGAGCATTTCAGCGCACGCCCCGCCCACCGTGGGCGGAGTTAATCTGCAGTAGAGACCACCCCATATTACTTCAAAAATTTAGGGTTCCAGCTTTGTTGCAGCGCGAGATATGAATTTCCCGCCATTCACCTTTCGAGGCTTCTTATCAGCCCTTATCAGTTGCTATCACTTCCGTTCCCTCACCATTGATTTCCCCTTACTACCCCCTATATCGCTTTAAAAATTCAGGGTCCCAGCTTTGCTTCGATGCGAGATATCAATTTCTCGCCATTCACCTTTCGAGGTTCCTTATCAGCCCTTATCAGTTGCTATCACTTCCGTTCCCTCACCATTGATGTCCCCTTACTACCCCCTATATCGCTTTGAAAATTCAGGGTCCCAGCTCTACTGCGAGATATGAATTTCGTGACAGACGGACGGACACACCCACAGACACACATATTAGCCGATCATATTAGGTTGTTCCAAAAGTCTTGGAGTATTTTTCCAAGAAAAATCAGTAACTCTTGTTCACTTCGAGGCAGGTCCAGGCGGTTCAGGAATATGGTAGAACGTTCCCTAAGCTTTCTAGGAAAATATATATTGACCCACCAGACCTCGTGGAGAGAGCTACAATGCCCGTTGTCGATACCCACCCAACTCGCGGTGTCATCTATTATGAGCGGTCTTGCGGCACCAAAACGACGGAAGCTTGCCACTCCATCAGCGCTGCATTGGGCAAGGGATGTGTGAGCTAGGAGACCGTGCGCCGCTGGTTCATCAGCTTCAGCAACGGCGAGATTGACATGAAAGACAAACCACGCTTGGGACTGTGCTGGTTCTGGGACGCGGAAGGAATGCTTTTCCGCGAGGTGCTGGTACAAGGCGAGACAGTCACCGCTACCGTATGCACCCACCAGCTCCAGCAGCTCGCCGTCGCTGTTCGAGAAAAGTGCCGGAAAAGGTCCGCGGTCAACCTTCTTCATGACGATGCCCGCTCCCATTTCGCTCCCATTTCGCGAAAAGTTCCCAGGCCAAGTTATAGGAGCTCGGCTGGGATGTGCTGCCCCACCCGCCATACTCTCCAGACAAGGCCCCTTCTGGCTATCACCTTACCCATCCTCTCGAATCCTTCCTGGCCAAGAGAAAATTCGCTGATTATGACTTGCTTGCGAAGGCGATCGCTGACTTCTTCGACTCTCAGAACCCAGAGTTTTGGGAGAAGGGAATCAGTGATTTTTCTATGAAGTGGCAGAGGGTTGCCGATAACAATGGTCAATACGTTGTTGCCTAATTGTTATTTGTTGGACGAAAAAAAAAATAAAAAGTGATGATCGAAAAAATACTACAAGATTTTTGGAACAACCTAATATATAGTAGGATAGTACATATAGTAAGATACCCCATTACGGTGTTTTTAAGAAGTCGGAATCGAATTTGGAGAAACCAAGAGGAAGAGATTGCGAATTACCGTAGGGGTCACGGTGATCTGCTGTTTAATACTTTGCATGTACGATGTCTTACTATGTCGTTGGGAATGAATTCACAGGGTCTTTTATCGGACTCACTTTTTCTCACTCTTTCGCTTTTTTTCTCTTTAATTGTTTCCTTGTCTGCGTGATGTTTCAAAAGTTCAACATAATCATGAACGAGATCAAATTTGCCCTACGCGATATCAATATTCGGCTTAAAATTCCATGCTTTGAAATATTCACTGCACAAAGTTTTTGCTAACTGCTGTTTATCGCCGCAGCTCGCGATGCGAAAGCTATTAGGTTGTTGCAAAATTAATTTCGGTTTTAAGGTATGTATAAATAAGTAGATTTTTTACCCTGAACTATTCCATCCCAAGGAACGCCAGGCATACCATTTGATGGGTTTTTTCTGCTCTTTCAGAAACTTCTATGAATGTCGCTCTAAGTTTTCCAGCCGGCCTTTTCCAGGGCTGCGTATAATCATGAACCGACGCGACTATCGAGTCATCATGCTTTATGAGTTTAAATTGGAACACTCCGCAGCGGAGGCAGCTCGTAATCTCAGCAGTGTTTTTGGGACGAATTGTCCTTGCGAACGAACAGTGGAGCTCTGGTTTAAAAAATTTGCTTCTGGCGATTTTGATCTCGAAGAGAAGTCGGTTCGCGGCCGCAGGTCATCGCTTAATGATCAAGATTTAAGGAGAGCCGTCGAAGCAAATCCGGAGACGAATACTCGTACGTTAGCAGAGGACCTAGGCGTACATTACTCTACAGTGGCCAGACATGTGCTGACAATCGGCAAGGTGAAGAAGATGTCGAAGTGGGTGCCTCATGACCTGACCGATGAGCAGCGTCTGGCACGTTTCGACACCTGCTCTAATCTCCTAGTTCGCCATAAAAATGAGCCATTTGTAAACCGTATTATAACTGTAGATGAAAAATGGGTTCTTTATGATAACAGGAAGCGGGGATTAGTCTGGGTAGATAAGGATGCTCCTCCAAAAACTTTTCCTAAACCCAACCCTCACCCTAAAAAGGTTATGATTACTGTGTGGTGGTGTTGTAAAGGTGTAATCCATTACAGTTTCTTGCAACCTGGTCAGCCAGTCACAGCAGAGTCTTACTGTTGTGATCTGGAGCAAATGTATAGAAAGTTGCAAAAATTGTGGCCGGCGGTGATGAATAGAGGAGGGCCTATCCTGTTGCAGGACAACGCAAGCCACACACCTCACAAATCACTCGGCAAAAATTGACCCACTTGGGTATAGAAGTTCTCCCTCACCCAGCGTATTCTTCCGACCTTTCCCCAACAGACTATCACTTTTTTCGAGCTTTTACTTCGATTAATAAACTTGTGTTTAGGCTGAGTTATAGTAGTTTGAAGTATGCGGTCCATTTCCGAAATTAATTTTGCAACAACCTAATACTACAAGGATGCTAAGTTATGGGCAAGAGCTTCGGTGTCGGACGGGGATCGAACCCGCACTTCATCCTTTCCGGGGATATGTGCTAATCCGTTACACTACCGTCACCCCTTTCATCTTAACTCAGCTTCTGTATAGTATATTTACCATAGCTTATTAGCACGCACACGTCTAACGTGGATGAAGTGCGGGTTCGAGTCCCGTCCGACACCGAAGCTTGTGTCCATAACTCAGCACCTTGTAGTAACTGCACAAAGTGTTGTCAAGCCACATTGGCGCAGAAGAATGCGGTGCTCTGCTGACTACTGCAATACGACCGCTCACTTACAGTGTCTGATGCACACTGGGTGATCCTATGGTAAATATTATCAGTTATGTAAATTTATTTGTTATGCGTGTTACTAGAAGGTTTGTACATTCTAGATCAGACTTATCTTTCTGAAAAAAAACACTTTTTTCCTAAAAAGTTCACTTGTAGTATACCCGAAGCATGAAAAAAAAGCTTATTGATAAGATGTTAGCGGACCATGTTCACGCTAGATACCCTTGTGCAATTTGATCGAAACTGATTATTTGTGGATTTCAAATCAGCTGATAAGAGGAATTTTCTGTGATGCATCACACCATTGGGACCCACCCTTAACGCCTCCATGTGCAACATATGGTGTTGCGCCAGAACCAGACAGCAATTTGTTCGTTTTTCGAAAAGATACCGTGGCAAAGGCTATTATCATATTTTTTCAAATGGTGATAACATATCTTACTGCGACCCTTCTCCTGCAAAAGGTAGGTAGGATTTTAAAGCATTACGTGAGGACACCTTCACTCCTACGTGCACTTGCGTAGCGATTACCGTAGCCCAGCGCCTGGATAAATAGACTCTGTGGCGCAGCTTTCGGTATCGCTTTCACTTCAACCTGCACTAGCATTCTTTTATTGCTCAAACTCATAGCATTAACGTTATAAAAGCGTTGCTTCAGTGATATTGTATAGCATGCATTGTTTTCATGGTGGAATAAGCAAACGATTGCAGAAAGTCATGTACCGTTTTCCTGGACAGCTACAGTGCCTTAGTAGTAGATTTGACCTTTACATATTTGTTGTGTTCTTCATAGAAGATCATCTGAATATAGAACTGAAGATCTTCGGTTTCAAGCAAAACATCGGCACTCGTCATCTGCGTCTTCAGGTTGGGCTTAGCACTGGACGGAGGATTTCTTATTGCTAATATAGTTGGGAGGGGAGGGGACTCATTGTCGCGCTCTAGCCCCTACTCTATACCGTTCTACAATTATCATTTTGTACACTCAGGTGTACATTTCAAGCTGGGTTTTATTTGAAGGGAGATAGGGGTTTTTCCCTAAACTAATGCTAGGCTAAATGCCTAGGCAAAAGTCACGTCGAGCAGGAAGTGCCTCTTCCCAGCTGAAGTGCCTCACCCCAGCTACATTGGCAACGACGCCTCATCCAGTGTGTACTTGCTCATGAATGTCCTCTTTCACCAATTCCGTTTTGGGTTTTTTCATCGTGACTCTGTGGGAGGAAGATGTGCATGAATTTATGACCCATCATCTTGAGGTATTTCTTTCGACATGTATCGAACGAAGTCTACATACCTCTAGGCTTTTGCATTTCTCCAACTAAACCAAGTAAACCAACTCTAAACCATTGAAAACAGTTCATAGAACTGTCAGGTGTCAGCTCAAGCCCATCCATCTTCAAGGACTCGTCTTCATGCGCCCAGAGTCAAGTAGGCGGCGCCACCTCGATCTGCCTCCAGACTGCGGGTACTCAAGCTGCTGCCAGCCAGCAGTGGCAGTCACTTCCCGGCAGTTACCACCTCACCTTCCCTTTCCTCCTCTCTTATGTAATATGATAATTAACATATATCGTCCATATGTCATGTATTACATCCTATAACCCACCGCTACACCTTCAATTATAGGCGTCGCGAACATATAATCTGACAGAACGGTATATAGCTTTCAACAGTCGTACGCTTATTCGTCCACAGGCAGTGCATGTACACCACAGCTTGCATACTACATAGCGCGCGAGCCAGTTTTTTTTTTTCGTGCAAAACCAGTGCGATTTTCGTGTTCAGAGAGTCTAATTACCGCAAGGAGCAAGTTTTTCCATGTCATGAATTCGACCAAATTTACGAAAAATTTACGGGCTATTGGGTGGCAGAACTTTGAACAGAGGAATATCATTGACCCAGCCGAGGAAATGCTGTTATTTGACGCTTGTTCCGTACGTTCAGTGCAATGGGCAAGTGTAAAGGTATGTGTAGGTTGTCTTCTTCAGATTGCAGGATTTTTTGTACCGAACTCTCCGAAGATGGAACAAAAATTGGATTTGGCAATTTGCACAGGGGTAATTCGAAGCCTTGTGCGCGTATATCATAATCTTTTTACGTAACAACACCTAATTCGTGTGGTACGGGAATCGCTTCGACCTGTTAGCTTTCCCTTGAGAGTAATTTTGGTAGTTATAAATAAAGTGGCAGAGTAAATGATGGGTGCGATAGGTATTAGTACAAGGAAAGTTCAGAAGTCAAAGAGAAGCATTTGCTCGCAATTAAACACAAAATGCAAAAAAATTGCAGCGGGGGGCGGCAAACCCATGTCGCCTCTCCTGCAGATCTGGAACACTACCAGTGAAGCATGGTTGTCAATGCTGGATAAGCAGCAGACGTGCTGATGGCAGGATGACACACGGAAGTCACAGACAAGCATTGACCCATCGTAACTCGCTTCAGAATGCCATTTTGCATATTTGGTTCGTGACAGACAGACGGACGGAGGGACGGATGTACACACAGACGAAATCCATTACATAGTAGAGATACCAGTGAAACTCATGCTGATACCTCACTCCTTCCCAGTAATGTGACGCTTTGGCAGGCGTCAGTACATTTGCTTTTGGTAGTTATGTGGGTTTAGTCGTGTATAATCGGTATTCCTTTTTCTTTAGAAGATTATTTATTCATTTGATGTATCAAGCGACATTCCCTAACCGAGGGAAAAGTGCTTGTGAGAAGAATGCTCCAGAAAGAAAATAGGAGCAAAGGGATAAACAGAAAAGAGACAAATAATCCAACCTAGCGGGGAAGTCGACTAGATGATTGGCTCCATGTAGCAGAAAGCAGCTAAGGGGATTGGCAATCATGAAGTTATTCCAGTGAAAAAAAATAAAGGCCCCAGCAAGGACTAGGACGTATGCTGTTATTTATTTTTTTTGCTTCAGTAGGCATTCCAATCTCCTCACTATCTCTTTTGGGGGCGTACGTTATTACAACCACAAAAATAACCATTAGAAAAACCATTAGGAAGATCTTGTCACATCGAATACAGTCTTGTCGTTATTAGTGGCGTTTATGTCAATTTAAACAATCATTTGGAGATTTTTACTCTTGAAATCTCCAAACAGAGCTTTTTAATGGTCTGCTCGAAAGATTGCCTAGAGTTAAGAGAATGTATTTATTGAGAGGCTCTTATCCTAGCAAAAAAAGACAAATTAGCTTCAGAAAATATCATACTAGCAAATTACGCGTTCCGTACCATTGCGTTGAACACGTGTAACGTGTAAAAAGATATCCGTGCGAAGGATAATCGTCATGGCATTTTTTCCTGTTCCAAGTCCTGCCTTCACTCTCTGCAACGGAAGGATTCAGTGAGACAGCTCAGGTTCTGTGTTATATAAAGAGGCAAATGTTTGCGAATCTCTCTAGATGGTCAGGCATAGATATCAGAGAAGAAATAAATCTATACATGCGCGTGTATGATACGAATACCCACCTTAGCTGAATCAGGCGAGTAGTAAATTCCGCAGTCGGATCCTTTCACTGATTCGATGACTAGACTACCGTTTCGAACTTTGGAAAGTGAGAAAAAGTAGCACGTAATGTCACCTTGTCCCCTGTCCCGACACCAAACTTTTCCATTTCCTAGAGAGAGCTCCACTGTTTCGCCTTCCTTAAACAATGGTTTCATGACAAAACAAACATAACAGGTCTGTAAAAACCGAAAGAATGTGCTGACAAACAACTCTTCTGCTCCTACGCCTGGCCGAAATGCCTCCCCTTACTTTTTTTCAATGGTGTCTCACTAGAAGAATTCCTCCTTGAGTGGACAGACAGGTGTTGATCGGCTTGTGTTTTGCTCTCAACGTAGCATGAGGATGATTGAGAAGAAGCTTACGGTCATCTAGGCCTTGAAGGCACTTTCCGCGATAATTGTACCAGCTATTTGCCCTGTCACAGCCGAAAGACCCCCGCGTGAATGTCAGCTGTACCCTTTGAGCGGCGCCACGAGGCTTCCTGGCAGCGCCAGGCCCGCGAGAAGCAACTGCGACCCCGCCCCTCAACACGATTCCACCCGGCATTGGACGAAGCGTTTTCCAGCGTGACGTTTACGTGGGCCTGTGATTCTGCGATGAGATAAGATAAAGAAGAATTTCAAGTAGGTGATGAAACGTTCACTTGGGGAAACAGGTAATATCTCAAGGTTCCTTATGATACCATCCAACGAGAACTGCTCTAGGCTGGTTTTCACGCGGCAATCTCGTATAAGGCCAGATTTCAAGAGGCATCATTTTTGCCATTTTCGGGGGCTTCTTTCGGATTTTTTTCGGTGTAATCTTTAGCACCTCTAATTTCATGATTCAGCTCCCAAACCCACTCAAGGTAATCGCGGAAAGTGGTTGGGGTCCACGAGGTCAAATTTCCGCGCGGCCGCGCGCGTTGAGCGGCACGGCGGGTGCGAGTGCCAGTGGCAGGGCATGACAGCCTTCAAGCGAGGCAGTGTGGCATGAGTGGAAAGCGCAGACGTGACGCAGTCACGCTCGGCCGGGCGACCAAGGACGATCGATACGGCGAGTCGTACGGGGGCGCCGTGAGTGGAACGCCGCGAAGCGGAAATTCGACCTCGTGGGCCCCATCCGCGGAAAGTGCCTTGAAATGCCCTTGACTCGGCTTCACATATCACTCGATATGTTTGATATGTTCGTGTGCGGGTCTCGCCCACCCCTCCCTTTTTCCCCGTCGAAAATTGATTTAATGACGAGTATCAGGAGAAACCTTCCCATGTGAGGAATGCAATTTCTCTACATGCTCTCCGTTTGTGTAACAATAGTGCTAGCACTTTGAGTGTGAAAACAAGCACAGCATCACCCTTCTCTCAGCGTATTTTTTTTATATATCACTGTATTCACAGCGGATATTCCTTGGAGAGCTTCCAGAGAAAAATGAAATCTGAGTTAATCAGACGCAGGAAGGACTGTTCAGGTGCGGTAAACCCTAAGGATGTTTGACTTCTATTCACGTTGCGACAGCTGCTCTCCGTTGTTGGCATTCCTTAATTGGAAGAATCGCACACAGAGAGTTGAGTTTCTCTGTTACCCATATACTTATCTTGTCTTTGGTTAATACGAATACTCGCGATACTGAAATATTCCTTTCCTTCCGTGGGCTGTTATTCCGCTCAATGAATCTTCCGATGTGAACCAACTCTGACTTATCGACCAGGTGCGTCGTGATGTTTGAAGGATTTTGGTAATTACTGTTACACATCCCTCAACCCAATAACTAGAATTGACACTAATGCCTCATGTCTCTTTAAACGGTAAGCCTACAATTCGGAAATCAGCTCTTGGTTTTTCTTTCCGCACGTAGTGTATGAGCAGTAATTACGTTCCGACTGGATGGGCATACCCATCCAATAGGGTTTCTGGAGACCCTGTGACTGTAACCATCGCCCTCATCTTCATCGCCTCGATCAGCAGTCTTCATCTGTTGTCATACTTCATTGCTCAACTTTGAATTTGTTGAAATGACTCTGCCTTTTGCAGAAATTAAAGGAGTTCTACCAGAAGTAGTGCGACAACGATGGAAAGGTCGACGCTGGCTTCCAAATGCAGAAGAGTTGCGGAAAAGTACAGTGAAATATTTTGACCTTGCTAACTTGCCTTCCTCAATAACGCAGAGGAGTTCAACCGTGGTTCTCATCCTCTAATCTCATAGCTTTCCAACAAGGAAATGTTCAAAGCTCATGATATTCCTCATGAGGGTCATGTACTTAAAGGCACACCACGCGATAAATTGTGAGAGTTATTGCGCGTATTACTGGACCTAAAGGCCCTGCTTCATCTACCAGTGAAGAAAAATGAACCAGATCCCTTCATATCCACCAAAAATAGAACCCCCTGTATTCAGTCCCCGTACGAGTATTGGAGATTGTAGAAGAGCTTTTGCCCGATGATATCGCGCAAAATGCTACGATATCACCTGTTCTCCCCTGTTGAAGCTGCCTTCGCTATTGATATCGCCGCCTTATCTTGTCTTATCGCAAATTTCCTTCTCCACGTAAGAGCCACGTAGGAAATTTGTTCGTCTAACCAGGAAGGGCTTTTAACTTCCCATGGAACTTCTAATAGGGACCCCTACAGATCGATAGAGCTTCGAACGCTGATTACAAATGTGGAAACTAAAAGTGCTACGGGCTGTTCGGAAGCGAGTTAGGAGGGGTCAAAATTTACCTGTGATTTACCTGTGATATCTCGTTAGCGGGGCGATTTCCCATCAGCACGGCCGTTGCTGAGCAAACAACGGCCAACGTGGCTCAGTGGTAGTGTCGGGGATTTGCAAGGCGAGGGTTGGGGGTTTGCTCCCCGCCTGTGTACTTTTTCTTTGCATTTTGTGCTTGATGGCCAGAAATTGCTTTTCTTTCACTTCTGAACGTTTCCTTGTACTGGTGCCTATCACACCCATCATTTACTCTGCCACTTTATTTATACCTACTGACAATACTCACCAGGGAAGCATATCAGGTCGAAGAGACTCCCATACCCCACGAATTAGGCGTTGTTGCTCAAAAAGATTATGATTCACGCACAACGGGTCGAATTACCACACTGTGCAAATTTCCAGCCAAATCCGGTTTTTGGTCCAACTTCGGAAAATTAGGAGTGGCCAGGGGATGTAGTGCTAGTTTTTGAATTTTCTTCTACAAATAACCCTGCAACCTGAACAAGGTAACCTACACATACCTGTTACACTTGCCCATCGCACTGAACGTACGAAACAAGCGTCAAATAAGAGCATTTCTTCGGCAATGGTCAACGACCTGTCCTTTGTTCATGGTGCTGCCACCCAATAGATCGTGAACGTTTCTTCGGAAATTTGGTTAAATTCCCGAATTGGCTAGAAACTTGTCCCCTGGGGTAATTTGATTCCCTCAACACGAAAATCACACTGGTTTTGCACGAGAACGACTGGCTTGCGCGTTATGGGCTTCCGAACGTACCATGTAATAATATTATGCATTCAGGTAAACGTGTAGACAATGAGACACAAAATGCAAAAAAATCTCCACCGGCGGGGAGCAAACACAACACCCTTATGCTGCAGATCCGGAACACTACCAACAAGCCACGGTGGTCGTTGATGGCTCAACAACGGCCGTGCTGACAGCAAAGTGCCTCGCCAATGAGATATCACAAGCAAACTTTGTCCCCTCCTAACTCGCTTCGGAGCAGCCCGTAGCACTTTTAGTTTTCCCAATCATAATCAGCGTTCAAAGCCCTATCGATTGATAGGGGTCCCTATTCGAAGTCCCATGGGAAGTAAGAAGCCCTTCCTGGTAAGGCCAGGAGTGATTCGGCTCGATGGGCTCAACTCGGCTCGGGTTGAGCGCGATTATCGCCGCGAGGATGCACTACAGAGTCGCAACAAGGGTGCAACCTGGCCACCTATCTAAGCACCTACTTCCCCCAAGAAAGTAAGACACTAATGTGATTATCGCGTGGTGTGCTTTAAGTGGAGCATAAAAAGAGGAGTAGACTCCATGATAGGGCGCATCAGAGATTAGAACTGGGCAAATCCTTTTTCTTGTTCACTCTATAATTCTAGTGAAAGATGTAAGGCTGTTAAAAACAACTCAACTTTGAGGTGGTAGGAACTTGGAATACTATTATGCACTCTTGATCCCACATCTATAATTAATGCTTGATACCACAGCTTCAGTCGCCCTTTAATGGTTCTTATTAATGTCCCATCTGCCGCAATTGTTCACTAACCAATGTACGATATCCTACCATGACTCATGCATCACTTCTTGATTTCAGTATCCTTACCTTAACGAATTCATGCTCAAGTGCAGCCAATGCACAGCTGGTGAAGATGAGTATAAGGAGGTCGGAACGCATTTTCTGAATGAGCGTGTGTTTAACACATTACGCATTTAAAGAATCTATACATTCCTTACTCCGCCTAATGCGGATTCATTATTCAGCGTAGTCCAAGTGACTGTGGGCGATTCAGCTATCTAATAGATTACCCCCCACAGTCACCGATCGAAATTCGGGTGGATGATGTTCAAAAGGTCACCCTTTTCGGTTCTGAGTTGTTTTATATTATCATAATAATGAAGTAAACAGCGCAGAGGCAGTGGGGCGTGAGGCGAAGGACTAGTGAGATGCAAGCTGTAGTGACGATTCCATTTGTGACACCAGGTCTAAAGGGGCGGTCGCTTCGACAGTCCCCATTACAAATATGTTGCTTTCTCATCACGCATTCACCCTTGCAGTTCAAATCCAGCACTCGCATTCGCTATCATGCTACGCTACTTTTGCTTGAATGTATGCCCCAGTGCTTATTTAACCCTTACTCCAGTTGTTTCCATCCCAACGATTTAAACAGAATTTTACAAGTATTCAGGTGGCCACAGCTGTGCATCATGCTCAGTTTCGTTTACTGGATCGAAGCAGCTAGCTTTGCAAACTGCAAACTTACATAGAACTCAGGAGTTGAGGTGATCTTGAAGATAATGTTTAGTAGGATAGTGCAAGGCCAGAGACCAAGCGCTACTCGAATGGCATGTTCTACTCCGGGAATATGTAGCCGCGAATGATAAGATCAAGTTCTACTCACCAAAAAAAGGTACCACAGATGATTTGCACGACTTATGTGTGCGTGTTTTTCGGACGGACTTTTATATGAAAAGGTACGTGCATATCAACATTTTGAAGCACAACAAAGGCTCTGTAATCATTCTGGATTTATTTCGATTAGTTTCCGTGTTATTCATCAAGCGAAATCGGACTTTGAAAGCATAGTAGCTGGCCCATTTCCCTATTTGACTTTAGTGGCAGAATCGTTTTGTGCCCAGCAAATATTTGCGAGAACTCCCCCTATTTCGAACATAACATTAATTCTACTATTCTTGAGCAGTGTATAGTGAATCTGATCACAATTATTATATTTCTTCACCTTCGCTGACAAACCACTCATCAAACATGGGCAAGGAAGCTTGCGATCCCAACGCTTGATAATGAAGATGAAATAAATAGAGGAACCAGGTAATCTGATAAAGGTTTGGATGAAAATCAGGCAAAAACTCGCTCACGCCCCTACATTTCTCTTTATTTTTTGTAGATTTTCTCCGTATCTTTTACTGGTAATCTCCAACACTGAAAATGTATTGTTGAATGAATAGTCTATGGAAATCACCAACATTTAGAAATGTGTTGTTGAATGAGTAGTCTACGAAAATAATTGTGAAAACTTGCTTTGAAATTTTCTTTCATATGCTGTTTCCTCAATATCCGACTAGTCAAGGCCGCGTTCATACTTGAGCCGGCTAGTCGTGGTTCGCTCACAGAAAGAGAGGCACAGTAGAACGCTTGAGAAGCAGCGACGGCGTAGGCATCAAGATAGGGTAGCGCAGGCGGAGACGAAGAGAAATGCAGTCACGCATCGCCGCTGGCACGAAGTAAAAACGAGGTCTATGCTAACCAGTAGTGCTGTATTTTTAGTTATACTTGAATTATTATGAATAATGAGTGCCACAAACTAAATCAGTAATGAAGAAGACTGGTAATGAGAATAATTAAACGGCAAATACTGAATAGGTTCCATTGCAAGCTTTCAACACCACCAAAATACGCCCTAGTTGGAACTGCTACTCCGCCCAGCTCGAATACCCGCTTTCCGACCCCTCTCCGTATGGCAATTCACCACCATTTTCTGAATCTAGCCAATCTCCTATGGATTCTTTTAGCCTTCTTTTTCATGTCAGTACGTGGTTAGTAGTGGATTCTGCACGATCCTGTCGTCTTCTTCAGAATTTCGAAGGTGAAGTTTTTTGATCTGAAACATATCGAAGCGAGCGCCTTCCCCTATTGTGCTTTCGGCTCCGTTTCGATATCGGCTCCGGATTACGAGAGCCTCTCAGTGCAATGTGAAGAATGAATGACAAGATAGGTAGTTTACATCTTACTTCAAAATTCGTCACATGGGTTTATCCTCGTCCAAGCTGCTCATTGAATTATCAATTGTTATCAGAGTGCCATAGATATCACAATCCTGGACGATTTCGAATTTTGAAAAAAAAAATCTTACTTTGCAAGCTTCCCTTATAAAGCGGTTCGCTATTGAAGATATCATAAAAGTACAATGGAACTAAGAACACCCGGATGACGGTTGGGACACACGGTCAGTGGGCCACTAGGTCACGCCATGACCATGCACAACCCTTAAATCATTATAGACAGAATTCGTTATCCATCATTCATTAATACAACGGAACAGACGTGCAAGGAGGATAGGATTTACATGAATAAATTGTCTGAGTAATTTATGTCACAGGGCAAAAGCCACAGGCTGTCACAGGCTGAGGCCTAGATTCGTGTGTCCCAACCTACACCCAAGCACACCCTATATGGATCACCAAGTCACTTTTAAATCTTTATTCATCTCCATTGGAAACCTTGTATAATATTTATCGTTTGCGAAGCGCGTGTCATTCAGTGGTTATGTCGTGATCACTTTCGCGAAGTACTCTTCGAAGACCCTCTGATGAATAGAATGAACTGGATATTCAGATGAATCCCTCCACATCCAGTCGCCGTTCTGGAACATTTTGTTCAATCGGAACGAGTAGCATTCGGAAATTTTGTGTCTTAAGACCTTTGACAACTCGAAATTCATATAAAGTACCATGAAATGTCAGCGTAAAGAGGTTTCCTACGAAAGAGACTCAGAAAGAGCAAACATGAGTTATAGTGGCTTAGAGATGCTAGAATCCGATGCAGTTAACTGTCGGATTAGCTTACATTTGCACTGAACTGAGCTCTTCACTCGGTATTCACTTGAACAATTGACTGCAAGTCACGTGCCAGTCCACACAGTCAGTGGCACGCTTCACTCAGACTCTTCATTCTCAATGCCTTGTCCTAGCACAATAGGAGAGTTTTCATGAAATGTCAGTCAAATTTCCAATTCGACAAAGATAGAAATGGTGAATTTCGTTGCGGAAAGTCTCCCAAAAGTTGTGACTATTTAATACCTGGGATTATAATGCGAAAATAGCAGCGCTAAATTTGTGGAGTAGAAGCGATGTTAAGAAATACCGCAGAGAAGAGCCGTAGTTTGTGAGTCGGAACAAAGAGTGGGTTGTCTTATTGAGCACCGGTCGAAAAGCCTACAACATATCACTGTTTTAAAAATTTTTTAATAGAATGAATAAAAGTCATAACGAGTGGTAAAATTATATAGAACCGGCCTCGTATGACAAAATTTCTACCTCGAACTGGAAATATTGCGATTACTTCACTTTTGAAGGTTTTCATTGACGCCATTCTACCAAACTGGCATAGTTACGGTGTTTTTTGCACGAGTTTTTTGATGCCACCTTCCAGCTTTCACCACGGCTCATCATGCAGATCACTGAAAATTAAATCGTGCTTTGAATTGTCATTACAATTTGTATGAAAGGAGAGTGCGAAGCGCATCCAGACAGGGATAGAACTAAGCTTCTGGTTACTTCCAGAATCGTGCCGGCGATTGCACATTGATTCTGGTACTTATGCAGGAACTCTAATTTATGGCGGACAGTCGTCCAGGGATCGATTCAGAGAGTCGATTTGGAATTCGTCGCGCAAAAATCATTGTATCTGAAGTGACATATGAGTTAATTTTATTACAAAATTTCTCTTGACATTAAGTAAAAACTGCCTTCGCAGTGTACGAGGTAGAAATATATTGGTTTGCGCACATCCATGGGCTGGTTCACGCAGAAAAATATGTACGTGGCATTTTTGACAGTAAAAGTCATCTCTGATTAATTCTGTGGCATAATGCTAATATATAATATAGATTTGAAAAGTTCTCCACATTCTACCGTGCCTCAAAGCAGAGAGATCTCCTTTCTCAGTATACTGAATGATCAACACTAAGATGATCTCAAACATCGATATCTAACGACTTGCAATGGGGACTTGAATGTCATAAAAGATGATGATGATCACTTCACAAGCCCAAAAGCAAGGAGCTGCTCTCCTAATCGATGAAACTGCACATTTAATGTGGTTGAGGTTTTTTAAAATGTCAAAAAAATGTTACAAAATTTTTGAGTCTATAGGTCGTCATCAATTCTCTGAGTAGGAGCCGCCACTGGTGATGGTAACGTCATATTCAATAGCCGCATTATGTCTATTTAGCTGTCCCATTCGGCACAGTGAGCGACCTTTTCTGCCATGTCCTGCCGATAGTGCAAAATTTCACTAATAGTTGAAACTGAACAGTGATGTTTTTCTCCGATTAGTGCATGTATGATAGACACTCACAAAAAGGAGTCTAGCTTCAACAGCTGCCTGTTTTTCGAGCTACTCCGGTTTGATCTGATCGCTGGACACTGTACAGATGACTAATGAGGGAGATGTAGCTGCAGCTGGAATATCGTTTTCACTCCATTGCGACACGACATTGCACATCTAGATCCATATACTCACGAATCGACAAAGTTGCTCCTCGTGACGTCTGCAAAAACGAAATATCGAACTTAGACTGAATCTGGCGCTGTTAAATATCATCTTTTGACATTGACTGAAAAGGCATCTTCTGGAAGAAGATATCAGAGGCAAATTGGATTTTCCGGCGCGTGACAAAATTATCGAGGCCGAACATGCGTTCATAGAAAGTAGGTGGCGGTTTCTCATTCAGATTCCGCCTTTTACCCTCTAAACGAAATGCTAGTCATATATGTGGCGCTTTGAATATACAACCTTCATTCTCAGGAAATCTAATAAACCCACTTGGAATTTGTAACTCAAAGCCAATCAGCCAGGAAGCGATCTACGCTCTTGCGTCTTTTCTGCTTGTCACTTCATAAACTCGTCTCTTTGAGGCCATGTCTTGCTCCCTATTTTCCGAAACAGTGACATGAGGCGATACCATGACGATCACTCTTGCATTAAAAACCCTCTATAACACCTATGACTATAAGCATCCACCGAAGGCCTGCAAAGAAAAACGGATTCGGTGACCTCCGCATTCTGACGCTCCTCATCAGCCCTTAACAGGTGCTAGCGAAAGCGTTCCCTACCATTACTGACACACACACTCAACATATACATATGTACTAGTCGATTATATATAGGACATGTAGTAAGAACTCCATCACGATGCTCTTAATCAGTCGCCATCGAATTTAGAGACACCGAGAGGAGGAAATTTTGACTTACCGTATGCGGTGACCTTCTGCTCGCTACTTCGCACACAAGATGCCTTACCAAGGCGATGGATGTGAATTTATAGGATTTTTTTATTGGATCCACTTTTTCTCTCTCTTTCGCTTGAAATCTCCCTTTCATTGTTTTCTTGTGCTGCGTGCTGTTTCAAAAAAATCAACCAAGTCATGAACGAAATCAATTTGCTCTATGCGACAATAAAAGTCGATTTGTAAATCTAAGCTTTGAAATTCACCACACAATGTGTTGGCAAGCCATATTGGCGCAGAAAGCTATTACCCGGGGCAAGGAAGTCTCAACAGAGATGTAAAGGATAATTGTAACTACTTGCACTCATCCATAACCTGTCTGAAACATTTATGGTAAGTGATTGAGTCTGGTCACGACGATAAGACTTGATAAAAGTCATTAGCAGTTTGATGGGATGAAATCCGGTGCTCCGCTATTCACTGCAATACGACGCTACAGTTACAGTGTCTGATGCACACAGTGAGCATATTCAGTACGTTCTGATTTCAGTTTCAGCTCTGTATCGACCAGACTGTCTGGCTCAGTACTGCTGTTATCACACTCGGGAATTATGCCATACGAACTACTTCGATACGTGTCAGAACTTCTTCTGTTGTGCCAGCGAGGTTGTTAGGTGGAATATTTATTAATGGTCTGACGTTTCAACAGGATCATCTTCCTCGAAGGCCTAAACGTGGCTCAAGACTAGGATTTTGTCCACTACACCGTCAAACGCCCCATCCCCCTAGCGGTTTTGACGGAGATCTAGGAAAACACCGGAGAAGCCCTGTACGTCTGAAACAAAGTCACCCCGTCCACCACCGTACAAGTGGAACAACGCCACTCCGAGTTAGTAGTAATATGAGAGATGCCATGTCGTCCTTATACATATATAGTACAATTTGGGACATGCATATCTCCCATTTTAGATCAGTAGCTCGCAATGTGGTGCAAATGGCAAGAGGTCATTTGTGACGGATAAGCACTCATTTCGGTTGTTCATACTTGGATTTCTTGCAGAAATCCAAAATGCCTCGAGCACTTTTCTGGCGGAAATCTCAGTCTCATATGCCAAAATTCTGCACTTAACATCAAAATCGTTTCCGCCATGCTCTTCGATCATATGCTTACCCAAAGATGTTCTTACGTTACCACGTCTTTTGCCAGCAAGATGCTCTTGTATACGTATTGCTAGTGCTCTCCCAGTCTCCCCAATGTACGTTGCGTTACATGTCAGACATTCAATCAAATAGATGACGCCGATTTCGGCGCAATCCCCAATTTTACCATACGGACATATAACACAGTTCTCTGATATGCATCGCTTGTCGTAAAACCTGTTTCGCACGAGCTGGCTTTTGATATTGCATTAGGAATACTAACTATGACAACATCATCGTCCAGTTGTGCTCGAACGAGGCACCTTCGAATTCGAATCGACTATTTCCATATGGCAAAATCCAACCGTGGGCAACCATGTGAATAGTGCAGTACTGTGCAGCAGCTCCACTGGTGTAACATACCTGATAGGCCCGCTTTCGAGAAGGAGACTGTACATACAAACACACAGATGCTATCAAGAGCTTTGCTGCTCGTCGCGAGCGGCAATCGTGAGGAGAACTTCTGTTCTGGGTGCACATCGTTATTCCAGGAGTGAGCACGAGTGCAGCGGTGCGATGTCTTCAAACTAGGGTCGCCTATGTAACAGAGTGCTAAAATGACTGTGCGTACGTCTCACTTTGAGGGTAGGACAAAGTAATCGTCTTGAAACCCGACCACGGCTGCTCTAGACCGCAGACATCGCATAGCATCCCGCTTCGAAATGCAATCCTAACGATACCCGACACCTCACAGAGCGCGGCTCAAGTGGTATTGATGGGTGTCGGGATGTGTGCCCTCAAGATAGAAAACAGTGGATCGCGTACGGGGCGATGGATGCGAGCTATCAGCGCTATAACAGCTGATTCTTGAAGTCTATTGACGCACCCGACGCTGTCTGTGCCAAGCCGTATCTCCAAGAAAAAGTCGTCAATCGACAATCATTTTTTACCTGACGCTAAGCCGAGTATGGTAATCCCGTAGGTATCGAGGATTCCTCGACGGAGGACTTGTCTTACTTAGCGCAAACTCTGCGGTACCACGTTTACTCTGCGGTGCACAGCCTACGCGGCAATAGTGGCCGAGCCCATAACATAGTTGAGTAGCTTCTCAAAAAATAATAGAATGAATAGATATGATAGGAATAGTTTCTTCTTAGAATTTTGACCTATTCATTTACACCAACGAAGTCCACATCCCTCTACGCTTTTGCATTTTTTCGTAACGCAACTCTAAACCATTGAAAATAGTCCATAGAACCGTACATAGCTTTCAACAGTCGTACGCTTTTTCGTCCGGAGGCAGTGCATGTACACTACAGCATGCATATCACATAGCGACTATAGAACGTTGATGCAATGGGTTCATGCAAAAAAAAACAAGTTGAAATGAATACAATACATTCGATGGCGTCAGGGTAATTTTTAGAGGTACGCAATCGCACGTGTGAGCGGAGGTGTATTTACGTAATGCGGGATTTTGACAATTCGCTTTTGAACAGCATATGTGACAAGCAATGGCAAAACAAATTTACTGTTTGTGACGTTATACGTGTGCACTTCCGTATTGTTTTCTTTCAACAATGTGAATGACAAAAGCCTTCACTTGAAAAAGGCTTCATGTTGATCACGGGATTATACATGTCATACATGAGATCTGTTCCGTGCTGGTTTTCGTTAATGATCTGAGCAATTGTAATTTTTACTCAATTCTAAAGTGCGCTACGCGTGCATTCTTCATGAGTTCTTGAAATCAGTTAAGGCAATAACATCCCTCACAAATCGAATATTTGATGTTCACTGCCGAAGTTTGTGCATGGGACTATGGACCACCGTGATTTCCAGATATTTCCTTCTAACATCAGCGCGAGATCACACTTTTCTTCAAAATGATGGGCTACTGACTATAGCGCTGACTTATTAGTTGTACAAAAATTTAATTGATTCATGAGTGGTGCCAAACATGAACCAATTTTTTCAGTGGTACATGATTAAGAGATATGTGGCTCTCTGTACTTGAAAACGTATGGTGATAGTAGCTTTAAGTAATTGACGCTTCCATATGACCCAAAAAAAGACATACCTACATACCTACATATGTGGCCATGTGGTTGCAAGATTCGGAAAGAGCATCGGTCCGTTTTCGTTGAAAGCTTCAAAGATGTGATATAAGCTGCGTACGTAATCACAGAAATAAGCTGCTGACAGACAGTGGTTATCATTTCGGACCATTGTAGAAGTTGGAACGATTGCCGCTTTAGGTCGCGGTCGTACTTTGCGATGCCAGCTGCAGGGCGTGGCTGCGTATATCTGCGTCTCTGTGTATGCCACCCTGTCTCGTTGCCTGCGTCATCTCTGCAGCTCCTCTGTCCCACCCTCCCTCGTTGCCTGTGAACGCAGCCACACCCTGCTCGCGGTGAGTATGACTGCGGCCTGAGTGTTCCATTAGCACAGTACGACTAACGTTCATATAGGCCAATGAAAATGTAGTTAAAATTCATTTAAAGTTACATTATTGACAATAAAGAAAAATAAACATCAGTCGACCCGCATTAAGTAATCACGGGAAACGTACGCTAAATCCTGACTCAACGAACTGCCACGAAAACAATACAAATCCGTCAAATCAGACATAGCAAGGCGGCAAGTAGGTGAGAAGGAGTAAGGTCAAACATTGCGTTGAGGAAAATTTTCGAGAAATGCTATCCCCATCCATCCCAGTTCCTTTTTGGTCGGGTACCACGAAATGTCGGATTCCATAGAAAGGGATAGGTCTTCGCCTGCGCTATGCTAGTCTATTCTCGATTGCATTGAATGAGTATTACGTCATTTTGGAATTAATCACGATTACCGCCACTCTTATACAGTTCGATGAGTCGATCGAGTACTGCACGTTGGTTGACACCTAAAAAACAGATTTTCATAGTAGGAGCGTTGTGCAATCCTTCATTCTAAAATACTGAAAGCAAGCACGTGAGGACTTGCAACAATCTATTGAAAAAATTTTTCTACTTTTTTTTTCTTCTCCACTCCCAGAAATCTGTAGGATGGGGTACGCGGCAGCAGTGAAGTCGTATTCATACATATCTGCTGACTCCTTTAATAAAGTGTCAATATATGAAATAAAATAAATTGCTTTACTCCAAGCTTGAGAAAGGCGCCAGGCGACGACAGCCTGCCATTAGGCTCAAATCCCTTCCGCATTATTTTGTGGGATCTTTTAAAGTAAAATTATGAGGCCTCACATTGTTTTTCACACAATAAATTCATCAAGACTTTACTAGCTCTGAATAGACAAAGAACAAAGGGAATTCTTACTTTTGTGTTGTACTGTATTTCCAATATACTGGTCTTTTGGAGAAATAGAAACATGAAATTTGTGCATGATTCTTTTTAACTATTCAGGCTAGATAAGTAAAATGGTTGTCGTTTGTTCGAGATTATTGTTCGGGTTTATTTACATGAAACTAATCGTACCTTGAAACACATATGGTGCACTGAATAGTATTCCGCATGTGCCACCAACGGTGATACCGAAGAAAACGTACAGGAGCAAACGATCGATGATCATCGCCACGTACTTCCAGTCATCGCGATACTGAAATTCGTTTAGTAGGCCACATTAAGCAGAACAATATACGTTTGAAAAGATGACTTCTACTAGAATTTGAACCATTCTGTTGAAATCGCCACTTTTCTTCCTGTTACATATTAGTTTACGGTCCGCGAGCAAAAAGGAAAATTTCGTATCCGTCGAAGGAGGGATCGCGCTACGGCGTTGGGTGAAGGAGGGTGGGAGTCGAGAACATGGAGCGAAGACTTTTTTGAGCAAGTCCTATTTCGACGCAATAAGGAAGTCCGTAAACGGGAGAAGGTTGTTCGAGTAATTTCATGAGACATATCCTTTTAGGGATCTGCGATCACCGACCTTCTCGACTGGACCATTTCATTGTACGTATGCATACACAACCTTAGTCAAGGAAAGTATCGAAGGGGGTCGTATGGCAACTGAATCGGTTTGGGAAGAAGCGGATCGTCATTTCGTTTAAAGCTATTGATGGGAAAAAATACCAAGCCCAGCAAATACTGAAAGTTTAGGCCATGCAGATGGCGGAATAAAACCTCTCTTTGCAATGTTCTACACTGAAAAAGAAGAAATGCAGGGTTTTTGATTTTCTTCTCTTCCCTGGAACGACACGGCTCGTGGTTCTAGGGCAGAGATCGTAGAAGCTCCAAAAGTTAGCATTTTCAACAAAAGATCAACAAAGTGAATTTATCCGCTGTTCTTGTCATTCAAGACTTCTGAAATTGCTTGAATAGTTAAAATTTTACTCACAGAAGCGCGGGCTGGCGTGCATTTTACTGCTATTCATTTTCGCTCAATTGGTCAAGTAGACTTCGCTATGTTTCTACAGTTTTCCTCGTATAGTTTTCCTCACATCTCAGCGTTCTTGTTTGTTTTTTATGTTTTGATTTTTTCACTATATTTGGAGTGCTGGTCTAAAGTAAGCATTACGGTAGGATAAAGAAAAGGGAAAGATTATTAGTATAAAGAACGTCAAGTTAGACTCATTCACCTTTACTGACACATGTAACTGAGGGACAAGCTGCTACTCCGCTGGTGGGATCTCGGGTGAGTCTGCTGTTTCACGACCGGTTTGTACGAGAGCGATCTCGAAACGACACCGGTGTCAAAGAATTGAGAAGACGTAAAAGGAGGAACAGCGTATGTTGTCATAGCGCAGCAATGTTCAAGCTTCGTTCGCATGCATCCTGCATGATACGCGAAATGCCTGCGAGTATGAAAGCCTGGCAGTATATAGAGCTGTTGGTTTTCCATATCTCAGCCGAGCAGGGAAGGTGCGCATCGCATTTTTCCTTCGCTCACCCTTTTTGTGCTTTGTCCTTGTCAATTAACTTTTTTTCGACTTCAAATGTTACTTTCTAGCCACGCCCTTATATGTATGTCATTTTGTGCCCTGAATTCTGTCTCATCTCTGTCAGTGTTTCGAAAGTTATTATATTAACATCATATATAATATATCATATTTGTGCCTTATTTACTTTGTGCTTTAGCATTTTGAGCATTAACTCTATCCATTTGTTCACTTATGTACATCCTATATGTTGATATAATTTCGTGCTCGCTATACTGCTATCCTTTTATTGGATCCATTTTGTATTCAAGAAATTCAGTTTTATATTAAATACTTACATTATGTATCTGTGTCCTTATCATCGTATCGGTTCAGAACAATTATTTACCCAAGTTTGAGATTCACAGTACAGCCAAAAATGCTAGAAGGGAAGAGGCGCTTGTTCCGATACTTTGCAAATCAAAAAAGCTTCAAGTCATCTTCATGCGTGCAACAAACAGAAAAATTAAGTAATCTACGGTACAACACCTGACCTTGTGCCGCGCTAATATCATCATTGTTAGGTTGCTTGGGGAGGTTCTGCAAGCCTCTTCGACTACAGAAGGCCGGAGGTGACACGCACGGTCGACTGCTGATGGCGGGGTGAGGCACTCACGCCAGAAAATCGCTTCGCGGCGTCGCACTAGCGGCGCCACCAGTACGACTTGCGGATCGATTGCCACTGGTAGCCCGGCAGAGCGTCGCTGCGTTACCCCTGCGCTTCTATCCATGCCACGCTGCCTCCTGCCACCATGCCACCCTGCCTCCTCCACCCATGCCACACTGCTTCGCTAGAAGGCTGCCATGCCCTGTCACTGGCACTCGCACCCGCCGCGCCGCAGGGCGGCGACGCGATTTCTGAGGTAAGTAGCCTCACCCCTTATGGCGATATAAACGGGCCCCTTTTCGCTACCCGCGGAATACTCTTTTCAGCAATAATTTCTTATGAAAAGCGTTACTCTCATACCGATTCGATGAAGGCTGAAAGCAAACAGATAGGGAGAACCCAATGCTTGGAAGTAAAACTGATGTAGTTGAGAATCTTCATCGAAGAAGAATCAGGAGTTTTAATGAATTGTTCTTAAAAATGAGCAAGTGAAACGCTTTACTCACCATCTTATGCTCTTCTTCATGTTTCAAATGATCAGTGATATAATCAATAGCGTCGATGGCACGAAGAGCATCAGCAGACAAAGGATAGTATGATGACAAGTGAGGATCTCTTCTAGCCAATTCTGTTGTGCAATTCAGAGTTTTTGGTGATGCAGTTCTACAAAAATTAGTAATAACAGCAATAACAAAAATTAGTTAGCAGCAATAGCTGTAGAGTACGCATATTACATTGTACCTCTGTCTGTGGTTGTTTTAAAACACATCCAGCCTAGCCAATACAATAAATTACACATAAATCTCATATGGACCCATTTTCCGACTACCTTTTTATGTGAAAATTGTGGTGCCACAAATCTCTATGGCAAATCGTGAAAGTGTGTGTAGTGCTCCACGGGTGAGGCTACTTACGCCAGAAAATCGCTTTGCGGCGCCGCCAGTACGACTTGCGAGTCGATTGCCCTTGGGAGCCCGGCAGGCGTGGCTGCGTCATCTCTGCGCTTCCACCCATGCCACACTGCCCTCTGCACCCATGCCACACTGCCTCGCTTGAAGGCTGCCATGCCCTGCCACTGGAATTCGCAGCCGCCGCGCCACTCGCCGCGGGCGGCCACGCGATTTTTTGGTAATTAGCCTCACCCGTGCTCCAACCATCGCTGCCCTCACCCCCCCCCTCCCCCACCCTCCGTTTAGCTGCTCCTTAAAGGAGTCGTCCACGGAAAACGAGTTTTTGTGTTACCCATATATTTATGTTGTATTTGCCTAATGTTGGCCTCATGCAAAATTTCACGTGAAAAAATGTGAATCTGGCTGAGATACAGCACCACAAATGCGGTCCAGGTGGGCGGGGCCTCCGTGTAAAAGCCTCGTCACGTCGTCCGCCGCCCTTGGGAACGGAGAGTGGGACTGTTTTCGTAACCCTCTGTTCCTACAATGCATCTCCGACCATGGCGGACGACGGGACGAGGCTTCTACACGAAGGCCCCGCCCACCTGGACCGCACTTTGTGGTGCTGTATCTCAGCCAGATTCACATTTTTTCGCGTGAAATTTTGCATGAGGCCAACATTAGGCAAATACAACATAAACATATGGGTAACACAAAAACTCATTTTCCGTGGACGATTCCTTTAAATGGGAATATGCAAATCACAATCTACTGCAGTGGCTGTCAGTTCCTTGAAATTTATCTCGGTTCGATTACGCGCTCACCCTCCAAAACATTTGATAATGAAGTACGGTGACCACTCACTTTTCGTCAGCACTCGGACAAAATGGGTGATGTGCAGCAGGATTGATGGTGAAATGACCCAGGCCGGGTAGCTGATGGATCTCAGGTTTCGGAGGATCAGCAATCGCTTTTCTGACTTGTGATTTCGGTCGTTGCATGCACATTGCATGTGGCATCCACTGAAATGGTCGATCGCAATTACAGCTCATGGCTGAGCCATCAGAAGAGTTAGGCTTACCTCGAGAAATAGCTTACGAACCCATTTTGGCATACGATGTGTTGTGGGTCCACGAAAATAGACGTTTATGATGATTACGGTGACCAGAATGGTGATCACGTTGAGTACGAATGTGAGCAGGAGGTACCTGAAAAAGAGGCCTGAGTTTTGAATGCAACAAGTAATGGTAGTCGACCTCGAACATGAGTAAATACCCAAAAATATATCGCGCGATAGTCAAATTTGTCGAGTAACCTCATTGATGTAGTTGATCCTTGAGCAGCTACCCAGGTTGCACCCATTTTACCGCAAAGCGCCATCACCGCGGTGCTTCTGCTCAAACCCACGCCAACTACGACCCCTATGCTGAGCTGATCACTAAGGGACTCATGTGGGCGTGGCTAAAGTAGGTTTGAGCGGGAAGGCACCGTGATGGCGCACTGTAGCAGCGTCAAAAGGGAGCATCGTGACTACAGTCCATTTCCCGACGGCTGGCAGGGCGAGGCCTAGGGACTTGTCGATCTCTCTCACCCCGCCACACACTCTCACCCAACTCTGTAGACCACGCCCTGCCAGCCTTCGGGAGCTGGACTGTAGCTACCCAAAAATTTACAGTTCCAAAAAGACAAGTCGACTGATCCTCCTCTGGCAAGCTGTACCTTCGGGGTGACTGTTTACTTACTTTGCCATAAGCGGTATAGTACTGGATGTTGGTGGGAGAATTTTCGAGACCAGTAGCAAGAATACCACGATGGAAAGCAGTACCGAAATCGTGAGCGTCATTTTCTCACCTGAAATGTTTTGAGAGTTGAAGTTACAGATAAAGCCGTCTAATTGATTAAAGAGAACAAGAATTGATGGGGAGTAGGGATAAAACATAGAAATGTTCGTTGATATTATGCATATACTCGAATTTAGTTGAGAAGTGTTGAGGGTTGTGGAGTTCAAAATCATTTTCAAGATCAATTGTTATCATGACGCTCAAACTTACCAGAATCAGTTGGCAGGAAGAATACAGCCATGCTTAGAAAAGCCATCAGTACAGTAGGAATGATGAGCACAACTGTGTAGAAAAGTGTTTTTCTCCTGAAATCGCTAACTTTATACACACTCATTCGTCTTATATATTATATCTTCATCGGAATTTCCGGATGATTCTGTTAAGCCCAGCCGTCTCAAAGGCAGGGGTGTGTGCACTTATGTCACAAATTTGCACTCGCGGCGCCATCAGCACGACTTGCAATCGATTGCCCTTGAAAGCCCGGCGAAGCGTGGCTTCGTCACCTCTGCACTTCCACCTATGCCACACTGCCTCCTGCACCCATGCCACCCTACCTCCTCCACTACTACCACACTGCCTCGCTTGGAGGCTGCCATGCCGTGCCATGGTACTCGCATCCGCCGAGCCGCTCGCTGCAAGCGGCCACGCGATTTTCCCTCATCACTGCACACACCCCAAGCAATAGAGACGATAACGAGTTGTCAACGGCTCTTCAATCCACTGAATTCTTCCACCGCGCCGCAATCAGCAATTAGACAATTTATATGATGAAGTGAGATGCTTCGATATAGAATGCTCTTTTCCTCATATTTTTTCGCTGCTTGTACAGACTGTCATCGCGCCCTCGTAGCCCGCTCATGCTAACTGCGTGGACGAAATTTCGGGGGGAAGTATCTCAAGTATCTCTGCAGAGATCTGCAGCTCGCAGTGAGCACATGCAAGATTACTGTACGAGAGGAGAAAGATTCAAAATTCTGTGGACGAATCCTTGAACAAACTTTCGAGAAAATTTGGAGTGATGAACCTCATAGGGCTATGCCACACTCGTGTGCCACAATTTGAAATGATCCTTGACTGACCTGATTCTTACTTGAAATTCAATCCGACTCCGTTTGTTAACCAACGATGCAGGGGCGTCCATTACATCCCAAATCGAAGACGGTGCATATTCGGACAGATCCACCCATTCCGCTTTTTCAAATTCAAGTTTAATCTCGTTCTCATTGTACTGAATCAGTATCTGCTTATATGACTGGTTGTATGGTCTATCCGGACTCCTGGAAGACACCTACCGTCCACGATCCAAACACCAACGTACATACTTGTTCGTCAAATGGGAAGAATTCCACATCTGGAAAATACGGATGTCAGTTCAAATTTCACTTTTTTTCCAGCAACTTCGTTTACCTATTATACATGAGCTCTTGTAAATTGCCGGTGGTACCCATAACATTTCGCCAAGATGATTTATAACTACATTACACATAAATGATACCTCGTAGTTGCCGTCGGCGCTAAACGATATGAATAAGTATGCAAAAGAAAAAAAGCGAGAAAATTATCGCAGCACATATGTGAAGCATCATCATTAGGTTACGATTTCATGATCAGGACACATATGGTTTTCGTTGGATGCGTGGCATTGCATTCATTCCTCACGAAACATGGGCGTGTATGGTTGAAGGCACATCCCTAGATTACCTTGAATGGATTGTAGCGCTGAATTATGAAATTAGAAGTGCTAAGGAATACGCTGACAAAGAAAAACTCGAAAAAATGACCTCAAAAATGGCAAAAATAAGGCCTCCTGGCATCTGGCTTTGTACGAGAATACCAAGTGAAAGTAAGCCATTGAGTTGCTTCGCTTCGGATGGTATCATGAGGAACCCTTAGATACCACCTGCTTCCCCATGTAAACCTTCCCTCAACTACTGGAATTTCCTCTTCATCTTATCTTATCACCTTATCACAGGCCCCATTTGCAATGTGAACACCACGTTGGAGAGAGCTCTCTTCAATGTCCGATGCGGTCGAAGTGGGTGGGAGGGATCGGAGGAAGCTCGAGCTGGTTAGTGCTGCGAGGACGCGCCGCGACTCCGCAGAAAGTGTGCAGGTTGGACAGTTGCCTGAAGATCTATTCGCCTCAAAAAGGTGAGTTAAGTTTGATTATCGCGGAATGTGCCTCCAAGAGACAAGATACGCAAGGCAATGCGCAGCGTGTCACATGATGCGTGTGAGCTAAGAAGGCCGTTTCTAGTTTGGTCTTAAACCAACCACGTGTCTTACTCTTTATTCGCGGATTAGTTGCTTCAGGATCCAACCGCATATTGCGCCCCACGCTGATGCGCCACATGCCGCGCGCCGCGTTGCGAAATTTTGACTTAACGAAACACACTCGGGAACAGTGTTGGAACGTAGTATCCATAATAGTGTCCGTACGCACGTACTTGTTAAAGAGGACGATATCGGGCAGCCATACTTTGTCAGGTTGCACTCGAATTTGTCGAATTTCCCCGTATTTCACCGGATTCCAACGCATTTGAAAATCGTGCCATTTCTAAGATAGGATCATATTGGCAAAAAAATTGATAGTTGAAGTTGACGAACAGGCAACTAACCAGTGTTAACCATACGTTTGTATGCATCACTTGATCCTTTTCGTCCTGGAATTGTGTAAAAATCAAAGACAATATGGTCGCTGGGATTCATTTATTCTGGGAAATTTCATCGAATTTCAAAGGTGACGTGATGGAGCAGTGTCGATCCAGTAACGTTATCGCCACATCAGTGTTCCCTTGACGGGCTTCGAGGAGTGGGGTCGTCGGTTCAGCCGGGGTTGGCAAAGCCTGCTAGGCTGACCTACCAGGTTCAAATATTGGCTTGTTTGATCGCTCAATTCACAGCCATATTAGTTAGGAAATGTTGGGAAATTCAGACATAAACTCTTCAGAGTTTATATAGTGTTAAGCTGTAGAAAAAAATTTAGCGACAATTTCGTAATTTTGTCTGTTTCACAGCTAACTTTTGCCCCAGAAATTAAATTTTCGGAAGGTATTTTTGCTAATGCTATGTATTTACGATCATGTATCTACGTATTAATATACAGAATCAAAATTCAAAGAACATAGCAGTTTTGAAAAGGTTTATTAAATATTAGTAAATAAGCCTTGTGGTGCTGACTGCGACGATCCACTACGTAATACTCGCGTTGAAGGCTCGTCATCTTTATCTCAGGTAGTGGTTCAGGTAGTAACACAGTCCAAACGAACTGTGCAGCAGTACTGACTGTCCTAGTCATGAACTCTACCCAGATAAATTAGTGTAAGCTTTCAAAAAATTTCGAATAAACGTCGCAGAAAGTCTTCTAGCGCCCATTATGATTTTTTTAGAATTTTTCCTGCGCCAAGCGTCTCCACTATTTAATCTTCCATGGATACTTACATATTTCATTCAACTGAGTCTCGTAAAGAGACATTTACGTAATTGTGAGATACTCTGTCATCATGAAGTGAAATGAAAATCATGAAAATTGAAATGAGCGAATGTCACGTGAAAAAAATCAAATGGACTTACCACATTAATGAGCAGAACGAGCTGAAGTGCTATTTTTACGATGATTGGAGTGTCGCTGATGTTTTTTACTGGCTATAAATGACAGGTTTAGCTATCCAGGTAGGAAACTGAGGAAGGATTTCAAATGTCACAAGGCTGCAGAACTCATCTGCATCCTTACCTGAATCAAAGAATTGTAGCCACGAAAAACATCCATCATAAGGCGTTCTTCGTCATCAGAAGCGAACACTGAAAATATTCCGATCCTTACTATCAGCAAATTACAACATAAACATAGTAATGTTCAAAAATACTTAAATATAAATTACAAAATATGTAGCTTAAAGGTAGACTGTGTGACTGTGTTCTTGGGATGCGCCACACACTCTTTCTTCATACAGAAACTGAAGTTCAAAGCTTTGATAACTTTCGCAATTATTACAAAACCTGAATTATCTGCAGGGCTTATCCTTAGGTTGTGTGGTGACAAGTGGCGCGCGCTCCCACTCTCATTGCGCGGGGTTCAATTTTTCCACGAAATCCGTTGAAGCCAGTCAAGTCTTCCTCCGTCCGGGGTAGAAGAATTGGTACCAGACCCGTGTGGGAGGATAAAGCACCAAAACGAACATTGGCCAGCCTTCGCATATCATTGTATCAGTCAATCTGAACTCACCTGCCACCACGATTCTGTATGAAACTATAACAGAATGCGCGTAGCGCATTTCAGCAAGGAATTGAGTGACCACTTTATGCCTTTATCCTCTGTCTACAAGCAAGGAATAAAAGGACGAGGACATAGATTGGAGCTGTCCCATAAACAGTTACTTTCATCGAAGAAAACGATTTCTCCTTTTCACTCTTCGTTAACCAGCAAGTGGTTTGCTTACGCCTCATTAGCCCTGACGATGAAACGAGGATGTATTAGGATGGGTAGTGGCAAGCAGCGTTTCTTCCGCGTGCATGCTTCAGAATCAAATCCTGGGGCAGTCCTATCAAGCCCTCCACGATTTCCATCGTTCGTGGTTGAGGTAGTCGATGCCAGACTATCGTACCACATACGAACAGTGTAACGAGTTCCGGTGTGTACCCTTATGTCAGAATTTCTCGCGGTGTCAAGCAGCGAACTTCGTCTGAGTGTGATTCGGCTATCCTCAGTGGGAATCGCGTGCGTCAGACTTTGCGATCTAGCGATTTTGCAGCGTCGTTTTCGCATACGGAGGGGAGCCATTGCACGATCTCAAGGTGGTAGCAAAAGCATGCGAAACTGTGATGCCGCAAAATCTTAGAATCGCAAAATCGCGTCTGACGGCGGCCTGATTGCGCAAGAAGGGGGCCACCATATACACGTTCACATTTATTCATTTGGCCGGTATAATGAGCTTGTTTCAGAAATATTTCCATCTTAATAGACAGAATTTGGTAGAATTTAGTTGAGTTCGAGCGTTTTCAGTTCACGGGTTGATGATAGCATTTTGCATGCATTCCATCTCCTGTGCTACAAAGTATCATCCTCACTTTCATATCAGCACGAGGATACAAGGAAAGTGGAAGAACATTTGTCTCAGCCTAAGAACAAGGAACTCTGGGGTGAGCGAAGCCATATCTTGTGCAAGAACGGACTCTCGTATTACGGCGCAAGAGATTATTATCGCTAAGCTCCTTCTCCTAGACCGACCTGTGCAGACGCACTGCTTCTCTATTCGATACGATACAGATTATATCGTTTACGCCACAATATTACGTATGAAGCAAAAAAGTCTGGGTAAGCAAAAATAATGCAAACGGAGGATGCAGAGCATAGAAATGGAATGAATGCAAGCAAAACTTATTATCAACGAGAGTGAACTAAAAACATCGAAATGAACTAAAGTCAACCGAATCCTACCTATAGAGATAAAAACCATTTGAAAACAAGCTCTATATATGTAGTAGCAAATTAAAAAAGATAGGCGTAGATACGTCGCCCTCCTTCCTACGCAATTACACGCGATTCTCACCGAGGGCAGTCAACTCGCGCGCAAATTTCGCGCGGAGTACGTCGCAACGCCAAATCTTGACATAAAGGTACACAGTCTACGAGCTCGAGCGGAAATGTATGGTGTCGCCAAAAAAAAAGAAATGAACAATATCAATTTTTTCGCTTTTTAACGAGTATACCCTACGTACCCGTAGCTACCATGAGTCCAGCGATCAAAGTAGAAAGGTGCTGCAAATGCATTGTGACGGGTTTGGGAATGCTACATACCAATTCTGAAAACATCAATGAGTAAATCAGCATAAATATGTCAAATGTCATGAAATACCCAGAAGACGGCTTCATGAAAGATTTTTTGCATTCAGACGTATAAAGATTGGCCTATAATATTGTAATATCACGGAACTTCACTCAGAACACAAGATGAATATAGAATAATCTCAGCTAATATACTAAACGAACAGAATTCATCCATGAGGTTCGAGACCACTTCATGAATAAATGTTTGTGATTTTGATAAACAATGTGTAAATACAAGTTGTGAAAATCCAAAAAGGTTGATGAAAGCTGACTATCAAGTCGGTTTGATTTCGACGATTATCTGAGGCCATCGCAATACCCAAAAGGACCAGCTTCAAGAAGATCAAGAAGATGTCCGTGAAGAGCTGATCCTGCACATGGGATTAATCAGTTCGAATCCACTGATTGAGAAGATATTGATTTCAAAGTAGCTCGGAGATTTAGCAGAAAATAGCTGGATTCCAACCTTAACTGAGCCCCAACTCCTTGTCATGGTCCCTGAATGCAGCCAGTCTCGTCCCTCTGAACATCTTAAGCATTTCATTGAATAATTGGGAAAAATGGGATCATCTCAGAGCACAACGTTAATAAAAGCTAATCGGAAAACTACTGGTTTGAGTCATCATTTCTGTTGTTTCCAGACGGGAAACACAGGCTATCGCTTTTACTTTTTGTCAGAGCAACTTTAGAAGACAATTTTTGGGCATGAGTCAAAAAAAATCACGATTCATTGCCGGAAAGATAGAGCATAAAGCTGAGAGAAGCCTTTTAGTGAATAGAATGGCAAAGGCAGTGACAGGAGCACTTCGGACCGAATATGGAAAGATCATCAAATATGGAGGTAGACGTGCTCAGTAGTGCGAAAGTGGAAAGTGGAGGAAAAACGAAATGAAATGGTCAAAAACCCAAGAAAGAAAACCTCCTTACCGCCGTTCACTCTCAAAAGAGGCAGGTCGGCCCGAAAAGGGTCGGTAGACATAAAACAAGTGGAAGCTGCTGAAGACTACGGCTCTTATAAAGCCCAGGAGCACTCTTCCTCATCGGAAATGTTGCCACATATACTTTTTTAGACCCCTAGCTTTCATTTGCGTGACTCATTTTAGGAGGTCTCGTTGCCCACATTACCCCTACCACTATCTTTGATATCGAGAAAGCGATGTTATGAAGTAAACCATTCCATTAATGGACTCGTAACACAGCACATTGAAGGGCTTAAGAGCTTTTCTTAAGAGTTGCGTGCCACATCGACGCCCCACTTCAGAGCTTGCAATCGCAGCCACTCAAGGATTACTACACAAAGCGCACTCTTCCGTGATGGTTCAAGGGAGCTTTCGCATAGCGACGGCTTATATAGGACAGAAGCTCACCGCTGTGCTCTCTCAGGCAATGCGATGAGACACTGAGCGCAGCTTTTTGCTGTGATGTTTAGAGGCGCGGCCACACTGCTTCATCCATGGGATCGGATCCCGTTGCCTTCAACAAAATTTTCTTTCTAAGAAGACGATTCATTTATAGAAGACTCACTTAAAACGACTAACACATAAAGGAAATTCACAATGAATGAAGAGTAAATAAAAATATTGAGTTACATAAAAAAATAAACTCGGAAACAATGTAAACAAAGTTGGCTCGAATGGCTTCACAAATGCAAAATTATCAAAACAAGTATAAAGTCACGTACAATACGAACGCAACGATTCAATTTTGTCTCGTATTTCATTCCACTGAAATGACTTTTCAAATGATAAACGGGAGGAAATTGCGAAAATAAAGGGAAAATTCCCAAAGGAATCGGTTACCGGAAATGTTAACCCAGCCACTATAGGCTTGACCTGCGAAGGAATTCCTTAATTGGAGGAAGTTGCAAGATTAAAAGAAGTTCTAAAACAGTCAAAGCGAGGAAATAATAACTCCAAGCCACTACAGACTTGATCCACAAAGGAGTTGCATCATTGGGGCAATGCTACTGCGATTAAGGTGAGGAGCCTTTAGTCAGCGGAGGCAATAAATTGTATTTGCAACCAATCATAAAGTTATCTAGAAATTTTTATCTTGAAAATTTCACAAATCTCCATCAAAAACTGTAGCCGAAAGCCAGACTTTAACTTAGCAACGTTCTACTGGGATGGCGGTTCAATGCTAATCCGATACAGAAAAGCTGACGAGAAGCGATTGAGGCGAACCACTGCCGACTATAAGGAATAGCCGATTCATGCGGATGCTTCCATAAAATATGTGCGTTTATTTCTGGTGCCTTAATGAAGCCTCACCATAAATTTTATTTAAGGTTACAGTAAAACGAAAAAATCTGAAAGATCAAATCTTCCATAAGTGACGAGGCATGTGGCACTTGAAAATGCATCAATGGAAAGTAGTCACTCAGTAATAGAGGAAGAGAACGAAATTTCACAAAAAAGTTTTTTTTTGTTCGTAAATAGCCATTTGGTCAAAAGTGTGTTTCTTGAAATTAGCCGCAGTGGGGGGGGGGGACTTGTGACTTAGATAAACTGCTAAGGTAAACACCGTTAGAATCGGACGTCTTCGCTAAGTTTTAGTCATGATACAAAGGCATTTGGCTTACCTGAAACATAGAAGGGGCTTTTTTCTCTACATCCCGCTATTTTATGGTTATAGAGATTATAGAATAAGAATTGTTCCTCTCATGCAGCAGTCTGAAAGCTGGGTCCACAGTTTCACTGTCTTCAATGTACTATATTCCTTCACCATCGTCGAGGAACCAAAGGAAACCAAAGGATTTGCCTTTTGCTTAAACACTCGCGTAATTTTATTTTTGAGGAAACTTCGTGGAAACTATCACTATGTGCAACGGAACTCTTGATTTACACAGGATTTGAGTTGAATAGATAAGCTATGTAAGTGAGGGGAAGTTAGCCTCCATAAAAGGAGGAGTAATTTATGAAAATCTATAAAATCCGAATACTCAGTTGACTCCTCAAATATCTCTATCCGAGACTAATTTCAAGAATCTTACACGTGAAAATTGCTCTGCATACCACAGTAGTTCATCTATAATTATGCATAGAATGTGATAAAAGCACAGATATTCCACAACAATAATAAATAAAAATAATTTAGTATAGTAATAGATAATAAATAGAATAACTCAATGAATTTCAACTAGCTCTAGTTATTTTATGCGCCTGACTTCAGTAAAAACAATACCATAAAATAGGGTCGTAAAACTTAGAAAAAACACATTGGCATTGTGAAAATGATGAAAATCAGACCCTCTACAAATTTGAAATTTCCTTCAAAAAAAATATAAAAAGTGGATGTGAGCAATGGAGAGTACTTCCATACATTGATTTCAGTGGGAACTAGTTTTTCAGGTTCCTGCATAGTTATGCAATTTCTATGCAAATGAACAAATGGTTGTAATAAGAAATTCGATACGCCGGAGCACCGCAGACGATTTCGCTTGCCTTGCGCGTCTGTGAGCAGTTCGTCAGACATGACTTCTTCTAAGCCACACCAGTGCAGCGACGGCCACGGCAGTAATCTCCTGGGAGTCATCGGAACGATTAGTATGCCGATAAGCATAACTTCAATGGCTGACGGCTTCCGACAGATGTAGAAAGAACACAGAAAGCTGAATTTCTTTGTGGAGGGGAGGGGGGGGGTAACAAGTTTGCTCTCACAGTAATTTGCTCAGTACACTCAGTATTACTTGTCAGATGGATAAGACACGGTAAATGAATAATGTACAACAAAAAACTGCAACAAAACCTACAAGAAAAATATTATCAGCTGATAATTAGCCTTAGCGTTGGCTTGGATGCTGTTGAATTTTCTTCTTTTTCCTTTAATATCGACAATATATTTATTATATTCCTCCAATTTCTATTCCTTCAATTATTCCTTTAATTTCGACAATATTTTCCTTTACTATTCTGTTTTCAACGACATTGCTTTAGGTAATGGCACGTCTAGTGACATAATGAAATAAGCAAAAAAACAAAATGTTTTGGGTAATGGCACGTCTAGTGACATAGTGAAATAAGCAAAAAAATAAAAAACCAGGATAAGCCATACATCGGCCAGAAGGTTAATTTTTAGGGTGATATGGCACCTTTCGAGGGTGTTTGGAGATCTAAGCATGCTCATCAGGTACATCTGAATAAAAAATAATGATATAAATGAAATAAACTTATTTTTGAACAAATACGAGGAAAGGTTGCGAATTCATCTATTGCCTCCATGCCAGCTGTTTCCTTTACGAATCACTTTGATAAATATCCGTTTGTTGGTTTTTCAGATCAAATTTCCATCAAGAGCGTTAGCATTTTGGTTTCGAATATTTTTATCAATACAGCAGCCTAGAATGAATGAGATTTTCATTTGAGCATACTTTCAAAAATAAGTTAGCGAAGGTTGAATAATAAAATTACTTTGAATTTGTGGAATCTAGGGCACTAAATAGCTGTGAACAGTAAATTTCGAACTGTGAACAGTAAATTTCGAAAGAAAGTAATGCAATGGAAATATGTAAAAGTGTGAGTGTTCTGGTCAACATTGGCAAATGTCGCAGAACTGACGGTGACATCTCACTTCACCATGTGGGAATAGTGTAAGAAGTGAAACATAATCTCCCAAGCGATCATATAACTTGTGTGGATGTGGAACCTTCGGCTTGGATTACCTGAAATAATAAGAAATGCTGGAAAAGTGCATTCCGGCAGTTTTGTCAGAGAACTAATTCCAAGTGGCATTTAAACTTGTGAGATAAAGATGTGACAATGGCATTCGGCCGCTTCTGCTGCCCCGGCCGTGGAATCAGCTTCCAGATCAAATTTTATCGCAGATAATCAGAATTCCATTTCTACCTCATTGGCTGATGACAGGGAAGATTTTCGAAGGCGCATACACTGTGAAGCCAAATGCACCTTCGAACCACATGACGTCACGAATTGGAGTTTAAGGACGTAGCGCGAACCAAGGAGGATTCCATGACAAAACCCTTTCACCATCAAATCCCTCCATTGATCGATTGAGATACTTGCCTGTACAGGGAAGGGAGGGCATGGAGCCTTGTTCTAGTTGTTGTTAGAATTTTTGTTGCTGGAATGCTCGAAAGAAGGTCTGGCGAACATTCCCAGTACAACACAAGTTTTTTCTGCTGGGCGAAGGGGGGAGAGGAAGGGGGGGGAGAAAGGGGGTGGAGCAGGACACTTTAGGTATCGAGTAAATTACGCTTAAGTACTACCTCCCTCCCATATGGGAGACCGAACACAACTCCCCTGTTTTTTGACCTCTACCATCCGGTAGCTGTTACTGGATTGTATAGTGTTACTGGATTGTATGTATAGTGTATAGTTGCAATATTTTTAATGCTGTGTATTGCTCAGTTCTCAAACTATTCTATTTTCAACCTCAGTTTTATTGAAATCAGATTCTATTACCTATCTCTGACCTCTGCAGTTACGACCCCCCCTCCCTTCTGTCCAGTCAAATACGAATTCTTATCGAGGAACCCTCGACTCCAGGTGTACCTTGGGGGGGGGGGGCTCAGTCACCCAGGCGGTATAGGAACGTTAGATGATCTGGCTCAGCTGTCACAAGAAGAAATCTTCTGTAGTGTTGTCGATCCGAGCGGTGGTGGCTACACGGCTCTGATGCTGCTTGTCGGCTTGGCTCGCATAATGTACAGTAACCCAAAGACAACCACTCGGTGAGCTCGGGAGCGAAGGTGTTCGGTCTTTTCCCGGTTACGTTTGATTTCGTCCTTCTCATAGTTTTGTGACCAAAACCAGCACCATTATGTGACTACTTGAGCAAGAAGAGACAAAAATCTTATATACTGAATTTTTGCAGGTTGGGGATATCTGGCTTCCAGAAATTCGGCTTTAGACTCCCCTTTACTCTGTTTTTGTCTTGAATCTTAGTGTAGCAATCTCACTCGCGTCACCCTCCCACTAAATATGTAGCTTGCACATGGGTATGCTTTCTCGTTACTTTATAAGAACTCAACTGCCCATTAACTACTTGAGTGGTCATTGTCTTTTTCCCGTTCACTGCCAGAAGTTAGCTAGAACTCTTTTGCCCTTTTTTCGTTTTACTATTGAGTCAATCCATAAGTAATGTCTTCGAACAAAATTTTTTCTATAAAATTACAAGTTTTTGCAGGGTGTCACATATATATTATTTGAAAAAGATATTTCTGCTCTACAAAAACGCGTGTTCTATTTTGAAATATGTTGGAATAGAGCCAATTTTCAGGCCGGCGAAGAGGTAGGTCCAGCTGACAAAAATTGGCCAAACCGGCAATTAATTAGAACACTATGGTTCACTTTAGGAAAATCAACCATCATCTGTCCAAAACTTAACCCCGACCTTTTCTGCAATTTCTAATATTGGTTCATCAAGAAATCTCGTCGTTTTTACTAAATTCTTTCTCCCGAAAGCCTCACTTTTATTCAAACAAAATTTTTCTTTTAAAATCTCTTGGTCAGCACTGCTTTATGAACCATCCAAAAAAATTTTTCTGTCTATGAGAAATATGTTTCGTTTTTATTTTGGCTGTAATTCATATCGATTTTCAGAACTGTATGATAGCGGCACAGTTGACATCATTGGGCAATTTATTTTTTCAAAAGAGACTAGCGAAATCTGTTCAGTAATGTTTCCGCGTTCTTACTCATTACCTGTAAGTGACGTTTAACCACTCTTTCAACTTTTTGTCTTTTTTCTCTCCTTTTTTTGCCTTGATTTGAAGAAGTCGCCAAAAATCTCTGAGTTCTGGCGTAAAAACTTAAAGGCATATTTCGCGCTTGCTATGGGTGGAGTAACCAGTGAATCTCCATTGGTTGTCAGCGGTTGGGAGGCGGTCTCTCCACGCCCTATCGCCTGCAGTGGGGCATGGAGAGACCGCCTCCCAACCGCTGACAACCAATGGAGAGTCAATTGGTTACTCCACCCATAGCGAGCGCGGAATATGCCTTTAATGTGTAAAAAGAGCGACGTGTTTTTAAGCAACCAATTGGTGGAAGTTATAGAAGAAGTCGGAGCTAACCACGCGACACATGGCTGACCAATTTTTCCAGAGTGAAAATAGTGCTTTAATTAATTGCCGGTTTGGCCAAATTGTCGACTGAACCAACCACTTCGCCAGCTTGAAAATCGGCTACCTTATGGTGGACAAGAAAGCTGAGCACCTCGTTTTGTAGAGCAGGAAAATCGAATGATGTATAACGTGCACGATATTATTGAAGAAATTTTCATATAAAAATGACGTTACTGATGGAATGACCCAATATAAATCACGATCCACTAACGGGTTTGTGTTTAAGGCGATTGTGCATTGGAAAATTTTATTCAATATATAATACAAATTCAATTTATGAATACATATCTTTTCAATTCGCTTACTGAAGGGTACAGAGGAAGAAATTATAAACATATGGATATATAAACTAATAGGTAAATGTTCAAGATACATAGAGCGCACCATAAATGCTTACTAGTAGTAGCTTTGAGTAATCCATTCTTGATTAGTAAAGCACGTAAAGGTAAAGACGAGCTATCATGAAAAGTGGTATTTCTCTTAGCACTCATCAACTTGCTTAGATGCGTCACGCATTCTCTTCACTCGGTACCGTAATAATTTTTGTATAGTTATTTGGCGCATGCAACTTATGTATTTGCTGTCGGGTAATGTGAACTTCAGTCATTCACTACTCTCTGACCCGACAAATACCTAATTTTCACCCTTAGAGACAAATACAAGGTGATGGTTGATCTTGGAGAAACTTATTCCGGGATCTGAGCTTCCAGGCCACATTTGCAGTAGCAGTACACAACTAGCTCCTATAATAATAACCTAACAATACTCTATGTAATAAAATAATAAAGTAGTGTATTTCTATAACTGAAATTAAAGCGATTAGTTAGGTTAGTACATTACACACCACATCAATACTTCTCCATTTCTTTCGATCCCTCTAGAACAGAACCAGCACAACAGTAAGCAGTAGCCCTCAGTCTGTTACCTGACCCTTACCTTACCTATCCTTTGCTTTACAACACAGCATATAAAATACCCACCGACTTGCAAAAGCTGGTTCAAAATATCCATCACCTGTCACACCAGTCATTTTACACAGCACTCTCTTGATGATTTCATGGGCTTTTGAAAGGTTCAGTGAACGCCTCAAAATCTTTGGCAATGAACTCTGCCAGCCACCTACCGTTATCCATCATTACATACATCACTTCATTCCTGTTTTTCCTCAGGTTTTCCGGAAAGTTCTTTGGTCGGGATGGATAAATTCCTCCAACCTTCCTATCTCCCGTCTTCTCGCCTTTATTATGAATGAATTACGATGTTTTTTTTTTTGAAGTAGCAGGTATACATATGAGAAAACAAACGCTGAAAGCAGTTTGTTCGCGTTTCAGAGTGGGCATAGTTTCAAGGTGTGGGAGGGATTTACATCAAGGGTTTATCTTTACATTAAGGGTTAATCTTTGATGCTTTTTAATTACTAGAGAATGGCACGCTGCAGTAACATTTCCTCTTTTAGAAGTATCGAGTTTTCTGCTGTCTGGTCAACTTTCGCTCACTCTTAGGTAAAAATGGGTTTTCATACTACAGCCTCTTAACGTCTGCTTCATTTCCTTTGGGCTCCCATTAGGACATCCATAAATCATGAGTGACTATCTGTGAGATGCTATTCAATGGATCCCTTCTATGTAATGCTAAATGCCTCGAAATAAACATATCTGGCCTCCTGCTAAGGTGCGGTCTCCTCACGTGACCTGACCTAATGGGATAGTCCTGACTCACACCTGGTGCCTTCCCATCCATAAATCCGTTCCAATCTGTGCAGAACGGAATCGACATTGAGCATTTTATTCACATGAAAGAAAACTGGAGGAGCCATATCAAACACTGTGGTCACTCTGAACTATTCTGAAGGTTGAAGCCCATATTTACACGCTACCATTATATTTACTTAACCGTTTTTTTTTTGAATCGGTGTTGCATTGGCAGAAATATTTTTCCGAACTGGCGACTTATTTGTTATTCTCCTTCTTTAATTTTTTCATTTTTCTTGCATGATCTATACTGAGGATGAGAAAAAGGGTTGCAAAAGCCTTACAGAGCACTCAGAAATACTTGTCCACTGAGAAGAATTTGGTTACAGCTGCTTTGACCTCGACGGTTTCAAAAGCATTCTTCAAATAGACGATGTGAGGCATCAACACAGTCTGTGATAAACCCTTCGAATTTGGGCGAGGTTTCATGAAGGAGGTGGGATATTCACGACACCGTCCGATATTTCCATCTATGATGTTTTTGTCTCAGCCGAATATCGCTCGCTAATTTCCACAAGAAAGAAGTCCCTAAGTGACGAAGTCTTCTCATTTTCGAAGCTCGCGCCTACAAATCGGGATATTCACCGAAAATAACTTCTTCGGCCGAATCCAATTTCGATCGCCTGGGGGAATGCACTGGATGAATAGTGCTTGAAATTTTCTAGATTTCTTTATGCTGCAACTTCTGGATGCGTGGGCGTCTTGTTTCGAAAAGATCACAATTGACTCTACAACCACGTGAATTAAGTGTAAAGCAGCTTGACTTCAAAATTCTTTAGTCGACAGCTGTAAAGTTATGAGTCCTCCTGTTCTTCAGTCCAACTGACTGGATTTATGACGGGAAACTCAGCCATTTCTTTTTCATCAGTCGTTATAACGTCGTCGTAAAAACTATAAAACCTTGACAAGTTCTCCCGAAGAACCGCTACTGGTGTCTCCTCTACAACACCTATCGTCCCATGTTTTGAAAATATTTCAACATTCTATTTTTCAGAGCTCCAAGAGGACACCAAAGTGAAAACAAGAAGTTTTGCACTTTTACACCTCTTACGTCTATGGTAATAAGAGTGAAACAGTCAACATTGCGCTTTTTATCGCTTTTTTCATTTGTATTTTTGCTGCGGCTTATTCGCGACGTTTTTCCGTTGAGAATTGTTGTACCGTGCGATTTTTTGAGATAACGTTTTCTACTCATTTTTAGTTGAAAAAACAACATTTGTATGTAAAAAAATTATGCGCCAGGATCGTCAGACGAAGTCGCCGCACTACTTGAATTATGTACGTCTCTGCGCTCCAAGTGCCTTGCTGGTCCCGTTTTGAATTGTATCGCGCACTACTTCAGGCAGTACCGTTTCCTCACGTGAAGTGACCTAATTGAATTGTCTTGACACATATTCATTGTGCCACTGATAAGGTTTCATTATCATTTTAATCAATTCTAAGTATATTCAGAGCTCGCTTACGCCTTTAACAGCGATGCTACTCGAACCTTTTGCTTCCACCCTACTTTCTATTCTTGCGGTTAAAGGTAAGCTTTTCCAAACTATTATACTACACAATATGTGGTGGGACAGAGTATCGACAGCAAAGTTCAGGCGGAAGGGCTCAAGGAAGAGTTATGCATACTCAATAAGTATTAGTTAGAAATAACCACTCTAAGCTCGCTTTTCCTGCCTTTGGTATCGCACAGTTTCATCCTCACGTCTCAGGTTGACACCTAGAGGTCAATGCTGCCACAGATCGTCGAAAAGAATATGAATTAATCTGACGTTCTTAATCACTGAGTAAAATCCGATCCTATTTATCGTGCAAGTCTTGGTCGACATCTCTATGCTGCGCAACTTCTGCTAGCCGTCCCTTAGAATGTTTCCTAGATAAACAGCAGTCAACTACATAGAGATGCAAATAGTCTGCAGATTCTTGTGACTAACTGATCGGGAACAAATGCAGTTCAGTTTACGCGTCTGATGATGAGGAACGTCTCATGATGGACGTATTTCGTGGCTATAATTCACTTATTCAAGTGAGTTTCACGGACTCCTTCAATCAATAGCTATCCACCGATTCGTATTCTTTGCAGCCCACAAGAAATACTAGCGATATGCCAATCATTGTGAAGGTTGCTCTGCAACTTGTCTTACTTATAAATGTGGTAGGTGCTTGTCAATCTTCGTTATAGGCTTGCCTTTCTCGTTTCTCAAAAACCCGTTCAGTTTTTCTTCGTAGCTTGGGCCATACTCAGACTGAGAAAGTCTCTGGTCATAACATAGAGGAGATCCATATAGACCTCCTGTTCCATTAAAATTCAAAAAAAATCAGTAGAACAATTTGATACTGCTGGAAGATTCAATTACAGGATGAGAAAAATCAAGTGATGCATACAAATGTATGGCTAACATTGGAAGTGCTCCACGTGGCTCGGTTATCGATTTATTGATTCGCAATTTATCACCATATTCAGAAATGGCACGATTTTCAAATGCGATGGAATCCGGTGAATTATGGTGAGATTAAAGAGATACGTGTTACACCGGATAAAGTATGGCTACCTGATATCGTCCTTTTCAATAAGTGGGTTTATTTCAAAACTCATGCTGCTTGTGCTAGGTAAAAAAAGTCCGGAAACTGCATAAAACCCCACTGTAGACGGAATCCCATAAATCTCGTGTTTTTCATATTCCTACATAGTGTAACCCATAACCCAAGCAAGCCATCTGATTTATTCTTTGAATTTTATCGATTTTTGCAGCGTATTCCTAACATATGTACTATGTGGTGATTCCTGTGAACTCCATCTTCATTTTCAATTATCAGCCTAGATGCTGGACCTGTAACTGGTAGTTGAAAGGGATTGTACCCGAAAATTTCATGATTCCAATCTCTCATAAAATCACTCCCCCAGATACAGTAGATAAACAAAAACCCGAAATGAACTGGGTACTTTTTATTGCTGCAAGCAGGAGTCGAAAAATTGGAAGAAGAGAACCCCGTAGGAATTTCCGCCGAGCAACATTTGGGAATACTCCATGTGAGATTTCTAGTTATCTCGTCATCTTTGATAGAAAAACTTTTTTGCTGATCTGAAGGAAAGCGATTTATCGAAACGTTAGCTGCAAGAGTGAAACTGCAACAATCTCGAAGGCGTAGCAGAAAGACCACCAACACTTGAGCAGTCTTCGACGGGCAGAGAGCAGCTCCAATTTGTGCATCCAAGGATGATTTGCTTGATTCCCGCTCTTTGTTCCTACCACGTAACCGTTACCATTTTGCTTCTCGAGCCATGGTGGTTACGCCCCCTCGGACGCTCAACCCCGTCGGACGCCAGTCCGAGGAGCCCTAGCTCAGTTGGATTTTTGTACCTTTTTTGTGAAACTCTGTGTATGACCTTCAGTAAGTAAACACAACATAAATATATGGATAACGAAAGATCTCAACTTCCGTATACGATTCTTTTGACTTTTACACCTCCACAATTCTTTCAATTTCTGCTCATTTTTGTCAGAATCTGAAAATTATTTAACGCTTACGTCGCTCGAAATAGCTAGTATTTAAGTGCTGATGGTAATTATGAGGTGTCGTTCATGTGTAATGTTGTCATCAATTATCATGGTGATATGCTATGGGTACCGCCGGCGATTTATAAAAGCTCATGCATCATCGGTCTGTCATTTACGATTTATTTATCTACTTATTTATTCATTGATTGTATGACCCATCCCTACTATATATAATACGTTTCGTCTGCCTGTACGCCCCTCCGTCCGTGCGTTTGCCCGTCCGTCTGTCACGAAATCAGATGCTGTATGAGAAACGACCTGTGGAAATAGGGACAAGTGTGGTATGGGTAGGGCATGGGACAAGAAGTAAGGACCACACATGGCCCAAGTTAAGCTCTGCCCACTGTGGGCGGGGCAGGCCCTGAAATGTTCCGTTTTCGGACCGAAAATTGTTAAATGGGTTCGAATGTGCCCCAAACGTGAGGGAAAGATGGATTAAGTTCAGGAGTGAGTTTTTTAAGGTCATGAAAGAGACGTGGAAACAGTGGGCGGAGCACTTGTAGTGATGGGCGGAGCTTGCGCATAACATGAAAAACGACCTGTGGAGATGGAGACAAGTGTGGTATGGGTAGGGCATGGGACAAGAAGTAAAGACCACTTATGGATCAAGTGGAGCTCTGCCCACGGTAGGCGGGGCGTGCATTGGAATGTTCCGTTTTCAGCCCGAAAATTGTTGATTGGGATCGAGTGTGCCTCAAACGTGGGGAAAAGGTAGATTTGGATCAGCGATGAGTTTCTGAAGGCCCACAGAGAATCTTGGGCACAATGGGCGAAGGATTTGTAGTGGGGGGTTGAGCATTTGTTGTGGTGGGTGAAGCTTGGTCGTTAGATGAAAAACGACCCGTGGAGATTGGGCAAGTGTGGGATGGGTAGGGTATGGTACAAGAAGTAAGGAGCACTCTTCACCAAGGTAAGCTTCTCTCGCGATGGGAGAGCGCGTGCAGTGAGAATTTGTCCTCAGGAAAAAGAACAATTTTGATCGACCTACTGATGCACATGGTGTTTTGCGCGCAGTAGTGTGCGCCAGCCATCTGGTCCATTAATATTGCAGTATCCACATAGAAGGACGAAGAATAAATCAACCAAGGTGGATCCTGGAAGGATGGGCCAAGCATCCAACTCTCATTCTGAGTCATAGACACTTTGAAGTGCATATCAGGCCATCACTAGGTGTTGAATTTGGGTCGCGATCCCAGATAATATGTGTAGTACCGGCGCCCCTTATCACGGCCTCATCTCCACTATTCGATGCTTTTGAATTTAACATTATAGGCTTTAATGGAAATGAGTTTGTGACCTATGAAAGAGACCAAAATCGGTTAAGTACCGGCAACACCAGTGGCTCACTGATGGTTCCATTTTAGACGTGGAATTCTTCCCGTTCGATGAACAAGTGTGCACGTTAGTATTTGGATCGTGGACGGTTAGGATCTTCTAGGAGCTTCGATCTTTATCAGTTGAGAAGCTCTAGCAGTCCTCATTCAGTACAATGAGAACGAGATCAAACTGGAATTCGAACAAGCTGAGTGGGTGGATTTGTCCGAATATGCACCATCTTCTATTTGGGACGTAATGGATGCTCCTGCGTCACTGGTCAATAAACGGAGCCGAATTGAGTTTCAAGTGAGAATCAGGTAAGGTTATAATCCCTTACACATAACCAATCAAACTCATTTCCTCTTGAGAAATTTTGAAATTCCTCAGATGTTTCATATTTTTCAAAGTATCCCTCGTTATGTTTAGGCGAAAAACTTTGTTCTACACTACAGTCTTGATTATTCCTACAGTGCTGATGACATTTTTGAGTATGACGGTCTTTTTCCTTCCAACTGACTCAGGTATTACTTATACAAAATTTATTGTGAGAGACTGTCAGAAAAGTAATGACGAATAATTACAATTGGTATGAATCCACAAATCACAGCTGATCTGGAACTTCGAACACCCAATCTGTCCAAGCTTTCAATTTCAATTTTGTTATCAATTCTACTACTTTAGGTGAGAAGATGACGTTGACAACTTACGTGCTGCTTTCGATCGTCGTCTTCCTGCTGCTTGTGTCGAAAATTCTCCCACCGACATCTAGTACTATACCTTTGATGGCCAAGTTAGCCATTACTAAGTTTCTTTCGAAGTTATGTATTTATCATAGTTGTTGTCACTTGATGTGGTGCAGGAGGAGCCCATGCGACGTTGCGCCTCCTTACGATATTTATTCCTACTTCTTCCAAGCGCCTGTCCCTTGAGAAGTGGCAACTGTTCCGCTTGCATTACGATGCCTATTAGTTTTATTTGTTTTGCCATGCAATCCACGGCACCAGCTTGATAGTGCAATGGATCAGTAAGATACACAGAAAGAATAAGCAGGGGTTCGGATCGTGTCGGCACTGAAATGCTCCGATAATCAATTTTCGCACTGCTATCTTCACTACAAGGTTCCGCCATAGTTTTTTGGAAGTGTTGACACTATTAATGCTTGTCAACTATTTATAACAGAGTGTAAATAAAATATGAAAAATACAGCTAAGAAGAGCGAACAAATGTAAAATGTAAGCTTTAGGTACCTACTGCTCACATTCGTGCTCAACGTCATTACCATTTTGGTTACGGTAATTATCATTAATGTGTATTTTCGTAGCCCAATGACACATCGTATGCCACAATGGGTACGAACGTTATTCCTGGAGGTAAGACTAGCTACCATGGTAGCGTTGCGGTAACTACTCCTGTATATTTTTAAGGCAGTGATAGGGGAAATTCCGACGAAATGTAAGTGGTGAATATGATCGTCGAGATGACCAGTAGTGAATATGACAGTGAGGAGAAAGCGGAAGAGAATGACCAGAATGCCTAGAGATAAGACTCCCTTCCGAGCATCGATTCTCGACGCGGACCATCAGAAGAGGCGGGTAGTCCGGACGATATTTCCGTTGGCACGTAGCCAAGTAATCAATGGGCAAAAAAAGTGACCAATACAAAAACTCAAAGGCCATCGCATCGTTAAGTACAGACAAGCGACGACAACAAAAGAGAAATAATGAAAAAGAAAAAAAAAAGAAAAGAGAATTCGCAAGCTCTACGGGTGACCATCAGAAAACAAAAACAATGAAAAAGCTAATCAGCTGTTCAGAATAGGGTCTGAGACATTCCTGTTCACGAAAGCGCGACCCTCGTCCAACACTGCCGCAGCTCCTTGGCCCCTCCCACCTCAGCGATTAGAGATACTCGTCGCTAGGAGGCGGGCCGGGATAAGAAAGGCGGCCGGAGCTAAAGGAACCTCGTCCGCCACAGCTCAGAGGCGCGCCTTTCGAGGAGAATTGCAGCGCAGATAGACTTCCTGAACCCGTCTTCTTGAGGGGATGACTCCTTTTAGGGATTGGTCATCCACATTACCCCTATCACTGCCTTTAAATTCCGCATCCACATATTTTTCAGTGGATGCCATTTTTGATGTGCATGCGTCGACCGAAACCAGCGTTTCAAAAGCTTCTAGCTTCACCGAAAAAGGACGTGGCTCAACTTCCCGGCATAGGACAGTTCAGTTTCACAGCGGCGAAGCATCATCCTAATTGTCCAAGTGCTGATAGTAGGTCCGTACTACTCATTACTAGGATACATGATGCTTCCGAATTGCAGCTGATTTCAGGACAGCCCCACTAAAGATGGAAAATTATTCATTCGGCATCTATCTGGATCCTGCAACTGCGCCTTACCATCCATTAACACCAGATGCACTTTCAGCGATTGACGCCATTGAATATATTACAGATCATCTGAAACAAGATGAGGATCACAAACGAGTAAGCTGCAGTTTTCCCTTCACAAGGCATAATCGATTTCCACAGTACTTCTCGAACGCCGCTGTTTTATCAAAGGTACGGCCATTCGAATTGTTTTCCCGCGCGCACACATTTGAATGCCTCGCGTGAGGAGAGTTTGAGACAATGGGGAGCATGGTAAAAGCCTCTATAATCCTTATCATAGAACCCGTTTTATAAGGTTATATGTTTTACATGAGATAGACCCATGTGTTTATAACATGTCAACGATGGAAGAAAACCTAGACAACATAACGAGCTTGGTGGAGCTCGAACTAACAACCACGCTTAGATCGGCGATGAAACTATACTAAAAAAAAAACAAAACAAGCAAGCAAATAAGCAGTGAACACGCGTTATGGCGAAAGGAGACTAAAATAACGTAATATGCTCTACGCACCCAAGTAGCCGTCAATGGCATTCTCAAAAGCTATGGAACTTCTAGGAAACGGTTTGACTCTGTTTAGTTTGAAATAGTCGGTACCCGCCCTAATTGTGTAGAATGGTGCTTCAAATTATGCCTAGCGCTGCAAGTACACGTTTGATGGGTCCACCCCTGGTCACAGATGAAAGCATGGTACAAAACTGATCAGGAAGCAGACCACACCTGCCATGAAGAATTCTGTGGAAGAGTATGGGATCTAGTTTCCTCCCCCTGTGACAAAGGGAGTGCAATTCAAGATTATTACTTTTTGAATCTTCCATGACTGTACACACCTACTGCAGTGAGCCAATATGCGTATCACACGTTAAAGAAGCCAGACTGAGATTTAATTTATAGTCACGTCTTCTTTACATCCACGAAGAAGAGACAGAATCAAACTTGCAAGTAAAGTGAGCGGCCAGTTCGTTCTGTGCTCCAGACTAATAGCGAAATAGCGAATCAGAAGCATTCCTCGCGCATAACCCTTATAATCCTGAAATTTTCACATGGTACAAAAATGATTTAAATACAAGGGATACTGTAATAATAGTGGAGTACTGTCTCAAGAAAAAAAAAGTTTACTGACCTACTTATCTTGTGATGTACTTGAAACAACCAGTATCGCAATATTACTGCCGTTTACATACTTTGCCATGATGCGACATCGCGAAAAATGTCGCTTAGCATGCACTACAGTATGACTGTTAGTGAGTACGTCATTAGTTCTACTTTCCGCATAGATGTATCGTGCGCGACATGACGAGATTTTGGATGACACGGCATCCTCGACTAACGCTACACGATCCTGGGTCCCATTGTAAACCTGACAAGGCTCTTGGACGTTGCGACAGCGTGCTCAAACATATCATTGCAGCAGAGCAACGGCTATCAGAATTAAGCTTTCGTTCATTGAGCATAACCAAAAACAATGATCTTAAAGGGATCGTCCACCGAAACATGAGTTTTTGTGTGACCCATAGTTTATGTTGTATTTGCCTAATGTGGGCCTCATGCAAAATTTCACGTGAAAAAATGTGAATCTGGCTGAGATACAGCACCACAAAGTACGTCCGCGTCTTCGACCACGGCGGACGACGGGGTGGGCACTTGCTCGTAGGCCCTGCTCACCCGGCCGTGACTTTGTGGTGCTGTATGTCAGCCAGATTCACATTTTTTCGCGTGAAATTTTGCATAAGGCCCACATTAAAAACAACATAAACATATGGGTTACACAGAAACTCGTTTTTCCGTGGACGACCCCTTCAACCAGACGTGAACCTTTGTCTTCGGCAGGAAAGATGAATGCAATTTCGAAGCCAAGGAGTAGTTCATCACATCATTCCGAAAAATTTCAACACGAATTACTTTCAGTATCGAGACGACTGGAAATACGTTGCCATGATTATTGATCGATTGCTGCTTTATGTATTCTTTGGTATTACGGTGGGAGGCACCTGTGGGATACTCTTCAGTGCACCCTATGTTTTCCAAAGTAAAGAATCGGTTCAGAGAGTTTTTATCACATTTAACCCACGAAAAATAGCAAACGACGTGATCTTGAAATATAGCTTCAGGAGTGAATCAACGAGAAGTACTCCAGCGACTGATAGATCTGTACAAAGCAGGAGATATCGATTAGTCCACCATGAAACGGATCCTTATACGCTTTGTATATCAGATGTTTCTCATTCAATAAAGCCTTTCATATTTCTCTTCGAGGGCACTGCAGTGTTCCAAGACTTTGAACCGGGCCATTTTGGTTGACTCGCACAAACAAGCATATCAGCATATCATATGGGTTCTAAGTAATTGGGGGAGGGAACAAGTTGTAATATGTTGAACACTGCCACTGATGGGCATGTTGGTGTTCAACATGTACAACACTAAAATACGTGATGTTATCACCCCACAATCTAGCATTTACTATCGGAATTCTCTCTATCCCATCTTATTCGAAATGAGCTTTTTTCTCCACGTAATTGTAACCGTTGGCCCGCTGGCTAAACCAAAGGCGGGTTTTGGTCATCGCGAGACGTTGGAAGCCTTCTGATCTTCTGATGCTTTTTATCAAACGTTATCAATTTGGATCATACATCATCAATGTCCCTGTCTCATCCCGCAGAACACCTATGAGTGTCAACCAACGTTTCAGAGTCACCGCGGTAACCGAAATGGATTTGGCGGTATTTGTTTTCCTGCACTCCTTAGTGAGTCTTATCAACCGTTACCGATGTCGATCACTTACCATTAAAGGCAATGGTAGGGGAAATATGGCTATATCAGTCATAGCAATCTTTGATACTGACCGGTGGACGATGTCATCGCGAAGACTGATACGTCAAGTACCATGTAGTTTCGAACGATAGATCACCAATACGATCCGATAAGTATCAATAGGGTTCCCTTTGCTCATATTATCTCTACCACCATCCTTAATGCTCCCCTCCCACCTCGCAAACCACCTTATAGTGTCAACCTCTACGTTTACCTTTGATGGTGAAATAGCTTTGGTGACATACGCCTTTTAAGGCCAATCATCATCTCTTATCGGCTACTATCACCCTAGTTCCACCACAACTAGGGTCCTCGTCCGAACCCTCATACCGTCCGAGAAATTCAGGCTCCCATCATCGGTTCGACGCCACGTATGAATTTCGTGACAGACAGATCGACACAGACGCGCGAAAGGCGCCGCCACGACTTCATTCCTATAGCAGATGACTGTAGAAGCTTTTCCATGTAGAGGCGGAGATAGAACAAGCCTCCGTCGAGGAATCGTCGACACGGGGGATCGTATTTGGTTCGCTAGGAGGGAGGGGGTCGTAATCGTTGAGGTAGGTAGTGATCGACAGAATTCCTCACGCTGAGGGTCTAAAGTGTAAGGGGAGAAATGATAAAACTGACTACTTGGGTTCGAACCCGAAAATAGTATAACTTGACCATCATGGAAACCTCATGCATGGCGCGATCCGCAACGGAATTCGGTCAACGCCAATAGCCCTTTCGCTGGTCCGCTGACACCGAAACCACGCACAGGCACACCTTCAAAATTCACCGATTAATCGTGGAAAGCGGTATCACTTTCCAGAAACAATTGGATGAAAACGAAAAATTAGCTGATATGAACTTCTTTCATATCTTGCTACGATTGCAAGTACGTAATCTGGTGTTAGCGGCCACTATGCGGACCGAAAAACGTTTGTATTCATTGAGAATGTGGGTGAAATCCTCATGCATGGCGCATCCCACAGAGCTGACCGACGCTTCTTGCCCTCCCACTAGGCTTTCGAGAGCGAAGGATGCATACTAGAAAAATTTCAGTAAGTATGAATCAATTTTTCGGAACAATCTTGGGAAGATCTCGCAAATTCTACGAAAAAAAATTCCTTAACTGGCTTTCCTGAATTTTTCTTGCTTCGTTTTAAAGATATGGCATAGCTCAGGTGGTCTTCGAAAGCGACAACTTAGTAGACCCCGCCTCACCAAAATGCACTCATATAGTTGAATTTGGAGGAAGTTATCGCCACTGGAATGAAACACTTCAAAATTTTCCTCATCTAATCCTCATTTGGAAACCCATATCGAGAACTAAGCAACCATTAGGGAAAGCAAACGGCCAATAGATAGGTCTGAGGGAGAATCAGAAAAAATTTCCAGCTATATGAAAGATGGGCTCTAGGTCAAGTTTGAAGTATTTTTGAAATGTAGGAATTTAGCATGGGGAAGATACCGCGCTCCATCGTGATAGCCGCGTCGCAGCCGCAGTATCGACCCGCGACCAGATGGGAAGCGTATTACATGACCCCAATTTAGCTTTTCTGTTGATTTTTGACTTTTCTACTCTTATTTTTTCATACTTTATCCTTGCCGCGTAATTTGCATGACTACTAAGCTTCTTCCTTGTCATCAGAGCACGAGAACATTACCAATGGTCGGCGTTGCTTTCGTTTCGGGATATAAGTATTGGAGTTGCTCTGTTCTTATCTTAGACGATTTCGTTTTGGAATATTAGTACTGAGTTTTGATAGATCCTTATTTCTCTCTTTTGTCAGGAGATTGGTTTGACCTCTCTGTTTTTTACCATAGGCTCCTAATTTCTCAGGTGGATCGCAGTGGCTTGGTAGAAACCACGGAACAAGCGGAACTTGGAGAGACGGGAGGGGGAGTCGTATTGAGGCCCCCTTTTGGGGGGGGTGGTCGTATTCTTCGAAAATTTTCCTCAACTGGACGCTTAACCCTGCCTTCAGATGAACGATTGTGGACATGAAGTCACGGAGGCCTGTATCAGTTCGATCCTTGAATTGTCATATGACGCAAGCGTGTACAATAGGCATCGAGAAGGGGTGTAGAAGCTTAGACCTAGTGAAAGGCTTGGTATCATATGTTCAATGTGTGCATTTCCAGCACTAAGAGCTATCCACTACTGGATGACTCATTTTGGAATGGTTGTCAGTGGAGGTTGGTTACCATTACATTGGGATAGCTGTGTTCGTGCGGAAGATCACGTGTGATTGTTCCAGCGTATCCTTTGGCTTTAGTCTTGATGTTGCTCCCTCATGATTCTCGAAGCTTGAAATGTCTTCAAGGACCTGTGCCCACCAATACGTCAATCGAAGCAACGGTAGATATGTTCTGAAGTTTATAGCTAGTTGCAGTTAAGCATTTTGAATTACTCACTCAAGACATGTACGGTGCAACTACAGGCCTTCTTCGCTTGAAACCGTTCCAAATTCCAAGAAACACGATCAAAGATTCGAATGCAGAAGTTGCTTCAGTTGTTCATAAAGGGGTTTTCGTTTACCGTGGACAACCTTCCATTAGCCTTCTCTTCTGGGTATGCTGCCCATCTTCTCCATGTGCTCCTATATCCAGAATGAAACAGGAATCTTTTCGTTACACTCCTTTTCATCCCCCTTCCCTCCGGCCAATCCTTCTCGCGGCGGCCCTTCGACGCTGGCTTCGCAGGCTTTGGCCGCTTCCATACTTTGCGCACTGACGCCGTCACGCAGGTGACCGCATCGGTGCGCAAAGCATGGAAGCGGCCTAAGGAGGACGATTATCGGCCGATTTTCCGATCCGACCGATTTTCGCGCGCGCGGGACAAAGAAGCTCCGGTGAATAGGTAATACGCAGGGTTGCAAGTCATTGTAGCTAAAGGCACAGATCACGATAATTTTTGTGCGTCGTCACGCTCCATAAAGTCTCCGGCAGTGCTGAAGGACACAAGTGTGAAGAAAAAACAAAGAAACTTTTCGAAAACCTTGAAGATAAAGTGTTTCTGACCCTTGACTTTGACGGGTTCGCCGCTCGAAAGCAAGTATTCGGACAAATTTCTACGTGATAATATCATTCGATGAGGTTGTTTTTACAATGGGAGTTTTCCCTATCATTTCTTATCGCAGTCGATATCATGCCTCTCATACATGAAAAAGCCACCTCTTAAAGGCATACCTCGCGAAAATTTGTGAGAGTTATCGCGCGTGTTACAGGATGTAGAGGCCCTGGGTTACCCGCTAGTAAAGAAAAATGAATAGCAATTCCTCGAAACCACCAAAAATAAAGTTTCCTGCCCTCAGTCCCCGCACGAGTATTGGAGATTATGGAAGAGCTTTTCCTCGCGCAAAGTGCTGCGATATCACCGGTTCTTCCCTGTTGAAGCTACCTCCGCTATTGATATCGCTGCCTTATCTTGTCTTATCGTAAGTTTTCTTCTCGTCTATGCCGGGTGTGATACGGCTCGGAGGGCTTGAGGCTTAGGTCGACCAGGCCATACGTGCCAGGGGTGAAATCTGGCACCGCGAAAAGGTGCCATCTTACAAGTATCTAAGGGTCTACCTGCCCTGAAAAGGTAAGGACCACTTTGATGAATCGAAGATGGGTGTGGGCCATTCTGAGACGGTTGCCGCCACGTTCTTTACGCGATAAGCGCTCACCCTAGCGTCGCGATGATGGCACACGCTTTGCCGTTGTAGAAAGGCCTATCTGTTCGCTGATGGAACTAAGATACTCATAATATCGTGAACTGTGCCTTTGAAGGCAGTGGTAGGGGTAATTTACTTCTATTATTCATTCGAATATTTGATGCTAACCGGTGGACGTTTTCACCACGAAAGCCGACACGTCAAGCACCACATAGTTTCAATCGATACGGCTTCAATACGATACGATAAGTATCATTCTGCTATCATGCTCATTACTCTACACTTCAGTCATTCTTCGGCAAAGTCAACCCCTGGAGGAGGGGCGGGATAAGATAGGCGTCTGGAGCTGAAAAGGCCTACTCCGACACAGATCGGGCGCGTTTTTTTGCGGGGGATTCCGCCGCAGATAGGCTTACTTCCCTCAGTTTTCAAGTGAATGACATCTTTTAGGGGTTCCTTATCACCCACATTACCCCTATCACTGTGTTTAAGCCTCCGACCATCATCGGCTTTGACTGGCACTACGAAATGCTAAACCTACTTACAACCTTTGCTCATTCAAGACGGTTCCCTCTCACGGTGTAGTAGGCATTGTTGAGCGAAAATGAGAATAAAGTCGAAATGTTCAGTAATACAGAAGCCAAGGAACGGTCAAAAACATAAAAAAGGCCCTCTCTCCTCCAGTGATCCCGGGGTCACACACGATCAAAAAGGGAGGAGCCACGTTGAAACGGGCTGCGCTCTTAAAAAAAGCGTCTTCTTCGAAGCTCAGAGGGGCTCCTTTCACCGAGAATTCGTCACATAATTTCCCTGGACCTGTAGCTCTCATCTGACGACTCACTCTGAAAACTTTATTACCCACCCCAATATCTTGATCGCCGTCTTTGACTGTTACAGTAACTCCATGTTCACCTTAGCCTATGCACTCGTCGTCACCTTCTAATTTGTACCCAGTATGACAACAGGGAGTGATACAAATGCCTATGAGTCTCGAGCTAAGGTCTCTGCACTTATGATCACTCTCCACTAACTCACCATTCCCTCTCTATGATCTCTTCCTAGGGAACAGGTAAAGTCCCACTGTCCTACCTTTATTAAGGCTGTACCGAAGCCCAACCACGTTTTTTTTGAGCGCCCGTCCAATGAGGACACTCTCTGCCCTATTACGGTAGCGCTTCTTTGTACCATTCAGAATCTCATCGCTGACCGCGAACCATTCCTTCCCACGTTTCGGTACCTAACTGAAACTTTTAGGTTTGAGTGTCGATTATTTCATAAGGATGTGTTCCGCTGTGTCAGGATTTTCGCACGACTACGAGCGGCGTGCGACGCAGTGTGTGCAAGCTATGTGCGTCATGGTACATAGTTGGGTCTTGGCACGACTACAAGCTAATGTTGGGGGCGCGATACGCAGTTGACTTGTAATCGCTTCGGGGCCCACCAATATGGCGCCTTTAGCTCGTCCGCATTGCTTCGCTTGCGACATGCCGCGGTGCGAAAATCCCGACATAGGGGTGCACACCCACTTCATAATCCTAAGTGGGCGCTGTGTTTCTTACTTTTCGATGATCCATGCCCCAGGCTTCAAGCTGCACTCCTCCCTATCTGCCCATTCGGGATACGCTCCACTTACTGAGGGAGTGCCTTGACTTGACACTGACCCGACTCTTGCAATTTGCGCTCCAAATTTCGTGACACAAAAACGGTTAAATGGAAAGACAGACTAATCCGAATGTACGTCCATATCCAAACACTCCCTGCGCGTGTGCCTTTTAGGCTTTGGTTAAGTGGGCTCTTCGCTTCTTCACCCATGCACTTCCTATCCACAATGGACCCGACCTATACAGGTTAATAGTTCCAAATTTCGTGACAGACAGACAGACTAAGCCTATTAGGCCATTCCGACTGGGTACCGGACGAATTGCGCAGACTCCATAAGGGAGGGGAGAAATCACTCTCGGCTCGCAGCGCTAGCGTAGCAACCAAAAGTTTCTCAAGAACATTAGAAATGAGTTACTCGCCGTATTTGCCAACTTCTGAACCCTCTGTTCCTTTGATATCCCATGCCTCTACTTTTGGTGATATAACCTTTGGTCTGACTCCGCATACTTATAATTTCAATTCCTTTACGCGGAACTGACAATTTCGATCGTATTGATTGGTACCCATAACTCTGCAAAATCTTTACTTCTGCGCGATGATGCGGTTCAGTAACCGTTGCCTGTATTTCACAAAACCGATAATTTCACTTTTACCCGGTCTATGGACTATTCTGGAAAGAAGTTGCTATTTTGTGGTAAGTATCGTCAATCTGAATACGCTCTACGCGCATGGGAAGATCTCCTCTAACTGCTTCATCAGATAGCGGTTCACCTTAACTTATCTTTTCCCGGAACGTGGGCTATTTTTGGAATCTAAGTGAGGACCTAAATTCGAGCATCAGGCATTTTAGTGCAAGCCCCGCCCACGGTAGACGGAGCTAAGCTTAGTTCTTATGTGCTCCGCATATGTTGGTCAGTCCACCGAATTCCAACTTGCCCGACCTCTTCAGGTCCCTTCCTAACTTGCTTCTTATGTGCTCAGTACTTAGTCAGTCCTTACCCGATTATGATTTGCCCGACCCCAGCAGACCCATTCCTGACCTTCCCGATTTTCAGAACCCAAGCCAGCACTTAAATTCGGGCACCTATCCATCCAGTGCAAGCCCCGCCTACGGTGGGTGGAGCTAAGCTTATTCTTATGTGCTATGTATGCTCAGGTCGGCCCCTAGCCAATCCTAACTTGCCCGACCTCTCACAGTTCACTTGACGATCTATTATGCTACGTACGGCAGACACACACACAAACAGACAGACAAACAAACACCAAACTTCTGACTTATGGGGCAATGGGTTTCATTCCGCCCAGTGTCGATAAACGGACAAATGTGCGAAGGGAAGACTCGCCGACGCGTGAGCTCGCACGTCGCGGTCGCAGCTCTAGGGTTCGTTATCTCATCAGGCAAGGCTCTTCATTCTTCGTTCACCACTGTGTAAACATGCGACACTTGCCGCGCTTCGCGCGCATTGCAGGGCAAATAAGCCGGAATTTTTAATTTGAAATTGAACTCAGACCCACGCCTACTTTCTGGACACTGTACCAATTCGTTTGATCCCTCTTGCGCCATATCTCACTACCAACTTCCAACGGCATTCGCCCAAAAGCTATGGCTCTGTCACACACTCAGCGTGAAGAACAGCTCAGGCATTCATCGATTCAGAAAGGAAAGATGATCGATCAGAAGGAAAGAAAAAGATACGTATCGATCAAGCGATCAAGAGTATCATTCACCTAATCGATACGCTTCTTATCCTTTCCGCTTGAATCGTCTGATCGCCCGGTCGCTTTATCGCTCAATCGCTCAGATTTGTTTCTTGTTCATTTTGCCCAGTCGCCGAATCGCCTGATCGCAATTGCAGGCGTGATCGAAAACACTAAAGGCTGCCTTGGGTGGTATCGACAGTAATCTCTTGCCACTTTTCGCAATAACGACGTCATTAAAGGAACCGGAAGGGGGTCCGAAACAAGAGGAAGATGCAAAGAAATTAGCATTTAATGAACACTCAAGGTTAGAAGCGATAATAGGCGAAAAAACACGGACTCAAAGCGCGACGCTGCGGTGTGTATTCGCATCCCGTTCACATCAGCGCATCCATTCCGAGTTGTCCGCTGTAGGAGACGGGCCGTGGGCCAACGTTAGTTGTAGCACCTGACTCCCAGCGCAGTGGAGTGGCCATTCCCAACTCCATTAGCATTCATGTAAGTACATCTAGAAACAATATAAGAAAGAACAAAGTAAAAAGTAAAGGAAAAAACAAATTTATAATAGAAACATCTTCTTTTGGCACCATGACAAGGCGTCAAATTGGCGAGTTTGTGCAATGGCGGCCACTTAAACTCGTTCACACTACGTCTGTTCTACCGTAAGCCAAAATTACCCCCTTCTGATGGGTTTTAAGGGTGTCCCTTTCTGCTAATTCAGCTTCTGTTAGTTGGCACGGGTCTAGAAAGTATGCAGAAGTGCACGTGTAGGAGATAATACCTCGAGTTCGCAACTTTATCATTAGTGCAGCAGAGTTTTACTTGCATGAAATGAGTCTTCCATTCCATGAGTCACTTATGACGAAATTCTTTTCTTTAGTCAGCTTCAAATTAGCCAAATTCAGGGGAACGTCTGTGTCTATTACGAAATGAACAGCTGTGAAAATCCACAAACGTACTCGGATGAAATGGATGTTGCTGAGCCAGCCAAGGTGTGTTTTCGATGGGGGTTTCTATTGAGTACCACCAGAAATGCTGTGATTATCGAATGAAGATCTTTTCAGGGAGATATCTTGAGTATATGAGCAGGGACCATCGGAATCATCGTTCCGGGGGTCGTGGTCCTAAAAAGTTTCTTTGGCTCAATGCTCTATGGCAGTTAATAGAGACTGATTAGACCTAAGAGAGGAGTGTGCCCTTACTCATGATATACCCCTTACATAGTATTCCACCCTACACCACTACACTTATACTATTGTGCGACCGATAAACCACGTGTAAGATGCTCGGTAGGAGAGGTCATTTCTTCTCAGGTTTGATTCACTTGCTCTAGAAATCTGTGTCGCCAGTTTACCTTTACAGTTTTCCAAAGAGTGTAGTCTACGTTTGGAGATATAATGGGAAACGGTAAATGACCAACATATCAACCCTCTACGGATCGTTCCTACCATGCGAGCCCAAATATACTCCTTTCCTGATCCGATACCATTTGTAGCAGCTACTGGACATTCATCGTTTCCAGTAGTTGTAGGCAAGCAACTGAGCATTGCTCAGTTGTTTTTCTTCAGTTATTACCACTTTGACTAGCACACATAGTACACGATCACTTGGTGGAACTATGCCATCGAAAAAGTGATATTCTTGTTCGCTCACCTGTTCCCAATGCTATTATTATTTCGAAGGTTATGAAAAATGAGGCTTTCGGTTGGACACGTTTGCAGCCTCGGTCAATTAATCGACATGAATTTCACTGTGTGAGCTGTGCAGTACTGCATGTAGCAAAGTTGGTTTTTGAATACACTGAAGTCTATCTCATTGAGAGCATTTAGCTTGTTACCAATTGTGGAGTGTTTCATGATTTCACTGCCGCAATATATGCTGCTTGTTTCTGTCGCCAGGACAACTGCAACGGAGGTGCAACGATACGAGTTCGTTCATTTTTCTTATAATACTTCACAGAAGCGGTGTATAGAATTTCGCCATGAGTTATTCATTGAATCACAATATGGGAATCCTTTGAAGACTTTTTTTTTGAAGTGCGGAATCATTGCTGAAGGAGGTCTACAGAGCACGCCAAAATTATAGAGAAAGCATGAGGTCGCATGCTTTTGACTCCTTGCTTTGAGCTTCTACTCTTTCACTCTCTAGTTTTTTTTTGTGCTAATTTGGCTATAATCGTTTCGACGAGTAACTTCTTGAAAGTGCGTAAGGGGGCTCGACGTCTTTTATTAGAAAAAAAGGACACCAAGTTCCCTAATCATAAAAAATTGCCAACTGAGTTGCGAAGAATTCAAGAAGATTTTATGGAGACTGCTGTGACGTACTTCGGTTTTCGGTCTCCAAGATCGTTGCATCTTCGTTATTGGTGTTTCAAGGCCTATTTGTTATAGTGTGGTGCAAGTGAAAGTGGTGTCATCGGCTTTCTCATCTGCATCCGCTGAAACTGTAGAGAATTCACATGCCCCATAAAAACAATGCATGCTGAGCACTAGCAACATCAAAAGCCTGTTTTAGGACGAGTAATTTGAAGTGTCGTGGAACTGGTTGCAAACAACCCACACGATCTTTTCACGAGGACTTGGTTTAAGCTTTGTTCGAAACACTTTTTTCAAGGATTTTATCATGTCGACGCTAGCAGCCCCGCGTCCTTTACCGGACACTTCTCCATGGACTTACATGCCTATTTCTAATAGAACGAGGGAAATTTTGGAGTGCTTCGAACGGAATATGTATCCTCCTGACCCAACAACACTAGCAGCGGAAGCTGCCGAAAGCGAAAGCTCGAGGTACATTTACGTTTACATCATTCACTGTCAAGAATCTCAGGAGACATTCCCTCTAAATGCGTGCTTGCAAACCGCTTTCCTGATGTTGGCTGATATTCCTGTGCTGTAACGTTGCCAGAGTGATCTAACAACTAAAAACCGATCTCCAGTGATAAGACATTTGAAACATTTTGATTCCCCGCAATTGGAAAAACGCTGTTGAATTTGCTGCGGAAGTTGTTAGCATCTCATTTATTTCACTTGTGTTACCGTGTGGAAAGAAACCTTCCTGCCTGCTTCAGAACTCTGAGAAACACTGTGAGGCGGCGGCTAATTTTGAGATGGTGAACAACAGTAATGAATTGTAAAGACTCCTGTTCAAAAGCGAAAATGCAATCCGAGGGTCTTATTAGGCAGGGGTCTACATTTTTAATGCTAACACATCCAGCCATCCGATTCATTGATAGATGAATCAGAACGTGTTCTTTCTGGTGAAAGAAGGAGTAAATGAAATTTTCGCTGCTTTGGCTTCACGCTCTGGCTTTGTTCGTTGACCTCAAGGATCTCATGGCCTTCACCATGAGATCCTTGAGGCCAACTGGTTTAGATGCTATTAGGTAGTAACTATTAGGTTGATTCAGTATGAACCGGACAAATTGACAAATTTTATCTTTATCGTACAACTTCTTAATGACAACTGGTAATCATTTGTAATATGCTCCATCTTTATCGATGACCTTCTGCCACGGTATAGGCAGATCATGGATGCCCTTGCTCCAGAAGGCCGGAAGCTGGAGCTCGAAGAAGTTGCCGAGTGCCGCCTTGACCTCGTCGCGAGTTTTGAAGTCGTGGCCGTTCACGTAGCGTTGGAGGTGGGAGGAAAGGTGGAAATACGAAGGGGTCAGGTATGGGGAGTACTGTGGTTGTGGGAGCACGGAGCAACTGTACGAGAGCAGCTCGGCCTTCTTCAATCTCGCAATGTGCGTCTCGCGTTGTCGTGCTGAAAGTACACATGTGACCGCCGCCGTCGCGAATTTTGTACATTTGCCTTCAATTCTCGTAATCGACGAATATAGACGTCGGCGGATACTGGTGTACCTTCATCGAGCAGCTCTCAGTATTCTACGTCGTGTACGCTCCACCGAATGCGGTCTTCGTCTTCAATGGAATAGTCGTCTGACGCAAACTTCGAATGTCACAAGTACAGTGTACTTCTGGCGGGGGCATGCTCCTTGTTAACCACCTTTAGGCGCCTTTCAATATCCGCGGGTTCTTGGTCAGTTAGCGATAGAAATAGTATGATGTTGCGGATGTGGTCTCTGGACGACTTGAAATTTTGTGGCATGGTTGCGGAATAAAACTAGCTTGGAGTGTTTTTTGACTGTACTTTGAAGAGCTTTTTATACTCATTCTAACCGTACCTCGCGCTTCCATTTTCGTCAACACATTGCTGAGTTATGATCCCTGGAAGTCATCACTACCATTTGTCCGATTCATATTGAATCATCATAATATTTACTGCTTTCTTTTCCCCGTTTTCCAATCTGGTATTCAGTGAATTTGAGGAAGTACAGCAACATGTCACTGGATTTCTGATTGTAAGAACTGTTAGTCGAGTCGCGAACTAGCGTAGAACGAGAACGGTTTTCGGGCAAGCGTGCCGTTTACGCGTGTGGACTGACGCCTTCTTTTGATACCGAATTTTAGCCCCGCCTCATTAAGTTCTTCTCATCCCTGAATCATCAAATTTGCAGAGGACGATTGTATACAGTATCCAAGAGCTGTCATGTCTTCTGAAATTGGTTTGCATTTGAAAACTCAGAAAGTATTCAAGGGAACATAGTATTGGTTATCTCTCGTACAAACGTACCCCTCTGACGCCATTCTACACACACAACAACACCGTGTTAGACGAAAAAGAACTTCTTCACCTCGGAACGCTTTTCCATTTTAGAAACAGACACGTGCCCATCAGCATAATCTAGCAGTTTGATGAAGTGACGATGTAAAATCAAGCAGCACCGTGAAGAAGGTCGAGTGGGTGCATATCACTGGGCAGCAGAACAGCTTCATTGCCCCGACTTTCCATAAGGTGTTGGTAGTGAGGGTAGTGTATGAGGATGTGGCGAGTTTAGATGCTGAAGAGCTTTTGACTGAGAGTTGACTCTACAACTGTTTACTATTGGGGGTTTCATAGAGTTCTTGGACCTAACGACTCCTTGAGATCACACAAGCAGCTAACTTCAGTACCCAACCAAACATTTACCGTAACCCTCTGTCGTCAATTTCGGTGTACGTGACGTAGAGTGCTCGTACTCGCGCCGGACTTGACGTGATGTAAATGATGCAACTCTCGTCAGTGTTACTTAGGTGTTCAGTAATTTACCAGATGCCACAATGATGCCTGTTCTTGCAATCTGCCGTAAGCGAGTATTTGAAAGGAACGAAAATACGTGAAGATATGAACAAAATTCGCAGTAATGTGCACCTGCTGAGGGACAGCTAACGCGAAAACAAAAACATGAATCATTCCAACTGTTGGATTTGAGTTCCCGTATGAACATGGCTGGACGGATTATAACAGAAACTTCAAGAAAATCTCTTCCGTTCAATTTCTTGAAAGAAACATAATTCAAGAGGAGATTTGCTCCTAACACACAATATCTTTCCGATGATTTTACGTAAGTAGGGAACACATAAGTTCCTTTTGAAATTGTCTATTCGCTCAACATTTCGAAGGAATGGTGTTCCTAAGTAATTTTTACGAAAACGAATATGGCTTGAGCGCAGTGCCAGTTTCAAGTGCAATTAGACGCAACATACAAGAAGCTTCGCAGTTATTCGCTGAATTCCCCCTGCGTCATGAGACAGCACACTGTGAACTGATCTCGAGGTTCTCTCTTTGAAAGGACTACACTGTTAAGGAGTAGAGCGTAATTTCTGAACAAGCGGCTTCTTAAAAGCATTCGGTCAATTTTCTCTCTGAGCGGGTGCGTTACATAACCTTATCATCATGATCAACTGATTCTTTCACACCGATTGCTTCCCAACATTCATTAGCAGTTGACTTTTCTCGACAGATCCTTTAAAACAGACATATCTCTGTAACATAAGCCAGTGATTACTGTTTCGGTTTGGTATGTGAATATCTTGCTTTGTAAGCTTATGTCCGTTAGGCAGTGTGAAGGAAACTGCCGCTGTCAGAAGTGGGAAACCAGTATGGTATCAATTGATGGACATAGCACCCTCGGCCTTTCTTTTGGTACTCCTATTAGGTACACTAGTAAAAGTCATTAAGCTATGAGTAAGATGCATGCCGAGAAATCAATGTCAGCTGGCTGCCATATGAGTACCCCTTCGACACTTCTAGTACTAAATGTATTAGAGCAGGATTTTCGCATTGCAGAAACCAAACGAAATGAATTGTTAACGCTGCTCAGAGATAGCGTGGAATTGTCGCCAGATCACTAAAATGCTCCCTAAGCTTTATCATCTGATAAATAGTATGAGTGGAAGGAATTTCATTGATCTAAAAAGAGTCGATATACTCTTTTTTTAGTGGAATCGCCGATTCTCCGAACCTCCGATAAGCCAAAACCATGACTGGTTCTAAAATTTCAGTTTCAAATTATTCTGTTTCTTGACCAGAGCATTTTCGCTCCCTCCAGTAAGACCATGTTATAAATGCAATAAGGAGTTGCCTGTTCAGTTGGCAAATAAATATGCGTGTCATCATGAAGATGTCTTCGAACTCGAGAAGTTGCATCATGTTGCATCACGTCAAGTCCGGCGCGAGTACGAGCACTCTACGTCATGTACACCGAAATTGACGACAGAGGGTTACGGTAAATGTTTGGTTGGGTACTGAAGTTAGCTGCTTGTTGAGATCACTGGTTACTTCTACGTAACCCACGCTTTTAAACACATGTATGTACTGTTTATCCCAAAAATTCATCTTCCTTGTCTGATAGCCACAGCTGATAGCTACAAACATTACTCTCACGGACATCGAAAAAAGGTTGCAGCGAAACTCAGGGACAACACAATAGCAGCTTTATTTGAGCATAGATTTTAACTTCTCCATCTTTCAAAATGGAAAACCTGGGATCGAGACCTAAGTTCCGCTGAAGCCCTCGCTGACCATCTTTTCTGTATTTTGTATATTCCGAGGAAGCTCCACGAAGACCTCAATGCGTTGTAGTTTTGAAGTACGGCGCTAATACGGTGATTAACAAATTCGAGACTTGAGAAACGTTTTTTCAAAACCAGCCAATTTGTCAATCACCGTATTAGCGCCGCACTTCCGAACTACAACGAAATGGGGGTCTTCGTGGCGCTGCCTCGGGATGAAAGTCCGGAAAAGATAGTCAGCCATAGGGGCTTTAGCGGTTCTAACATAATATCCCTCTCCCTGAAATATCTCGAATTTTCTGACAGGATAGTGCACCAAGGAATGGTATAGGAAACAACGAGGTCAGTAGTTAACCACATGTCTAACGAACGAGCAGTTGTACCGAGTGAGTTTGCGGGAATTCACGGGCGTAGGGGCCGGCACGGGAGAGTTAGGTGCAAGAACAACTGAAGACTTTCACCATATTTTATTGTAGTAAAAGCTGATAAACTCTTCCGCGCTTCATCTGAACCTGTTACAAAAAGAGGCAGCAAATTTTAGCTGCAGCTGCCTTTCCATCCTATTGCACTTCGCGGATCGGCCTAGATGCTTTTTCTACTGGGTGTAGCATTTTCTAATTGATGTTACTTTATAGTCCTATTAATATTTATTTGATTGCGGCTATTGCTGGTGGGGTGATTGTTGTACTATGTGGCATTGCGATCGTATGCTTCCTCAAAAAAGGCCAGAAAGTGAGTTTTCACTAATTTCCGGTGATGTATGATGGAGAGTGAAGGGCCTGTGCCATTAGACACGCGTGGCAGACGAGCTAAAGGCGGTGTGAATTGAGTATAAAGCGATTCGTTTCGCAACTGCTATTGCTTCAAGTCCGACATTCAACATTTGGCGCCGCTACATCGCACGCATCGCATAGCACCACCACCATGCGAATTTTCCGTCTCAATGGGCTACACCACAAAGTGAAGGAGGGATAATGGAGTTTTGGAGCACTTCACTTTCGCGGGTCATTATTGTCAGAACAATCCTTACTGATATTATCACCGCTGATCAATAAATATTAATGATACAGAAGTAGCTCATATTCTTATTAGACGGGTGACATCCACACACTGCAGAATGATCGCAGGAGTAACGTCCCCACTAAAAATGTGAAGATGGAGGTGGCATCGAGAGAAAGCCATCTTTTACATAAGTGCAGTATAAAGGGTGGGCGAGTTATGCGGAGAGTTCGCTAGGTCTGATGGTTATCCAATCTTCCAATCCCAGCACTGCACACTGCTAAATGAAGGGAAGAGGAGTCTTGAAATAATGCTTCAATTGATATAAACGCTGCTCGGCATTTTACGTTTGGTTTTTTACGTTTTTTTCACTGTTGGAAATAAATCCAGAGATTATGAATAGAATGAATTGCAGCAAGGAAAGGGAGCAGTTGGAGAAGCTGTAAGTAGTTAAATTTTCACTGTTGAAAATAAATCTAGAGATTATGAATAAATTGAATTGCAGAAAGGAAAGGGAGCAGTTGGAGAAGTTGTAAGTAGTTAAATTTTCATTGTTGGAAATAAATCCAGAGATTGTGAATAAATTGAATTGTAGCGTGGAAAGGGAGCAGGTGGAGAAGTTTTAGAGCCCGGAGACTCGTCTTCAGATAGCGGCAGAGCTTCAGAACATTAAGAGAAGGAAAACTATTCACATATAAGTAAACTCGTCGTAGAAGGTGTTGATGTTTCCGTTCATCGTCTTCAAAAAATTATATAAATCTTTGATTTGAGCGTTTTCAAGGTTTGGCGGTAACTCAGTAATAATATAGAAATAGCTTGAAGAACTTTTGTCCCCTTGTAGGCGGAAATGAAGTTTTCGTAGGCGGAAATGAAGTTTTCTTTCAAAAACTTAAGAGAAATTGCAACGGTTGCAATCAAGGTACCACAGAACGAAGGAGAACAGAAAGCGGTCACAGTCACCGTAAGGCACAAAATTCAATCACCGTATCTATATTTCGTATCAATGTCAACGTGCGACTTTCGGTGAATCTTGGCATGATCTTTCAATTATGGTTGTTTGGATGTTTCTGCTTCAACCAAGATTGTTAATCACTTTATTTCCGACTGGCGTTTCGGCGTCGTCGCTTTCTTCAGAGTCTGGAAGAGTGAAGTCTTTATGAAAACTATTCGTCCAAACGCCATTTCATTTCACAGAAATAAATTGACAGTTAATAAAACGGGGAGACGATGTTCTATAGAATTACTGACAGACCTTTGAGACCGTCAACCGTAGAGGTCCACTTGCCACCCCGTAATGGTAGAAGAGGGGAATGAACCACCCTAAGTGCACCTTAGGAATTTGTATAACACCCGTTGTTGATATTGTTCTAACTCCCAACACCGTGAAAGAGAAAACCACGGGGGATTGATCTAATAGATCAAATCCGCATAGGGCCGCGAAGGGCGCCAGCTCCTTAGTGATTTCCACGCATTCCTCTTTTCTAATGATTTTAGGGCTCCTGCCCGTGATCCAGAAGGCCTCTAAGGTACGGCGCGTCGCAATATCAGGTTCACGTGATAGTACCGTGACCGCCACTTGTATGCGTGCATTCTCATGGCATCGAATCCTGTGTTCTCCTAATGGGGTGGTAATCTTCGACTTCAACATGCCATCTAGGTGTTCCTTAACTCGGATGCGAAGAGGTCTGCCGGTTTCACCAATGTACTCGTCTTCGCGCTGAAGGCATGTGATCGAATATACTATACCTGACGTCATGCAGTCTCCTTGCTTGCTGAAAGGACAAATAAAGCAAGAAGGGGTTAAACATAAGCGGTCGTAGAGGTGGGTTCGTACCAGTAGACCTCGGAGGTTTGGGGGTGGTATGTCCACCACTCTCACTATCTCCTGGAGTCCAGCCCTCCTAACACAGGAACGTACTGCCGTGGTCAGATCGTCTGATATGAATGGAACACGGAAGGGAATCTTCGTTCTCTCTTCTTCGTCGCATCGACGACGCAGAAACGTCAGTCGGAAATAAAGTGATTAACAATCTTGGTTGAAGCTGAAACATCCAAACAACCATAATTGTATCTTTATTGTTTCTTCGAAATTGAGCTTTTTAATAGGAGCTTTTGCTTGGTTTGGAAACTGTAAGTTGTGTGACTGTGACTGCGAGCGTACAGATAAGGATGGTGCTCGCAAATTTCATGGTTCGACAGATTCCACAATTCTACAAGTTCCACTATTCCGCACTTTCCATTCCTCTCCTTTTTCTAATCCTCTCGTCTCTTCGTAGCATGGAAAACGTTTTGTATCTAGTGTTTTTCCGCAAATTTCACAATTTTACATTTCCACAATTCGGCGAATTCCGCAATTCCCCCAATCGATACGTACCTTTATCGTTTTCCGCAGATTCCGCAGTTTTGCTATTCCGCGAATTCCAAGAGAAGGAACGCTGCCTAATGGTCATTTCTCTGAACATGTACTACCAAGATGGAGTTTCACATAGCCTAGCGGTCGATACGCTTCGTTGCTCCTAGTACCATATCGAAAATGGTTATCTTGCTTTTGCTTTTACAAATTCAAATCGCATCTCGATCATTCTTGGAGAAGCAGTTTTGAAAGACAGAAATCATTGTTCGAAAGGCCAGGCAGTTTAGTGTCGCTACCTCGCCAAAACTAATATCAGAACATGTACAGAATGTGTTCACTCAGTAGCACTGAGCATCATATATTTCAACTATAGTGGATGTCAGTAGTACTTAGTGGCGTGCAGGAGCTCCTATCTAATTGTCAGTGAATGTTATCGGCCCTCATCAGTCATACATGTCTGCGGAAGGGCTCGCAATATGCCTCTCATAGTTATCAGCACCTCTTCGCTCTCCACGTATTTTGTTTTGCTGAAATAGTTCTAAGCTACCTATGTAGACCATTTAAATTCAAATCAACCTTCTCTATCGCCTCCTAACACATGATGCTATTTACTATGGCATTCGCCTTGATAGTGTAGGACTTCATTCTGTATTGTCGTTCCTATTCAAATTAATGATATTGGCTGTTAGCATGCCTCATTATGTAGGTGTGCTACGCAAGTGCGATATGAGTACGATTTATGACTATGCTGTTTGAACTGATTGATAGGTATAGTGCGGGCCTATTTAGCTTTTTTACGTTCTATTCTTGAGTTGAATTGTTCCGTTCTTGGTGCTTTGCATAGCTAGATGGCACATCACATAGGTGATGTAACAAATAAATTAACAAATAAATAAATAAATAAATAAATAAATAAATAAATAAATACTCAAATTCGATCCGCCACCAACAAGTTCTTCCGCACCACTCCCTACGACAATTGTGAGTGTGAACACTTCACTCTCAGTTGGAAAAGCGAAATAAATTTGGCGGCATTTGCCATTTGACGCTACTTCTCCAATCTTATCAACCGTTACCAAGTTCGACCAGACAATGGATGTCCCCATCCCACCCCACAAAAGACCTAAGATTGTCGACATTAGGTCCATCATGAAGAGCGAAACGAGTTTGGCGACTTTTGCTTTCTGACGCTCTATCGAATCTTATCAACCGTCAACAAGTTGGTTCACCCACCGCTGGTGTCTCTTTATTACCTCCTAAATCACTTGCAAAATTCAGGATCTCATCATTGTTGTGATGCGAGGCATGAATTTCGTGACGAACAGACACATGTCCACATTCAAAGACATCTATATATCCATATATATAATTCTTTGAGTGTGTCTGTCCGTGTGTGTGTTTGTCCGTGTGTCCTTCTGTCTCTCACGAAATTTATATCTCGTCGTGGTAAAGCTGGCACCATGAATTTCACAAGTGATGTAGGGGGCGGCAAGGGGACACTAATGCGAATGTTGCCAAATCCGTTTCGCCATTCGAGTTGATCCCGGAGCGCCGATATTCATAGGTGTTTCGAATGTTGGGATAGAGACCTTAAAGGTGGGTGACCCGCATTGATAACGATTGATGAGATTCGATAAAGAGCGTAAAAAGGCTAGACGTCGAATCCGTTTCGCTTTCGCACTGATTCTGGAGCGCCCATACTCACAGGTCTTTTACGGAGTGGGACGGGGACATTGATGGTGGGTGAACCAGCCCGATGACGGTTGATAAGGTTTGATAAGGAGCTCAAAAAGGATAAAGTCTTCGAATTCGTTTTCTCTCTCAACAGATAGTGGAGTATTCAAAGTCATAGTTGTTGTAGGAGATGGTACAGGGAATGTGATGGTGACGAATTGAATGTGATAACGACTGCCTACCGCTGATAAGAGCCGTTAGGAAGTGAGTCGGATAAAATCTAGTACAGCGCTGAATACTACTATACGACCGCCACAATAAAAGCGTCCAATGAACAGTGCCATTGAGTGAACATGTTTTGATTATGTTCTGATATCAGTCGCCAATGTATCGAACGCTAAATTGTCTAGCATCCAAATAATGGTGCGCTTCTACGGGTACTGTGTTCTACATTACATAGTTAAAATGCGATCTATATATGTGATAGTGAAGCGAGTGAATCATTTCCTCATGCGGTACAAGCAACAATACTGGGTATTGACCGCTGGGCTTTGTGAAATTCGAAATAGTGGTGCATGCTTACAAAAACGATAAGCATTGATAACTGGCATACGGAACTACCACCAACATACAAGAATTAGATGCTCACTGAGTAAAAGATTGGCTAACAATCGGAGCAATCAAACACAAAACCTTCGATCTCTGAACTATCTGAACTCCCAATAGTGACCACCAAATGATTAGTGGAAAACACATTTCATTCCTAATCCATTTACACTGATAGTCAATATCATTCTTACAAAGGTATTAACCACTGAGTCATCAAGACCTCCGAAAAGTGGTGGCTCTCTTCGGGGAGACGATATGCAGAGGTAAATGAATAGATTCGATTGACACTAGGCTCCATCCGGCACTGAACATCCGGCGAGTGATTGGACTTCGTTATACAGTAGAGATAAACGGGAACCCCACGACTGTTAAACTACGCGAAATTCCAATCAGCGACAGGCCTTTGTAGGGAAACTAGTTGAGCAAGCGCTCACTACTGCGCTTATCACAATGTGTGGTCATGCGATATGGACTTCTTCGATATCGGTTGTTTATTACCATTGTGTTATTCGCGCAGCGCTGTGCGATAGCTCAACTGGCTTCCTACTATATATAATTCGCTTAGTATGTCTGTCTGTCTGTGTGTGTGTCTGTCCTCTGTCACGAAATTCATATCTTGCGTCGCAGCAAAGCTGAGACGCTGAATTTCACAAGTTATATGGGGAGTGCCAAGGGAACCCCAGCGGTGGTGGATCGAAAGTGATAGCGGTTGATACGCGCTGATAAGGAGCCTCGGAAGACAAATGACGCCAGATCCGTTTCGCCTTTCGCGTTGATGCAAGAGCGCTGGCACTCATAAGTGTTTTACGGGACTGGCCGGGAACATTAATGGAGGGTGACCTGCATTGATAACGGTTGACAAGATTCGATAAGGAGCGTAAAAAGGCTAGAGTCGTCATATCTGTTTCGCTTTTCGCATTGGTCCCGGAGCGTTCATACTCACAGGTGTTTTGCGTAGTGGGACGGGTACATTGATTGTGGGTGATCCAGCTTGATAACGGTTGACAAGATTCGATAAGGAGCGTAAAAAGGCTAGAGTCGTCATATCCGTTTTGCTTTTCGCATTGGTGCCGGAGCGTTCATACTCACAGGTGTTGTGCGGGGTAAGTCGGGGTCATTAATGGTGGGTGGTCCAGCTTGATAACGGTTGATAAGACTTGATAAGCAGCATGAGAAGGCGAATGTCGTCAAATTTGTTTCGCCTTTCGCGTTGATCCGAGAGCGCTGACACTCATGGGTGCTAAGCAGAGTGGGATAGGGACATTCATAAATGGGTGACCCAAACTGATAATTGTTGATAAGATTCGATTAGGAGTGTGAGAAGGAAAATGTCATCAAGGACGGTGCTTTTGCGGCTAACAGAGGAATGTTCACATCGCAGGTATTGTAGGGTACGGGGACCTCAATGGTATTGTTGGGTACAGGGGCCTCAGTGAAACTGATAACGGCTTACAGAGGCTTATAAGAATCATCAGGATTGGATGGGATGAATCCTTTACTCGCTTGATATTACTATACGACCGCTTTAGCAAAAGCGCCTGATGCTCAGTGCCATTGGGTGAACATGTTTTGTCTATGTTCTGATATCATTGGCCGATGTATCGACCGCTGAATTGTTTAGCAATCCAGAAAATGGTGCATTTCTCTTGATACAGCGATCTTTGATTATCATAACACAACCTATAGTTGTGAAAGCAAAGCAAGCGATTCACTCGGAATCATTTTCTGATGCGGTACTGACAGCAACACTGAGTATCGACCGCCAAACCATGCAAAATCCCAAATAGTGAAGCATGTTTACGAAAATGATATACGTCGAAATCGGGATTCGGATCTACTATCAATGTGTAGGAATAGATACTCAGCAAATAAACACATTGTTACCAATCGATGCAATCGAATGCAAAACTATCGATGTCTAAAGTATTCAAACTCCCAATGATGACCTCGCACACACTACAGCAATTAGTGTCGATGACGTGTAAAACGGGCTCGATGCAAAGCGACTGATGTATGACCGAAATGCTTTTTTATCACGCCGTCTTCTCTGCTTTTATCCGAATAAATAACTCAGCTGAAAGCTGTGGAAAGGAAGTTTTCACTCAACTCCATACACAACTGTGGTCGTGCCGATCAAACCCATTTTGCACAGCATCGCCATGAATCGCGCGCAGTAGTGTGCGCCCGCCAGCTGGTATTATATAATCCGCTGTCTGTCTGTCCGTGTGTGTGCGTGTGTCTGTTTGTCACGAAACCCATATCTCGCGTCGCCAAAGCTGGGACCCCGAGTTTTACTAGTAATGTAGAGGGTGCTAAGGGCACCCCAACGGTGGTGAGTGGACCGAAAGTGATAGCGGCTAATAAGAGCTATTCAGGAGCCTTGAAAGGCAAATATCGTCAAATCCGTTTGCCTTTCGCGTTGATTCAAAAGCGCTTACACTCATAGGTGTTCAACAGGGTGGGCCGGAAACATTAATGGTGCGTGATCCGAATTGATAACGGTTGATGAGATTCGATAAGGAACGTTAGAAGCCAAATTTCTCCGTATCCATTTCGCTTTTCGCGTTAACTTTAGAACGTTGATACTCGTAGGTGTTATGCGGGGTGGGACGATGACCTCTAAGGTGACTGAACGAAACAATAACGACTAATAAGGGTGCTAAGATCCAGTAGCAAGTGGATGGAATAAAATTCCGTACATCACTTACTAATACAGAACGACCACTATAGTTGAGGTGTCTGATGCTCAGTGACACTGTATGAGCATAATTATTCTATGTTCTGATATCACTCGCAGCGATATATCGACCGCTCAGCTACCTAGCCTTCCGAATGACGGCTTCTGTCATTTGATTCTACACTATACATGAGTGATCAAAATGCGATTTAGTTTTGAAATTGCTGCAATACTTTGTGAATCATTTTGTAACGCAGCACCACAACAGGTTAAAGAAAGCGCATTGACTGCTAGAGTATCTGGAATTCCAAAGAGTGGAACATGTTTAGAAACATGGCAAGCATCGGTAACTGGCAAATGATCTACCACGAGCATATAGGCTGAGTAAGTCGAAAAATTGCTATCGATCGATCCTATCGATTCCAAGTCTCTCGATAGCCCAAACTATCTATACAATTGATTAGTGGCTGTTTTCTACACAGCATAGAGAGGCAGTGGTAAATGACTACTCTATCTTGCTACTAAGTAATACTTTTTATTATGTAGCTACCTATCGTTTACAATCAAGTAGCTCACACTAATTTTTGCGATCTACGTCATTTTTCACATCCGGATGCTGATCGATGAGAGCAATCGAAGTTAGTTATTTGTTTGACGCATTTTTTTCACCTTTGCCATTTCTGTCGGGGTATCTGTTGAGCAGACTTCCGTTCAGCAGCGAGATAAGTGGAGCCGTAATGAGTAGGCTTTGATTCTCGGAAGGTAGAAGGTATAGCACTCACTTGGTGCTACTCATTTTGATGAAAAGAGATAAGTAATGAGTGAGTAATCTAATGCAAATAATTCGCTTAGTATGTCTGTGTGTCCGTCTATCGGTCACGAAAATCATATCTCACGTTGCAGCAAAGCTAGGACCCTGAATTTTACAAGTGATGTAGGGAGTGGTAAGGGACCCCAGCGGTGGTGGACCGAAAGTGTTGGCAGCTGACAAGGGCGGTTAAGGAGTTTTGAAAGGCAAATGTCGCCAAATCCGCTTTGCCTTTCGCGTTGATTCAAGACGCTTACACCCATAGGTGTTTGGCTGGGTGGCTGGAAACAGTAATGGTGGGTGATCCAAATCGATACCTACCATGTAAACAGGGGGTGTCAAAAAAGAGTAATTTCGCTCACGGCTCACATTCGTCAAGTGTGACGGAGGGTAAAGAAGGAGATGAAAGTGTCGAGTCAAAATATTCCTGAAATATTCCTCTAGAAGCAGCAAGTTGTGGCTCACTACTCTCACCACCATAAAATATGGAGCCTTCAGTCGGCACAGTCGGGCTATAGAGCACCTACGGCATTATGGTCCACCTACAACAGCAGAGCCAGCTTCCGTGGCACGTCTCTCGTGGGAGGCTTCCTATTGACCCTTCGGTTTATAGAAGTCATAAAGCCCTCGCTGCTTGGATAACGTTGCTAGGATCATTTTATTCGTGCTTCAAACCCACCTCTGGAGGGATTTCGATGGTGATGGCACGTTCTAGTTCTTGGAACGGAAGAGCGCTTGAAACCCGGAGAAAATGGAGTGTTCAAGAACACCACCTAACATGAATCCCTCAGGTAACCAGCGGGAAGGGACCGTAGCAAGGTTGTGAACGAGATTCGGAGGAAGCTCCCGTTCCTGCTTGTGTAGTAGTGATAGAGTGAGGTCTGCTCTTAACTTCAGGAATGGAAATACCTCGTCATAATATGCTGAAGTTCGACTAATATAGAGTTGAAAGTGGATGAGAAAAAATTACTTTCTTGGCACCCTCGTATAACGGCTTGCGCACACTACTGCGCGCGATTCATGGCGATGTTGTGCAAAATGGGTGCGATCGGCACCATTGCCGATGGGTATGTGAGTGGGAATTCCCTTTTCTCTGATTTCAACTAAGCTTTCAAAGTGGAAAAAAAGCAGAGGGGGTGGCGTAATTGAAAACATTTCATTAGTAATATAGTTCAGTTGCCTTTTATCAAACCCACTTTGCACGTCATTGACATGAATCTCGCGCAGAGTGTTACATACTTGGCGGATTACATGTATAGTCCATCTCCCGAAAACTGATTGGGCGTGTCCTTCGAACTTGGGTAAATGGCGAGAGTGAGAGAGCGTGGCGAGAGTGAGAGTGTGCGGCGGGGTGAGAGAATTGAGAGAGTTTGATACACGTTTATACAAGTCCGTGGGACACGCCTACTCAGTTTTTGGGAAATGGACTGTAGTACGATAATAGCCAAAGCAAAGTGGCAAGCGAACGAGCTGGTTTGCAAACCAGGATGGTGAACGTAGGTAGCATTCTAATAGGGAATTAACGGAACTTCGTGAAGCTCTAGAGTATTTCACAGCAATGACTGTATGCTTTAGAGTGTTTTACACAGTGAATGTAATTTATCCTGGATTTATGGACCGATTAGATATTCAAGCGAAATAAACATTTTACCTACAACAAGACAAAAGTTAACCACAGGTGACTGATAAGTTAGGTTGTGAAAAACAGAGATTGTAAGATAGAAAAACGTTAGAACTTTAGGTATTGCACAAGTTTCGCATCACGAATACGACCTCAATTTGTGGCACTCAATCGACCTCACGCCAACTTTGAGTTACAATTTTTTCACCAATTTTATTGAAAGTCACACTCAAGGGTTATTTAATACGAGCTATGCTATCGCATCGCGTAAGCGATGTACCGGATGGCTTTTATCAGTCCTCATTGGTCGTTATTAGTTCCAATCAGCCATCATCCAAGTTCCCGTTCCACTCAATGCCGGTAATGGTTAATTACCTATTAAAGGACCTATGATCCAATGTCAGCCGAAAAGCGGGAAATTTCGGTGATATTTGTCGCTCCTTACTAAGTCCTGTGAGCCGATCATGTTGGATCATCCACCTCTAATACTTGTAAACGTCAGCCTATACGCATAGTACTTGTAAGCATCAATGCTGTGTGTCACCTTAGAACGCGCAACGGATTTGGTGACATTCGCATTCCAACGCTTATCAGAAGCTATTAGTTTGGATCACTCACCATTCGTGTTCCCATGTCCCCCCCCCCTATCACTTCTAAAACTCAGGATTCCACTTTGTCAGCGATATGAAATGTGAATTTCTTGACACACAGACGGGCACACACATGTACACAGACAGACATATGTTTATTTAGCGGTTTATATGTATACCAGATTTCGCCACGCGATGTACCTCGCGTGTCACACAGCAATGACGAATAAAGGTGTAAGATAATGTTAGCAGGAACTACTCAAATATATGGTTCAGAAAAGATAGCGTACAACTTTATCGAATCCACACTTATCTACACATCTGTTGAAGCCACACATTAGTAATAGAAATCGACGTTCTGCGATTGCATCAATGATGGTGAGGCCCGCTATTCGTTTGCGGCTCTCTGCACACACTATGACAGCTGACTCAGTCTACCGTAACTTATTAAAAGAATTGCAATCCTTTTTATCGCTCAATAACCACTCTGATCTAGTTCGACACGGTTCCTTCTACAACCTGAATATCTGCACGCTATCCCAGTGTGCTGACACTCAGTGCGACTTCAGTTGCAGGATGACTGCAAAAATGCTAAATATGTAGGTGTTTGTATAAGTAGGAGGTATAATCGCTACGATAGCATGGCTTTACAATGCTCATGATCTCCAACACCCATCAATTTCTCCCTACTTACAAAATTTTCTCGTTGCTTTGTTCTGTTGACATCCTTATCATAAGCATTCATTCAGGGACTGACAGATCGACAGACACACAGGCATACCGATATACCAAACAACACAAAGTTAGTGGTTTATATTATAGAAGGATAGTAGGATCCTGATGGCAGATACCTTATTCACTTTCGACGCAGACGTCGCTTATCATCCTGAACTGAGAGAGAGGAGGGACACCGGAAAGGAAGCAGCAATCTCAACGTGCAAGCAACTTGAACAATGATTTCATGATTCGAACAGTGATGCCTTTCAGATGAACGATTTTGGAGATGAAGACACGGAAGCCTGTATCAGTTCGACCTTTGAAATGTCAAATGACGCAAGCGTGTACAACAGACGCTGGGAAGGAGCTATGTAGAAGCTCACGCTCAGTTTGGTATCAGTTGTTATCACTATGTTCAGTATAAGGCAATGTGAGACTTCCAGAATTTATTCCAAAAGACTCAAAACAGCTTTTACAAAACCGATTGCAAAAATTGGTTGCAAAAGATGTTTTAGCCTTATAGGCAAGCTTTCGGCGCCTAGCGCCTTTATCAAGCCTGAAAATGTACAAATTAGATTTTATTTATAGACTGTTGGAGAGTCTACAGTCGTATTTGTACTTAATCAACTTACTGCTGCCACAGGACCGCTATACTTACCGCCAATTGGTTCCCTGGTATGGAGCAGAAATGATTGACCCACCCTGACTTAACCCTTAAATAGCGCAGATGTGCTATGACTGTGATGATAATTGCTATCACACTCATTCCACAGTGCATAACACTGTAGTCATGTGATTAGCTCAAGAGAGTCACGTAGCTCATCTCTGCTATTTATTTCTGGGGATAACCGCCTTTTTTCCAGTGCCTCGAGGATTTTTCTTTCCACAGTATTTTCAATGGAGCGGTGCAGTACTTTAACGATAAGGGTGGGGGGTGCTTCGCGGGCATGCTTTTGGGTCCTATGCTTGGAGAAACTGTTACTGGGATATGATGTTGGGTTTTGCAAAGCCCTGCGATGTTCGTCCAATCGCTTGAAAAAGGGCCTTTTTGTTTCTCCCACGTATTTTTGCCCGCATCGCTGACATATTATTAAGTACACCGACCCCCGGACTTGGCAAATTTTATCGTCAGTGCAGTAGCTGCAACCGCCCCTCCCGCATTTTTCCTCATAGGGTCTAGAATATGTGAGCAACCGCTTTAGATTTGGAGGTGGTTTGAATATAAGCCTTATAGGGAGCGAAGAGTTTCTAACCACGCTGTTGACTTTCCATGCCGTATTTTCGTTGACATACGGCATTATCATGGGGATGCCGTCCGCGCTGCAATACGGTCTCCATGTTCCTGCATTTGTGCGTGTGTATCCGTTTTCGCTCAATATTCGTTCCACCATCAAATCTGCTCCATTTGAGTTTTGACCGCAAACTTTGTCCTTGGTCAAAATGAGATTGTGGACCACATTGGCCTTCATGTAGGCAGGGTGACAACTTCTGGCATGCATAATAATGTTTTTTGACAGTGGTTTCTTGTACCAGCAGAGCTCCTTGTCTCCTCCGTTTATTTTAACTTTTGTACTGAGGAAAGGAACAAAGCCGTCTTCGTTCGGCTCTTCCACAGTAAATTTGATATTGGGATCCTGCGAATTTAGATTTTGCAGTGTGTCTTGCAGGTCCTTCGAGGAAGCGCCGACAATGAACACATCGTCAATATATCGTTTATAATATAATATTCCAGTTGTGAGCGATCTGCGCTCTATACGATCCAGATATACAATTGCTAGTAAAGGTGCTAAACGCAAACCCATGGCTAGCCCACGGTGTTGTTTATATAGTTTACCATCAAACTGGAATATGTTGCATTCCAAAGTTATTCCAGTGCACTCCAAATATATTCAAACCACCTCCAAATCTAAAGCGGTTGCTCACATATTCTAGACCCTATGAGGAAAAATGCGGGAGGGGCGGTTGCAGCTACTGCACTGACGATAAAATTTGCCAAGTCCGGGGGTCGGTGTACTTAATAATATGTCAGCGATGCGGGCAAAAATACGTGGGAGAAACAAAAAGGCCCCTTTTCAAGCGATTGGACGAACATCGCAGGGCTTTGCAAAACCCAACATCATATCCCAGTAACAGTTTCTCCAAGCATAGGACCCAAAAGCATGCCCGCGAAGCACCCCCCACCCTTATCGTTAAAGTACTGCACCGCTCCATTGAAAATACTGTGGAAAGAAAAATCCTCGAGGCACTGGAAATAAGGCGGTTATCCCCAGAAATAAATAGCAGAGATGAGCTACGTGACTCTCTTGAGCTAATCACATGACTACAGTGTTATGCACTGTGGAATGAGTGAGATAGCAATTATCATCACAGTCATAGCACATCTGCGCTATTTAAGGGTTAAGTCAGGGTGGGTCAATCATTTCTGCTCCATACCAGGGAACCAATTGGCGGTAAGTATAGCGGTCCTGTGGCAGCAGTAAGTTGATTAAGTACAAATACGACTGTAGACTCTCCAACAGAGTCTATAAATAGAATCTAATTTGTACATTTTCAGGCTTGATAAAGGCGCTAGGCGCCGAAAGCTTGCCTATAAGGCTAAAATATCTTTTGCAACCAATTTTTGCAATCGGTTTTGTAAAAGCTGTTTTGAATCTTTTGGAATAAATTTTGGAAGTCTCACATTGCCTTATACACATTCAGATCAACATGAGGCTTCGGGACAAGACAATGCTTAAGTACTATGTTCAGTGTTTACGTTTCGAGCACTAAGAGCTATCCACTAGTGGATGACTCATTTTAGAATGGCTGTTAGTGGAGGTTGGTGACCATTTCTCTGAGATAGCTGTGTTCGTACTGATAAGTCACGGAAGATCACGTAAGATTGTTCCAGCGTATCCCTTGGCTTTAGTCTTGATGTTGCTCCCTCATGATTCTCGAAGCTTGAAATGTCTCCATGGAACTGCGGCCAGTAATACGTCAGTCGAAGCAAAGGTGACTGTTTAGAAGTTTATGGCTAATTGCTAACTAGCATCTCAAAGCACTCACTCGAGAGATAAGCGAAACTGCTATCCGACTTCCCCCCCCCCCCTCCCCTCCTGCTTCAAATCGATTACAACGGCGAGAAACACAATGTTTGAAAGATATAAGCTGCTTCAGCTATTCATCGAGAAGTTTTCGTTTGTCAAGGAAGCAGTGTGCTCGCTCGATATGCTTTCTTTATGTTTCGTTATGTTTCATGCAACTGCATCTTCCCCATGTGCTGTTGCTCCTATGACCGGAATCAAGCAGGAAAATTATCACTACCCCACACCCAAAATCGGCCTGGCCGGAGGATCAACCCATATGCTACGCAATGCTGGTTGAAATGCTTGGTGTTGATACACTAAAAATTCCTTATTTTCATTTCCCCTCCTCGCGATGGGGAATGGTAAACGGACAAATGTGCGGTGGTACTCACTACCGCAACGCGTGAGCTTGCGTCGCGGTTCGTCGTCAGTGGGCACAGGTTTTCTCCCGTCTCGTCGCTCCGTCTGCGCACTCCGCGTAAGAGAGTGCACGTGGCGAGATACTCGCAGAGTGTACTACGCATGATTGGTACGGAAGCCTACGTTGATTTCATCGGATAGTCCGACGAGACGGAGGATACTGTGGAGCAGCGGCGAAGTAGAGGAGGATAATCAGTTGTCATTGCGATTGGGGTTCCAAATCGCCAATTTAGTAATTGCGGAAGCCTTCGGTTCCCGTTGTTGTAGGGTCGGCGCACTATAGCGGCGAATGCAGAGTTGCTTCTCTCCCACTGTTCTCAACAACGATATTTGGCGACGGCCCATATTAGCCCCCACGTCGGGGCTTCCTTCCTTTGCAGGCTTAGGTTAAAATATACACTTGAGTATACATTCTGTGATGACAGGTGCCGCTTTCTTCTTACCGATGTCATAAACTCAACAACGATATTTGGCGACGGCCCATATTACCCCACGTAGGGGCTTCGTTCCCTTGCAGGCTTAGGTAGAAATATACACTTGAGTATACATTCGGTGATGACAAGTGTCGCTTTCTTCTCACCAATGCCATAAACTCAACAACGATATTTGGCGACGGCCCATATTAGCCCCCACGTCGAGGCTTCCTTGCCTGCGCGCGAAGCTCGCGCGACTCTTGGCTCGTCGCTTTAGCGGCGAGTTAGGAGTCACTCTTTTACACACACCTTAGTAAACGAAGATCTCATGTGCTGCTCACGAAGAGCCTTGCCCGATGAGATAAGAAGACCTGGAGCTCATAAGCATGCCAGCGCGCGCCATGATGGAGGCCGCGACGCGTGAGCTTATGCGTCGCGGCAGTGAGTACCGCCGCACATTTGTCCGTTTACCGACACTCGTCTTTCCGTTGTGGAATTGTTGGTGAAGAGTGAGCCCCTGAACCAAAAAGAACTCGTCCTTCTTGGTCTCTGCCGCCCTTCTATCCCAGCTTGCCTCCTAGGATCGACTTCGCCGAGGAATGACTGAGGTGTAGAGTAACGAGCATGATAGCAGAATGATACTTATCGTATCGTATCAAAGCCGTATCGGTCGAGACTAGGTGGTGCTGACGTGTCGGCTTTCGTGGTGAAAACGTCCACCGGTCAGTATAAAAGATTGGAATGAATGATGAAAGTAAATTAAAGGCAGTGGTAGGGGTAATTCGGCTGCGTCATTCATTCCATTCTTTGATACTGAAGTGGACGTTTTCAGCACGAAACCTGACACGCCAAGCACCACTTTAGTAGGATCGATACGGCTTCAACACAATGTACCATACGATTAGTATCATGTGAAAAGTTGTAAGCGGACAAATGTGCAGAGGGACGCACTACCGCGACGCGTGAGCTCGCACGTCGCGGTCGCAGCTCTAGGGTTCTTTACCTCATCAGGCAAGGCCCTTCATTCTTCGTTCACCACTGAGTTAACATGCGACACTTGTCGTGCTTTGTGCGCATTGCAGGGCAAATGAGCCGAAATTTTAATTTGAAATTGATCTCCGACTCACGCCTACTTTTTGGACACTGTGCCAATTCGTTTGATCCCTCATGCGTCATATCTCACTACCAACTTCCAACGGCATTCGCCCAAAAGCTATGGCTCTGTCACATACTCAGCGTGAAGAACAGCTTACGGGCTTACGCGTCGCGGTTTCTGTCTTTGGGCACCCGCTATCTCCCATTTCGTCGCTTCGTCCGCGCACTCCGCGTAAGGGAGAGCATGAGCGAGCTACTCGCAGAGTGTACTACGCATGATTGGTAGAGAAGCCAACGTTGATCGGATTCGCTAGTTCGATAAAAACGGAGGAGGATGTGGAGCATGGGTGGCGTAGAGAAGGGTTCAGCGGCTGGGGGCTTCGGTTCACGTGGGTGTGTACCCTCACGTCAGGATGCCGCACGACGACGAGCGACGTGCGACGCAGTGTGTGCGAGATATGCGCGTCGCGGTAGTTGGGTCTCAGAGCGACTACACGGCAATGCTACGGGCGCGGTGCACAATTGACTTCTCATCGCTTTGGGACCCAACAACATAGCGCCTTTAGCTCGTCCGCATTGCTTCGCTTGCGACATACCGCAGTGCGGCATCCTGACGTAAGGGTACATACCCGGTTCACGTTATTGTAGGGTTGCCGCTTCGGCGGCGAGGCTAGTTAAGAGTAGCTTTCTTCTCACCGATGTCACAAGCTCAACAACGATATTTGGCGACACCCATATTAGCCCCCACGTTGGGGCTTCCTTCCCTCTCTAGGCTTAGGCTAAAGCGGTTAGACCTATGCTTTGACAGATGCTTTCTCATGTGGGAGGAGGGGATATCAATTTTAGACAAAGCTTAGGGGGGAAAGGAGCTTCGATGTCGACCCAAAGTTGGTTTCCCCCCTCCCCCCCCCCCCCCCCGACTTTATTTGACCCCGAAGATCTCATGTGCTGCTCACGATGAGCCTTGCCCGATGGCATAAGAAGACCTAGAGCTCATAAGCATACCAGCGCGTCCCATGATGTAGGCCGCGACGCGCGAGCTCATGCGTTGCGGTAGTGCGTCCCTCTGCACATTTGTCCGCTTACCGAAAGTCGTATAATTTTGCTATCATGCTCATTACTCTATACCTCTTTCATTCTTCTTCAAATTCGACAATAGAAAGCGGGCCGGGATAAGGAAGGCGAATGAAGCTAAAAAGGCTGCTCGCCACATGGGCCTTTTCTTTCGCGTGGGACTTCGCTGCAGAGAGGCTTCCTCAACCCCTACTTTCGAGTGAATGACATCTTTTGGGGATTCCTTATCATTCACATTACCTCTATCACTGTCTTTGAGCACCAAATGCTCATTGTCAACGAGTGAACGTAATAAGTCGTACTCCGATATTAATAGCCACGCACTTTACCGCTTTAAACCGTGTGGAACTGAAGTCGAATAGGCCAAGTATAAATATATATATATGGATATCTATCGGTATATCGGTGATGCCACGCGGGACTTCGTATTCGACCTCAAACTTGGGTAATTAAACTTCATTCAAATATTTAAAATATGATACAAACGCGTATAACTACATATATGAATACACAAGCAAAGCATAGAGAATTACTAATGAGTGATTACCTGCCAACGGCCGTTTTCGTGCTCCCGATACTTGTGCAAGAGAATTATAGTGCGAACTTATAGTGCCACAATATCTAGTAGTGCAAAACCAACAATCCTAAAAATGGGAAGGTTACTTAGAATCCTACAACATACAAAGAAATGAAATACCCAAAATGGCACATTAACGGCAAGAAGAAGAAATGAAAAGTGCGTAACGATCGCTCACAGTGCAGCTTTTAAGCCGGTGAAGTCGTGCATTGTGCGATGTAGCGCCTGACTACGATCTGATAACAATTATACAGAACATAAAGCTTGGGAATAATAACGAAGTAACAAATGGGAATTCAGTGCAGCCATAACATCCTGACGTAATCAGATAGCGGACGTGTCGTCAAAGAACCTACAAAGAGCAAAGTAACTCCGTAATTAGAAATTCGGAAGAAATAGTAATTAAAAAGATACTGAATCGATTCAGTATAGGAACTCGGAATGGTGGTAGGCGTTTGTAACAACATCAGTTGGGCTATCGCTCAATACGGCGTCTATCACAGTGTGGACCTCCACATCACATGATTCTACCGAGTTATTCGCACTCTGCGATAGTCTATGGTACATACAAAAACGCTAGGTTCTCGTTATCAACCCCTTTATCACAATCGCTAGAATGCAGACGCCATTCTATTAGCTCATCTCTCTTTTGGCTCATCTGTCAGTTGATCGATCTGCATCTAGTATGTATGTATGGACGTGTCCGTTCTTATGATAATGACTGTGGTAGCGGGGCCACGAACAGCGAGCCCTCACAGAACTAGCGACCTATCGACCTTGGAGCATCAATCTAATGCTATTGTTGCACATTATCAGTGGTATATAAGACGAATCATTCAGTAAATAAAGAATAAGGTAAAGTAGTCAAACGATTTACGATGCTTCTCGAGAGCTACAGTGACATGAAGACATTTGCATCGGCAGTAAGGCTTGGCTGCGTGGTCTCGACGTTTCGCCTGCGCCACTCTGCCTGGCTACCTGCGAACCAGCTACGCCCGCAAAGTATGAAGATAGGCTGAAGCTGGTCCTGTTGGATATCTCGAGACGCTTAACTGTTCAGGTCCGTGCTCGTCACCAAAACCACAGGTTGGAATACATTAATCTGGCTGATCTCGAGGCAATTTCTCCTGTTCTCTGGCGCATACAAATAAATAAATAAAATTAGAAAGGTGGTGAACATAAAATTAGAAAGGTGGTCCCAAATATATCCACCGCTACCATTGTACTTGTAACACTTTGTCGATATATCTGTAACCGTTAATATTGTTCGGGCTCGTTTTCCATAAGCTGAGCTGGGCAAAACTTTAAAGATAGCATTAGGGGTAATGCGGTAATGGAGAGATCCCTACAAGAAGTCACTCACATGGTAGTCCTGGGCCTAAGAAAGCTATCCTTGGCGAAATCCCGGTGAAAAAGCCCCCTCCAAGCTGTAGAAACCCTGCAAAACGCCGCAACCATGCAGCGGTTCTGCCTTTTAGACACAGCGGTCCCGCCTCCCGATGACGTAATTCCCGATTGACTGGGGTGGGAGCGGCCAAGAAGATGCGGCGGGATCTAAGGTTTTGCGGCGCGCTTTCGCAGTTTCAGCTTGAAGCTCACTCCAAAAAGTAGATCCTGTCATATTTCCAAACATTCCCTTGTGTTTACTTGGCAACATGCCAATGCTAGATCAGACTACCCGTCTCTTGACGGGAAGGTCGTCCGGGTCGAGAATCAACGGTGAGAAGGGGGTCCTATTTCTCGGGTTTTTGGCCATTTCCATCCGTTTTTTCTCCACTATCCTGATACTAGGCATCTCGATTTTCATATGCACTATTTCTTTTATTTTTCGTCCGACTTTCCCCTAATGCTGCCTTTAACCTAAAATCAAGTCGAACTCACACTTACACTATCTAAACACGGCACTAATTCGTTCAATCCCTCATGAGCCATATCTTATATACAACTTTCAAAGGCGTTCGATTAAAAGCTAGCAACCTATCACACACTGAGCATGAAAATCAGCTCAGGCATTGTTCAGAGTTCGTGATTCAGGCAGAAGGAGAAAAAGATATGTATCGATCAGGCGATCAGGCGTAGACCGCTTTCATACTTTGCGCACCGACGCCGTCACCGGCGGCGACGGCGTCAAACTCACTCAACCACTTGCCCGCCTCCGGCGACGGCGTCCATAGATAATGCGCAGCGTTTGCAAAATTCTTGACCCAATCACACTACAGTATGGTGATTGTGGCCGCTTCGAATCTTGGCGCTGTGCCAATACACGAAGCGGCCACGATCACCATATTGGCACAGCGCCAAGATGCGAAGCGGCCACAATCACCATTCTGTAGTGTGATTGGGTCAAAAATTTTGCAAACGCTGCGCATTATCTATGGACCCCGTCGCCAGCGGTGGGCAAATGGTTGCGTGAGTTTGACGCCGTCAACGACGGTGACGGCGCGGTGCACAAAGTATAAAAGCGGCCGTACCATCCATCTAATCGATACGCATCTTACCCTTTCCGCCTTAATCGCGCGTTCCCCCAGTACTCTGATCGTCCGGTCGCCAAAAAATCACTCAATCGTTTGTTTCTTAATTATTTTGCCCAGTCGCCGAACCGCCTGATCGCAAAATCCAGGCGTGATCGAAAACTCTAAAGGCTGCTTTAGGTGGTATCGTCAGTAATCTCTTGCCATTTTGCAATAATGATTTTATCAAAGGGTATCCCTTTATGCTAATTCAGCTTCTCTTGGTTGGCACGGGTCTAGAAAATGGCAGAAGTGCAGGTGTAGGAGATACTACCTTGCGGGTATGGGTATGGCGAAGGGTTACGTGAAGATGTCAAATTCCCCTTCGGTCGCAACTTAATCATTAGTATAAAAGGAAATTTACTTGCATGAAAGAAGTTCTTCCATTCTATTAGGTCATCTATGACGAATTCCTTTTCTTCAGTCAGCTAAAAATTAGCCAATTCAGGGGAACGTCTGTGTCTATTACGAAATGAACAGCTGTAAAAATCCACAAAAGTACATGGATGACATGCACGTCTCGGACCCGACCAAGGTGGGCTTTTGGAAGGCGACTTCTTTTGAGTAACATGTAGCAATGCTACAATTATCGATTGAAGATTTCTTGAGGGGGAGGGGTCGTGTTTCTCAAAAAATTTCCTCGACCCCAGGCTCAATAGCGGTTGATAAAGACTGATTAGACCTAAGAGCGGAGTGTGCCCTTACTCATGATATACCCTTACAAATTATACACTACACCACTACACTTATAGTACAGTGCGACCGATAACACGTGTAAGATGCTGGGTAGGAGAGCTCGTTTCCTATCAGGTTTGATTCACTTGCTCTAGAAATCTGTGTCGACAGATTACCTTTACAGTTTTCCAAAGAGTGTTGCTTACGTTTGGAGATATAATAGGAAACAGTAAATGACTAACTTCTCAACCCTCTACGGGTCTCTTCTAGTATAGGGTCCGCCAATAAGTGCGCTCGATCTTTAAAATGAAATAAAGCAAGTTATGTGAGAGGTATAAATGAAATTTATTTTTTGTTCTGAAGAGTATCCGAATGCATTATGTATGGAAAATAACATCGCTCAAATGGCCACCTCGGCTTCGCTTTGTGCCGCGCATACGAGAAGTCTAATTTTCAGTGACTCTAACGCACAAATCGGGCTGTATTTCATCGATGGCGTGGCGTATGTTGACTTTGAGGTCATCAGTGTTTTGTGGTTGGTTTGCGTAGACCTGCGATTTAAGAATACCTCACAAGAAATAGCCTAGTGGGGTTAAATCGCACGATCTCGGTGGCCAGTTAATGTCGCTTTCGCGCGAGATAACCTTTCCTCCGAAGCGCTGTGCAGAAGATCCGTTGTGGCGCGCTCCTGCTGAAACCACATATCCTCGACATCCATATTGTCGATTTCATGCCTGAAAAAGTTCGTTATCATGAATCTTTATCGAAATTGGCGGAGAGCGGGGAATGTTGCTCGAACCGACGAATGATTTTCGTAATAAGTTTCCAATGATTTGCACACGTTGCTCGCGGCTGTCAAAGATAGAGCGCGCTTATTGGCGGACCCTATACCATGCGACCACCATAGCCCCAAATACATTCCTTTCCTAATCCGATATCATTTGTAGCAGCTGCTAGACATTCATCGTTTCCAGCAGTGGTAGTCGAGCAACTGAGCATTGCTGAGTGGTTTTTCCTCAATTATCACCATTTTAACTAGCACACAGTACTACACGGGTGTATATTGTTAGGACAGAAACGTCGCGTGGCCGTGTTCGACACGCGACGAGATGGTGCGAGCTATGCGCGCCGTATTGGATGGGTCTCGAAGCGATGACGGTGCTCTACGCCTCATTCTAGGCGTAATCGCTTCAGGACTCAACTAATACGGCGCGCATAGCTCGCACCATCCCGTCGCGTGCCGAACACGGCCACGCGCTGTTTCTGTCCTAACGATATACACCCGTACTACACGATCACTTGGTAGAACTATGCCATTGAAATAGTGATGTTTTTTTCGGTCACCTGTTTTCCATACTATATCGAAGGTTATGCAAAGCGAGGCGCTGTTTCGGTTGAACACGTTTGTAGCCTCAGTCAATCAATCGACATGAATTCCACTGTATGATGTGTGTAGTACTGTGTGATGCAAAACTGGTGAGACGACAGTTGAGGAAAAAGGGGAGCGTCGCCTTTGAATACACTGAATTCATTGTTATTGAGAGCATTCAGCATGCTGCATTTTGTGGATTGTTTCAAAATGGCTCTCATCAAGAAATTGCTGCTTGCTTCTGTCTCTCGGACGACTGCAACGGAGGTGGAATAGTACGAGTTGGTTCAATTGTCCTATAATCCTTCGGAGGACCGCTGCGTAAACTTTCGCCATGAGTTTTCCATCGAATCACACATATTAGAATCTTTTGAAGGCTTTTTCTTAAAGTGTGGAATCAATCGTGAAAGAAGTCTACAGAGCGAAATCATAGCGAAAGGAAAAAAATTATAGCGAAAACAAGAGGACGCATGCTTTGGCTCCGTGCTTTGAGCTTCTACGCTTTTACGCTCCTCTTGTTTTGCTTTTTGCTGATGTGGCTTCAATCGTTTGTAACGATCACGAGCAGTAACAGTTTCCCCGATCTTGTTTCTGCCTTTTTTATGATTACCACGAGTAACCTCATGAAAGGCGCAGCCCTAGCGTCCTCTATTCGACCACTAAGTTCCCTAATCATCAAATTTTGTCAACTGAATTAAGAAGAATTCAAGAAGATTGTGTGCCGTAAAATCTTATGTATATAGTCAAACACGAATGGTGCAGAACCAGTGGACATGCAACTTCCTGAACTTCAACCTCGTCAAGTGACCCGTTCCTCTACCGAATATAAATTCTATAAAGTACAATTTCTAGTCGATGTTGCGATTAAGATCACTGTGTGAACTATAAATTCAGAGGAAGGAAGATCTTTGGAAAGCGTGCATTAACCACAGCGCAACGTACTACGTAACGGCCCACACTGAATGCTGGCTTCAAGAGCTCCAGCTACTGCGTAATAGTGATCACATGGTTTTAACCAATATAATAGGATAGAGACTGCTGCTACATATTTCGTTTTTCGGTCTCCATGATCGTGGCATCTTCGTTCTCTGTGTTTCAAGACCTATTCTTTACAGTGTTGGTGCAAGTGAAAAAGGTGTGATCGACCTCATCATCTGCATCCCAACATCCATGTACCGCTGAAACTGAAATGTTCACATTCCCCACAAAAACCGTGCACGCTGAGCGCCAGTGATATCAAAAGTCTCTTTTAGGATCTGTAATTTGAAGCGTTGTAGGGGTGGTTCCTAACAGCCCATGATCTTTCTTCGTTGCGAAATCTTGAGCTTTTTGCAATCGCGAGGACTTGGTTTAAGCTTGGTTCGAAACACTTTTTTTTTCAAGAATTTTATCATGTCGACGCTAGCAGCTCCGCGTCCGATGCCGAACGCTGCTGCATGGACCTTTATACCTATGTCCGATCGAACAACGGAAATTTTGAAGTGCTTCCAACGAAATTTGTATCCTCGTGACGCAACATCAGCAGCGGAAGCAGGTGAAAGCTCGAGGTACATTTACGTTTCGCCGAAAGTTCATTCATTGTCGGGAATCGGGAGACAATCCCTCTTACTGCATGCTTGCAATCCGCTTTTCCGAATTCGCCAAAGGGATTGCGAGTGCTGTATAGATGGTGCGGCTGGTCACGCACCCTCTCTACTTGCTTTGGAGCTCCAGAAGCGCTTTGAGGCAGGGCGAGTAAGTTAGAGGTGGTGAGCTACAGTAGCGAATGGTGAAAAGGCCGAGACTGCGAAGCAAACGAGGAATGAAAGTTCACACACTGAGAATATCATCGTAAAAGATGCGTTTTTGCGTCCTGTGGATACCTTTTCTTTAAAGGCACCAGTAGGGGTGGGGGGAAACTGAGATCCGGGAGTACATGTTCTCTGAAAACGAACCTTTTGTTTCAGAAGAGGTCATATGTGGTGAAAATCGCATTGAAAAACGCGGCTTGGGGTCTTATGACGAACCCTCAGTCCTGCAGCCGGGCGAGTCGCCGGGAAGAGGGGGGGAGGGGAAACGATCACTGATTAAGTCTTTGGCCTGCCTGCACTCCACCCCGGCTAGTGGGGCAGAGGGACGCGAGAGAGAAGGGTGATTTTCGGGCCTATTCCTCGGTTTTTCGCAGTTTCATGTCGTTCTTTCTCTACTCTTATACTGCCGAGCTCCTCTACTTTCATAATCCCCCAATTTGCCAAATTTATGTCCCGGTGTCTTTAAGTATACCATTGGTTGCTGAGCCCTCTTTCTACACAGAATTTTCATATTCCTCCATATATCCTATCCAGAATTTCCATAGCTGAGCTACACTTATGTACTATTCTTGTTGTGCTCCTTTTCCTTTCTTCCATTCTGAATAGGCCTGTTGTCATAAAACGAGAACACCATGCCCGTGCCATTTGTGATTCTGTTTCGAATACAAGTCCAAGAAGTTGTTTATGATGATTCGGAAGGATGAGTGAGAGTTTGGAATGCGAATAAAGCGGCTAGCTACACCACAGATTGGCTCGGTTGGCTTCCTGAATAGCTTACGCTTCATTATTAATCTTTTTCTAGCTCTCTGATTCTGATTATCGCTCTGAGTGTTGTGGGAGTAATATTGCTGTGTATTGTTGGGAGAATTGCCTATCATTTCAAAGAAGAACATCGAAAAGTGAGCATTTAATGCATTGTAAATGCAGGTTTTTGAACGCCATTTGAAGTACACCGAATCCGTACCCGCTTCTCCATTCTGTAGAAGATAAATATAATATATGAATATGAAATCAGCCAGAACGCTTATTGCACTTGTGAAAGGTGAAAGCTCGTTAAAGAGACATTCCAGGATCACTTCGAGCGGGTTAAGAGCTGAATTATGAAATTAGAGGCACTAATTAGTACGCCGACAAGAAAATATCTTTTAAAAAATCCCGAAACTGGCAAAAATAAGGTCTCCTTACATCTGGCCTTGGACGAGTTTGCCGCGTGGAAACGTGACTTTGAATCAGTTCCCGCTGAATGGTATCAGAAAGAACTCTAGGAAACCACCTGTTTGCGCATGTCAAAGTCTCCCATATCACTGGCATCTCTTCCTTATCTTATATTATCACCAGCACTTGGCTCGACTTTTCCTGCTAACTTCTGAGGGTCTGTATAGTGTACCTCAAACTTGGGTAATTGAACCGGACACACACACACACACACACGCAAACGGATACAAGTCGCAGGCTTCATTTTCCACGTTGTTGCCACCGTTGCCACCGTCATTGCCAACAATCACGTCTGAGGTGGGCGGGCATAGGTTGGTAGTGGAACTGCGCTTGCGTTTGTGGCTCTGCACGTTCCAGGAACTTACACCCACGCCTCGATAAAGGTACAGCCCACGGGTTGTGGGTCGAACTATCTGATCACGGGGGAGCTGTAATACCCAATAATCCTGATACGTGCCTTTAAGTGAAGTGGATCCTGGTTTTGACAATGCATGAGCTTGCGAATCGCCACACTCTCGAAACTTTCCTTCTGCAACTATTCACTTTCATGCAAAGAGATAAACAAGCAAGCATATTTCTTCGCCCTGAGGCCAGCGACAGTGGTAATACGGTTGTATCATTCATACCAATATTTGATGTTGACCGGTGGACGTTTTCACCACGAAAGTCGACACACGGAGCATCACGTAGTTTCAGTTACGGTCGATTTGGCAGTAAAATTACGACACGATGGTATCACTATACTATCACACTTATTGCTCCACACCTTAGTGACTGTTCGGCAACGTCAACCCTGGGAAGCGAACCACGTGAAGAGAGACGAAACCTGTTGAAAACTATGCCTCGCCCAAATCTCAGGCTCGCGCCTTTCACCGGGAACTGCGCCACACATAATCTCCCTAGACTCTGGTTTTCATTTGTAAGACTTACTATAGGAGTTCCTCATTACATTTCCCAACACAGTGTTTTAGCGCCTCTACACTAGAAAAGTTAGGACGAATCCTGTTAAGAGGATGTACTGGGAAGGAAGGAGAGAGAGGGATGGTTTGCGATATATTACGATCTATCGCACCAATAACATATGTGAAGGCGTTGCTTTACTCAACAGCGAAGGTAAAAACGAGGCACACATTAGACTATGCGATGCCAGATGTGGGCGTGGTTAGCCTGGGTTTGGGAGACCTTGCCGCCGTGATGACGCATCGAAGCAATACACAAAGGTGTCTGGATAGTTTCCACGAATTTTAGGTGACTTATAGCGTTCATTGATGAAAGTAGAGACGCTAATTGGGTAGTCAGAGATGAAAAGTGTTGGAAACCCTCCAAGTACATGAATTTTAGCTATCTCAGCCATCTTTCTTGTCCAACTGCACGATTTCATGAAAGCGCTAGGCGAAAAAACCAGATGAAGCGGCAGAAAATAGACGTCTGATTTGTGTTTCATCGCTATCTGAGAGGGGTTAGGCCGCCCTCATACCCTGCGGTGTCGGCGGCAGGTAGTGGCGGCGTGCCTCCGCGTCTTCGCCCCTGCCTCGTTGCCTGCGTCCTCCATGCCATGCTACCTCGCAGCCTGTGAACGCGTCCACACGTTTTTGGCGCAGAGAATGATGGCGGCCCTGGGGTGTGTTGCAAGTGTTCCGATGTCTAGAGGTCGGCACCGAACAGGGTCACCGCCCTTCGCGAATTGTCCGAATGGTGGCGTGTCCTGCCGTCTGGGCTCTCCCAGATTTGCCTAAGCCTTTTCAGGGGAGAAGCTTTGGCAGCGTTATTTACCTGTCTTTACCTGATTGCAATCCGCCGCGCAACCTGACCTGACCTCACCAATCGGAACACTTGCACTCCACCCGCGGCCCAGCCGCCATAAGGATGCAGCCCTGGCAGCTACGAATCGATCCATCTCCTCACTAATTGTAAGAGGGGAGGAGCACTGTAGTTATGGGAAATGTGCCCCACAATTCAAATGTTGAGTTGCTGGGTGCATCTAAACTCACTTAGAAGTATGTTTGGTCTTCCTTTGTTTTTTCTTTTTCCCTTAGTGGTAGAAAATCTGGAGAAAAAGAAAAAAGACGTTGTTGTATTATTTTCTGCTTCCTTTTCAGAAGCGTCTAGCCGAGACATGGGAGCAGAGAGTAAAAGAAGCAGCAGAAGAAATCGAAAAAAGCTCAAAAAGCCCCGGTGGGAGTGGTACCCTAAGAGATATTAAAAAAGAAAAAAGCAAACGATGAACGTTCCTCCCTTCAGAAGCTTTAGTTATCATAACGTCCTAGTACATTCTCTCAAACAGTACTCAAAAAAATACAATTAGGGTGCAACTGGAAGCTCGTTTCTTTTAAAAAAATGAAATAAATTTTTCGTTTTGAAGCAGCCTCTGCGTGGATTGTCATAGCTCGTTGTAACAATGTCTTTAACTGTTACGATTACAATGATACTCCGATGAAGAGTCTAGATGTGCAACAAAACAAAACGTATTGATGATGTCTGGCAGTACTATGCGCTAGCAATATTGGTATCCTGCAAGGAAGCGTTCATAGTGGTGGACTCCGAGTTTTTGTGGAACTGTGGGAAAAGTTAGATACGTATCTATTGCAGAATCGCGGAATTTGGATTCATGTGGAATTGAGTAATCCCTCGCGGAATTGTGGAATGAGCGGAAAAAGATTAGATACGTATTGATCTGGAGGATGGTGGAATTTGAATCTGCATGTTTGTGGAAATGCAGAATTGTGGAATTCTTATTCCTCTGATCCTCTCAACTGGGTAGAATCCGGGAATGAACATTCATCCATTCTTTTCCCGCAAATTCCACGGAAACGCAAAATCCACAATTTTCCCATTCGTTATCTACCCTTTTCATTTCCCGCAATTCCTCAAAAAACGCAAATTCCTCTATTATAAGCGCTGCCCGAACACCCTCACTCCTCTACGGGATTCTAAGCATATCAGCGGTCGAAACATTCAGTTGTTACTGGAGTAGAAGCAGCAAGTGTATTTACTTGCTCAGCATTCTTTGCTTCAGCCGCAATTAGTCATTATATGGGCGTAAAACACTATTTATCAAATATCTGCTCAGCATAAACTCCACCACTATTTGGCAGTCTAGAAATTTCGACGGTCTGCGTGTTTTATTACAGGTGCTATCGGCGCGAGAACGAAATATTGGTCACCTATAGGTACCTATATTTCGATAGGTATGTCCAGTAGGTACCAATATTGGTCACCTATTGGTACCTATTGAACCATGGTCATACAGTCCAGTTCCCGTAGGCTGACGGGGCGTGGCCCACAGAATTGGGTGAGAGTGTGTGGCGGGGTGAGAGAGATCGACACAAGTCCGTAGGCCTCGCCCTGCCAGCCGTAATTGAAATGGACTGTAGCATAGTGTTAGTGAACGAAGTATTGAATTCCGTGAAACTTACTGATTATCGTCTCTATCACGCTTTATTGAAAAAGTCACTTGCTATAATATCCCATCAGTGTCTCTGTTTCAAACTACACAAGATAAATAGTGACGTTCTCAAACCAAAAAGTGTAAGAACTGGATCTGGTGAAACTTGATTTTCTGACTTTACCAATCATCCCTTACCGGGTGTTAAATGTTTCAACCACCCACCATCAAATTTCCGAACACCACCCTATAATACTTGTCAAATTCGGCCTCTCACCGTTGCGACGCGAGATGTGAATTTTGTGGAAAGTCGGACGGATGTGAGTGGTGAGATTGAAGAAGCAGAGAAGGAAGTTCTCCTCCTATCATAGTCATCACTTTCAAAAAAGCAACGAAATGCGTACATAAAGGTTTCCGTTGTCCATTTAACGGGATATAGTACATGTTTTGAGAATATACTAACATTACCGTTAGGCCGCCATCAGACTTTGTGATTTTGCGATACTGCGGTTTTGCGATTTTGCGGTGTCGCGGATCCGCACGCGAAATCGCGACATTGCTCAATCTCAAGGTCGTTGTATTGCGTGCGAAAGTGTGACGTCGCAAAATCGCAAAACGCAAGGTCTGACGGTGGCTTTAGTGCGCTCTTTAGCTCCGTCACCAAATAGGTACATCTCCGTAATGAATGAAACATTTTTTTATGTGCAAAAGAGGCTTCTCAAGGGCATCTACAGAGTTAATATAATTCAATGAGGTATGTGGAAGGCTGGGTGTTGGAGAAATCAGGAGTGGAGAAAAGAAGCGATAAAAACCTGATAATTAGACTCCATTCCTCTTATTGATTCTCATCGAGCACGTGTCCATGTTTTATGCTCTCTGTACCTATGGGAGAGATGTGGTATTGGCCAAGCCAAGCCCTGTTGTCCGCCTCCACACGTTCACCAGTCGGTCGCACCACGCGGATGGGGAGCTTAAAAGCTCCGCCTGAATAAGGAGAATGTGGGAATTTGAGAGACGTGTTTTCTGAAAACAAACATACTAGTTTAAACAGGTGATGTGTGGCGAAACTTGCGCTGAAGAAGCGCGGCTTAAGGCCTCATCACGATCCCGCAGCACTGTCAGTCACACTGCCACACAGCGGGTGTGTGCACTTATGACGGATTTGTGCGTGGCCGCGCACGACGAGCGGCTCGGCGTGTGCGAGTACCAGTGGCACGTCATGGCAGCCTTCAAGCGAGGCAGTGTGGTATGGTGGGTGGAGCAGGCAGGGTGGCACGGGTGCAGGAGGCAGTGTGGCATGGGTAGAAATGCAGAGCTGACGCAGCCACGCTCTGCCGGGCTCCCGATGGCAATCGATTCGGCAAGTCTTGGCTCTGCGAGTGCGACCGCCGCGAAGCAATTTCCCGTCGTAAGTGCGCACACCCCCCACACAATTGCCGGGGGGGGGGGGGGTGCCGTGAGGGTGGGACAACATTTCACGGCCGGCTGGCTTGGCTCTCGCCTGTCCCATTTACCTAAGCTGGTGATGCGGAGAGCAAAAGGCGAAGGAATGAGGAGGGGTTTGAGGTCCTTGTTTCCTGAGCTCACCGTTTTATTTCGTTTTTTCCTTGGTGTTACACTGCTGAGTACCCCTACTTTCATATCCTACAATTGTTCCCTTTAATCTGCTAAATTTACTGCTGCCGGCGTCTTTAATACGTGACTTTCGAGGGAAGCTGCTCCAAGTGTCGTCCTTTTGGACCCCACTGGTTGATTGAGTAGAATAACTCCTGAATGTCTCAAACTATTGCGGATGGATGCTTCCAGGTTATAAGTGTTTCATTCACGCCGAAGCTATTCACGCGGGCTTAAACTAGAATTCAATCCGCTCACTTATAATAGCTTCTTAAGCTTCATATTCTTTAATGCAATATTGCACCACCAGCTGAGCTATCGCGCAGTACTGTGCGAATTATTATTTATGTAACTTAATAGAATTATGCAATGGGTAATTGGTAGATGTTGGGTTTTTGCAGAGCATATTCTTTCTAAATATAGGTGATAGATATTGACCGATATTGAAGATATTACCACTAAGAAAGGTCACTATTTTTCCAGATGATTTTGCGGTCAATCCCATTTGTTACAATGATATCGACGATCAAAGTTCAGGAATGACATGGATAAATCCACTAATCAGTTAGCCCTTCGGCTGAAGTGGTTACTGTTGGGAGCTTAGATACTTTGAAGCTCGACAGTTTTGAATCAAATTGCATGAATTGGTATATTGGTGATAGATCCACATGCCATTATCGATGTTTATCGTTTTTGTAAACATGCATCATATTTGGAATTTTACGTAGTCAGCGGTCGATACCGGTCGATAGTATTGTTGTTGGCACCGCATTAGAGAATGATTCGCTTGCTTTGCTATCATAAATATTGATCCTATCTTAATAACCCATGTAGATCGCAGTATCAAAAGACATGCACCACTCTTTGGAACATTAGACAATTTAGCGGCCGATACATCGGTGTCTGATATCACAACGCAAGCAATATATACTATCCATTGCACTGACGCTTTCACTTTAGCGGTCGCATAGTAGTAGTAAACAGTGTCCGAATGTTATACCATCCACTCCCGCTTATCAACCTCTGTAAGCCGCTATCAGTAAGTCACCATTAATCCCCGTACCTCGCAATACCTGTGAATGTAGACATTCCATTGCCGGTCGAAAAAGCGAATCGGACTTGGTGACATTTGGCTTCCGATACTCCTTATCGAATCTTATCAACCGGTATCAAATCTGGATCCACCACCATTAATGTTCCCATTACACCCTGCTAAACACCTATAAATATCAGCGCTCTATGGTCCACGCGAAAGACGAAACCGACTTGACGACATTTGCCTTCCGACGCTCCTTATCGAATCTTATCAATGCGTTATCAGTGCTGATCACCCACCATCAATGTCCCCGTCCTACCCCGCAAAACACCTGTGAGCATGAACGCTCCGGGACCAATGCGAAAAGGAACGGATTTGACGACTCTAGCCTTTTTACGCTCCTTATCAAATCTTATCAATGCGGGTCACCCACCATCAATGTCCCCGTCCCACTCCGCAAAACACCTGTGAGCATGAACACTCCGGGACCAATGCGAAAAGGAAAATGGATTTGACGACTCTAGCCTTTTTACGCTCCTTATTTAATCTCATTGATGCGGGTCATCCACCATCAATGTCCCCGTCCCACTCCGCAAAACACCTGTGAGTATGAACGCTCCAGGATCAATGCGAAAAGCGAGACGGATTTGACGATTCTAGCCATTTCACGCTCCTCATTGTATATTATCAACCTTTCTCAAGTTGGATCACCCGCTATTAATGCTCCCGCACCATCATGCAAAACAACTATGGGTGTCAGCGCTCTAGGATCAACCCGAAAGGTGAAACGGATTTGGTGCTTTTGCCTTCCGAGGCTTCTTATCAGCGATTATCAGCTGCTATCACTTTCGGTCCATCACCGCTGGGGTTCCCTTGGCACCTTCTATGTAACTTGTAAAATTCAGCGTCCCGGCTTTGCTGCGAGATATGAATTTCGTGACAGACGGACAAACACACACACAGGCATACTAAGCGATTATATATAGTAGGATAATGCGTGCTGCTACCGCTCTTTCATATTGGCACTAGAATGGTTGATTGTAAAGTTCTCGTATCATCTATCTGTCTTGTAAACATTTATCGGATGAAAAGTGGAGTCGAAAGCATTTTATAGTAGTATCGTCACTCTGAGTAGTTCGCTAAATTGGTTATGGAAGTGGATTCAAAGTTAGCAGCTAAGGTAAGCCGATAAAGTCTCCTTCTGAGGAGGGGGTGGGAGATGAGGGACGCGGCTCCACATTCCATGACTCTATGATAGCGTACTGCACACCTTGCTCAGAAATAGTTAAGACATGACAAACTTGGTAAGGGGATGTGAGTTTCAGCCTAAGCCTGGGGAGGGAAAGGAAGCTTTGGATGAGTAAACCACTGGGGAGACTCTTTTTGCACATGGAGGTTGTTTCACCCGTCCCAAAGCCCCTTCCCGTTTCTAGGGTTAGAATGCAATTAATATTCCCCTCCTTCTACAAAAAAAGCATTTGCCATCATCAGCTGTAAGAATGAGGTCGTGGTCGTCCCTTACACATTTTTAACGTTTATGGTAAGCCCACAAGCAAATGTGATGTCGCGTCTGTCTGATGCGAGCTCTGTCGCACCGCGTATTTCGTGACACTGCCGCATTTTCGAAGGCATTAGGGAGGGTAATTTGGTCGATTGTCAAATGTGAAAATGAGTTGCTAAGTAGCTCACCGCAATAGAGAAGGAATAGAGCGAGCGTTCGAAAACCTGAGAAATGGGACCCTGCCCTGCTGCTGACCGCAAGTGACGGTTATGTCCCTGAGGGGGGAGGGGGGATGGGTTTGAGACCATAATCGCTAGCCTAAAGCCATATTAAGAAGCTAAAAGTACACCTTACGAATAGCGGCGCGACAACTACTCGGATCAACTCCGGTCACACCCACCTGAGCTCCCTTATTGGTCAACTGAGTAAAATGGGTGTGGGCGTATCGGGTTCAGCGCCGTGATGGTGCACCGCGGCGGTGCAAAAAAGGTGCACAGCTACTGTAGGAACCATTGCTCCAAGGAGGTAGGTTGATTCATCTGACTATCGAGCGGTGTAGCTTGGAAGCGCGGATTCAAAACCTTAAACCGGTGTACTCTTTTATACGGTATAGCAGCCGTCTTCTTCTGTGGGCCCAAAATACCACTCGTTATGCCTTTACCCTACAATATCCCATGATTTGTTTTATTTATTTTAGCATCAGAATGAATTGGAACTGAAGGATGCCATAGGAGACGACGATGATGCAACTTTAGATGGGAAGAATGCATCGGAAGAACCTAATAGTTTTTTTGAGGTGAAAGGTAAAGGGATCATGGTAAGCATTATCTGAATGATTACCTCTATAAACAAGTGAACTAATTTTTGGGTTCCAGGACAAGTCCAGCAAAGACCAGAAACAGGAGGTAGTGGTGATGGACCTCACCCTGGAGAAAACTCTCGCTGTAGGACTGCGCTTCACGTCAGAAGACAGTAACTCTAATGACAAATGTTGCCATACATTCAGGACTTAGAGAAAGAAGAGTGGTATCACGGCTGTTTACCATTTGAAGATATAGTAGGGCTACTCAAAGAAGATGGAGACTTTCTCGTACGTGGACTAGAAGCGCAATCCCATCAAGACACAGCGGTAAATTTTCTGAAAGCATGAAAAAGGAATTTCAAAATATGCTTTGAACTGAACGGAGGTTGTTAACGAAATTTATTGGCAAACGTTCCGGCGGGAACGCCTTCGTCGAAGCCTAAAAGCGAGGAAGTCAAACCATGGCTTATTCGACCAAATGTGTACGGCACACATTACCAGAATTTCGATGTCAATCTAGGACATCACTAAACACTGTAAAATACACACCGTACCTTAACCATCCATGAGATAGGCCACTTCAGTGTGGAACTTTGGACTGATTAACTTCAGAGCCCTGCTAAAAGGCTAATCTTACATAGGGCGCAAGTTGCCGCGTGATGGACAGACATTCTCCCCTGCTGTTAATTTTAGATCCCTGGTCTGGATCCAGAGTGCTTCAACGGTTTTACGCGCCGTTATTTGAGTCTCGTGCGCCAATATCTCGGTGACCTCGAAGTCATCTCCGTTGTGGGTTATAACGCTGTGGCAATCTAAGAGAGTCGATACTCAAGACCTCGCCTTTCCGTCTAAATTATCCTTGACGCGTACATTCAGAGTTCTATCCCTTTCTCCTGTTGCGGTTCGCGACTGTCTCTGTGGGCGCACCGCGCGCCCGGCTCCGCCCCCAACCGTGGCGTTGTAAAAGGAGTCGCTACTGTCATCGGTGTATGCACATTCCCTCCGCGAGGAGAAGCCGGGCGACAGCTGCTGAAAAGCCAGGCCGGACTGTTAGAAGCGTGAGCTTGCCTCTCGCGCTCTGCAGGCCCTCAGGACGCGGTGCGGTCGCGCACACTGCGGTCGGCTTGGTTGAGCGCTGGTACGCTCACGTCCGCTATATCCGAGAACGTAGACGGCTGCAGGGGCAGAAGAGAGCCTGCAGCGTGCAGGAGTTACTGCTTACTGCTATGATACTTTAGTAACCCTTGGGGATGAGACACGGTCGGACCTGAGATCCGGCAGAAAGATGAGAGTAGGTCGACTAATGTGAATATGTGTTATGTATATAATGAGTATAGCTGTCGTAATCCTTGTACTTGCTGTCGTACTTAGGTTAGGGTAGTATATAGGGTGGAAGCGAGAGCCCATGTCTCCGGAGAGCGGCGGCCATACTGTGGGAAAAGATGGTCCCCGGGGAAGCTCACGTGGACAGTGACAACCCGCAAGCACAGCAGCCGGGTGGCACTGGGTTAGGAGAACCGGAGCCACGATACTGTTGCGCTAGCGGTTAGGAGGGCAACCGCTCAACAAACCGCAACATCTCCTATATATTCATCTCCACACTTCCGGCAGGAGATATTGTAAACAACCCCTGCGGCAGTACACTCCTTCCTTGCCAGAAGGACATATTGTACAATCGGATGAGACACAAATGCGATTATACAGACCGTTTCGATTGAGGCGTTTCTCGCGGTTGTCTAAGGAACCGCCACGATTCCGGCCATAGCATCCAAAATCGGACGGGGGGTTTACAACGTCTCCTGCCGGAGTCTGGAGAAGAATATATAAGAGAGGCGGGTAGACCTCTGTATGTACGCAAGAAACGTTTGGACGGAAAGGCGAGGTCATGCATATAGACCCCCCAGATTGGCACAGGGTTCAAACCCACAACGGGGACTACTTCGAGATCACGGTAGAGATGTTGGAGCATGAGACTCAAATAACGGCGCGCAAAACCCTTGAGGCATTTTGGATCTCGGCCAGGGATGCAAAAATGATCCGCAGGGGAGAGGGGTGAGTGCAAGTGTTACGAGTGTTCCAAGAGGTCTAGTCACCTGCGTTGCGTGGCAGGCAATTCACTATGGAAAAGACTAAATTAACATCCTCATCAGACAAAACTTTATTTTGCGGGCTGTTTCGGTGCTATCTTCCACCTTTCCTACAAATCTTTTCTGCTTTCAGTCGGAATTTGTATATATAGGAAATGTCCCAACATGACCACACATACAGTAGTGGTCAAAAGTTTGGAAACTTTTGAATTTTCAACCTCCCTCGATTGAGAAACGACCGAGTTGTCTCAAATTCGCAGAATATGCGTAAAATCAAGTAGAGAACAAAAAGTAGAGAACACAGTAGAGTAGATGTGTAACACGTGCTTTGAAAGTGGGAACTGCAAGTGTGAAAATGCTGTTCATGTCTAAAAGGGTGCTTCAGAAGTTTGGAAACTTCGCACTAGCAAAGAAAATCGAACCTACTAACCTCAGAATACGAGACAAAAACTACCGCGTAAATCAATGACAGCCTTACACTTCCAGGCATTGAATCGGTTATAGCATCAATTGTAGACTGAGGAATCGAAGCCCATTCTTTGATCAGGATATCAAACCTTTCATCACGATTCGTCACAGGAATGTGTCTTGTACGACGCTCGAGTTCCTCTCAAAGGTGCTCAATCGAGTTGAGGTCGAATTGGCTTGACCAAAAAGGGTGTACCACAGGGAGGTAACTTTAGTCCTCTTTTAGCCGATCTAACATTATCAATCATAGAATATAATTATGCTAAAAATCATAGAGTAGAGGGAGTAGATTTGTTTATACCCTATAGATACATGGATGATTTACTGGTCATACATAACCAGACAGAAGACGAAATAGAAGCAAGATTAAGAGTAATTTACAATAATATACTGGAACTTAAAAAGACTAATAGAACAGTATTTAGCAGTAACTATTTAGACCTAAAAATCGATATAATCAATGAAAAAATTGAAACTACTCTATATAATAAAACCGATGATTTCAGTTTCAAGGTGATAAGATTCCCACATAATAACAGTAATATATCCAAAATCATAAAAGGGTCAGTAATTTATACCGAAACCTTAAGAATTGGCAATACTTGTTCCAAAGTTGAAACCTTCATACAAAAAATCAGTGACATGATTAGTATACTAAAAGGAAATGAATATTCAAATGATTTTATTTTAATTAATATTATAAAATGTTTATATAGAAATAAACACATATGTTATAAATTCTCTATAGCTAACAGTGTCAAAACCATTGATAATTTTGTAAGAAAGCTACTTAACTGCCTTAATGATTATTAATTCGTATGGTTTATGCGTGGATAGAAATTAGTATTTACATCATTTACAATTCATTTATTTAGTAATTGTAAGTTCACACAGTAAATCTAGTACAATTCCATTAGTATCCCTTGCTCCACTACACTCCTTCAAGTAGCTATTGCACTCTCATTTATTGATTGTATGCCCCCCAGCCATTTCCTGACCTAGTAGAGACTGCGTATCAAACATAATAATTTGAATTGTGGCCTTTTTTCACCTTCATTTAACTATTATCTATCTGTACTTTTCTTTCCTTTTTTTTTCGTTGTTTCACCCCATTTTCTTTCTAACAATCCTTTTGCTCTCTCCACTCAATCTCTCACTTCCTATTCACCTTTCTTTCTCCTTTTCTATATACTAATATCTAATACACCCCTCATGTATTCACCAACCCTTCCTCACTGAAGAGCCTCAGGGTTGGTGAACACAATGGTTCGTATGAGGTTTGAGGCGAAACGAACCATTCTTATTACAGTTTTTATACTGACTTGTATATCTTTTAACCTTTTTTTCATTGACCAGTTCATGACAGTAATTTTCTTCGATCTCAGAAGGTCGGTCACGAGGAGGGCGGCATGCTTCGGATAATCGTCATGCTAAAAAACCATTCTCTCGAAATTCATTGACGAGCAAAAGGAAGTATGGTACTCTCCAGGATACCCTTGTGCGCGGACGAGTCCATATTCCTTTGGATACGGAAAAGTGGGCCAACCCCACATTACCAAAACATCACCATACCATCACATCACCTCCGCCATGCTTTACTGTTGCTACCTGGGGCTCGGGATGATTTCTCCTGTTCACAGGACGTTCCACGTACTTCAAACCATCGCTGCCAAAAAGCAGAACTTCGATTCGTCGCTGAACAAAACTTTTCTCTACACTTCTCTGGTCCAGGCAAGGTGCGGACGGGCGAAACTCAGTCGCTCTTTCTATCCCTCGAGCTCGCTGAAGGCTTCCTGCTAGAACGTCTTCCAAATGATCCGGCAGCTCTCAGACGACGCTGAACAGTACTTTAGCTGATAGAAAGGTCCAAAAATGATCCAAAGCATGCCTCCCGCCTGGTGATCAACTTTTTAAGCTCGGAGAAAATTACTGTGATGAGCTGGCCAAGCTAAAGTCCGGACCTTATTCCGATTGAGCACCTTTGGGAGGAATTTGAGCGTCGTACAAGACACATTCCAGTGATGAATCGCGATGGAAAGTTTGATTTTCTGTTTGAAGAATGGGCTTCGATTCGTCAGTCCAAAATTGATGCTCTGATCGGTTCAATGCCTGAAGGTGTAAGGCTGTCATTGATTCACGCGGTTATCCAACGAAGTACTAGTTTTTGTCTCGTATTCTGACATTATTAGGTTCGATTTATTTGGTATTGAGAAGTTTCCAAACTTTTGACGCTTCCTTTTGACATAAACAGCATTTCCACTCTTGAATTTTCCACTTTCAAAGAACGGCATTACACATCGTGTTCTCTACTTGGTTTTATGCTTATTCTGTGAATTTGAAGCAACTCGGTCGTTTCTCAATCGAGGGAGGTAGAAAATTCAAAAGTTTTCAAACTTTTGACCGCTACTGTACATCCGAGTTTATTACGCTTTTAACTTCACAAATAACTGCCCCTATTCATTGGCCTTTCTCTATGACATATGTAGACCAGCTACGTAAACAAGATCTCGAAATCACTAGCAAAACAATCGCCCCGTGTAGCATACCCACACATGGGTGATCTGAGCTCGTACTAATCATCGGAACACTTGCAACATACCTCAGGGAAGAGTGCCCGCCCATCAGGCGAGAACTTGCGCCCCATATTAGATCAACCTTTTAGCCGGGGCTTTGAAGGCAATCACTCCAAAGTCTAGAATGTAGTGGCCTATCTCGTGGAGCTATTTGAGGTACGATGTGTTTTCCTAGTGTTTACGTGATGTCCTAGACTGACGTCGAAATTCTAGTAAGGTGTGTCGTAGACATTTGGTCGGATAAGTTATTGTGTCGTAGACATTTCGTCGGATAAGTTATTGTGTCGTAGACATTTGGTCGGATAAGTTATATCTTGGTTCCTCGCTTTTAAGCTTCGACGAAGGCGAAACTGCCGAAACGTTAGCCAATAAAATTTGTTAACAAACTGCGCGCAGCTCAAACCACAAAAAGAATTTCAATACTTTGAGAGGACTATGAACAGAAGGGCTCTACTAGAGAAACTTGGTACATCACAGCAAAGAGTGCTGCTCAGACTAAACGAAACACCAAGAAGCAGCTGCGCTACACAGAAAATGAATCAAACATTCAGAGATAGAAAATCAATTGCTGATCAGTTCCTTTACGAGATGCCCACATATTCTGCAGCCACGAATATTTGTGGTGACTTTTGGAAGCGACTCAAACTATAGAGTGATTAGGTCAACTCACATATGGGAGAATGTTTTATGCACCCAGAAGGGTTAGGCTCCATCTAAGACCGGCCTGGCAGAATGGAATGGTCGGCTGACTTAGCGGAAATCGATTAGAAACCAACCCCTTGACCACGTGTGTGCTGGCAGCGCCTTTTGTTACGGAACTATTTTCTTTAGAACAAATATTTTGTAAAACATACCTGAATCCTATTTGCAGGCACTACTAACTGTTAAATGGGATGGTAAAGTTGAAGATTACCCCATAAATTATACTGTCAGTAATAACGAACGCATTTTTACAATAGACGGTGCCAACAAGAGTAACGATATTATGAAGTTAGTAAAGTAGGTTTCAAAAAATTCCTCAACTTTCATTGAAAAATCAGCAAAATACTACTGACCGATAGAATGACTGCTTAGATCTTTTTTCCAAACTGGCGTATGCTTTCTAACAATGCAGCATATCACATTTATGTGATTATACGTCTCGTCCAACATCTACAACGTGTGGGTCTTGCTTCCCCAAACTTCCCCAAGGGAAGCCTCACACACACCACAGACTCCTCCCTAGAAACTTGTCACCCCATCGCATATGTGATCTCTCCATTCGGGACATCCAAGCGGTTTCACGAGGTAACGAAGGGTGTGTACCCCTATGCCAGCATTTTGCACGACGGCGAGCGGCGTGCGATGCAAATTAGTGTCAGCTTGCACTGCTGAATTTTCCCACAATCCTCACGCTTTACGTGCCCTACACCATTTAAGATGACAACCAGCTCCAGAGCGCGCGATACCTTGAAGAATCCCAAACACAGCCATCAGAAGCACGTTCCATGTCTACCGAAAGAGAGGCATTTGGTGTATCGTCATTGGTCGAAAGTCGTTGTGTAGTGTTTCAGCCACTTCCTGGGCATGCAAAGAGGCAAAGCGACACGCATCCTTTCCCACCGCACTCTTGCCAACAGTAATTCAACAGATGTCCTTCTTCTGACATACGTATAATGTGCCTTCAACTTATGAAAGACAAATTATTTGGTGCTATCGCAATGAGGGAGGATGGGGGTGAGGGGATATCATATAAAAAGTTGCACATCTGAACATCTTGGGGAGATCTTTAAAGAGTCAATCTGCGGGTGTATATTTTTGCCTATGCCTTAATGGACGAAAAAAAGAGGCGTATATTTTTGCCTATGCCTCAATGGACGAAAGGAATGGTCCCTTTCCCCTTCTGGGTTCAGGTAAAAGCAATGCCCTTAGTGAGATGCCCCCCCCCCCCTTCATTGCGATAGCACCAATAATTTTTTCCTGATCTCAACACAAACAAGAAAATTAATAAAAGATTTTCAAGATACCATAATTCAAGCGGAACACCAGTGAAAGGTAAGACTGAGCTGAAAAAAGCCATTCCGAAACAACCATGGGAATTAACAAGTGACAAAATCACAATGACAAAAAAACTCGGTGCTGGTGCATATGGTGAAGTATGGCTTGGAACGATGCAAGGAAGTTCAAACGATCCTCCGGTCGAAGTTGCAATAAAAGTGGTGAGATTATAAAAATTATAAATTAAAAAAAAGAAAAATAGGCGTCATCTCAGTGAAGGAATGCGCCTGACTGGCCACATGTCACATGATGCGGCAAATTTTTCAACTTTGAACTTGGACACGTCTTTGCATGACTGACGTGTCATAATGAAATGGTAGTTGTCTCAAACATGTATGATCTTGTAAAGCTATCAGTCCTAATGAGTGGGCAACAGGCTACGCTCGCCGCTCCGCGCTAATTTTGCCTAAGCGCTGAAAGATGAGTCGAATTTTTTATTTTTCCCTTCTTACACTTGTGCAGAAGTGTATCTTTGAGCGTAGAGACTCAGAAATTAGTGATACATTTACATACATCATTGACTTTGGTTTACTTTTTAGCTCATCAGCAATAGGCTTCGTAATAGATAACGTTCAGTATAATTTATAGAAAAATGTTAACGAACAAAATAAAGCAATCCTTGAAGAAATGTACAGAGAGGCACGTATAATGAGGCAGTATCTTCACAAGTGAGAATTCATTATGTTGTTGTTACTTATACTTCTGTTGTCGTTACAATTATATCATAAAAATTAGAACCTGCAATTAGAATTCTTCGAGAACTGGGGGTTGTGCTCGGCCCTTTTTGGAGGGTCTGGGTTTTTTTTTCGAAGGGAAATCAAGCAGTGGTACCCGAAGACGGAAGGAATCGTAGCAGGTTGATTGGTCTGGAATGCAGCGTCGAGTCTTTTTCCTGCTAACTTTGAAAATTTTAGAAATTCGCTTGTTCACGTCATGTTATTGGCATTTCATGGACGTCGGAGGGATGGTTCTCTTACCATGGAGGGGGAAACTAAACCTAGTTATCGCACCTCTCTGAATTTTATAGCAGCCATTTGTCGCAATCACTCGAGCCTGACCTCAATTTGTAGGGTGCATCGTGGACAGGATTTCGCAGTGCGGCGTACGGTGTGCCTGGGGCTCCGCGCTCTTTGACGCGATGGCCTCTTTGACCATCAGAGACTTTGGACAGGCTAATAGTAGCTGCAGTACCTTACTACTACGGCGCACCTCCGCTGCATCGCATTTCATGCCGCACACCGCGCTGCGAAGTCCTATTCTCTTGATACACATCCAAATAAATACAGTATAGCTACAATATTTTCCGTTACAGAAATGTGGTCAGATTTTACGGTGTGGTACTTAAAAGTAAAGACAATGCGATGATTGTTATGGAGTATATCGATGGTGGAGCATTGAACGAATACTTACAGAAAAATAAAGATGTGGGTTACAAAATTAGTGGAAAACCCTCCCATCGAAGAAAGTATTCGAGACGACGGCTGGTACTGGAAAAGGTATTGGACCTATCCGGCAGCCGAGAAGGAGGTCGCCACTGATAAGGGCCGCCAAACGCTTACTGGTACTGTACCCGCACGCTCAAAATGCCCAGCGTCGTCAGAGGTACCGGAATGGGTAATAATTTCATAAGTAGAACCACTTCTTTACTACTGTTCCTCATCGACCACAAGTTTGTGCACCTCTTGCATTACTGCAAGGGGTGGCGCAATGGCCAAGCTGTGACGTGACTGTTGCCCCTCCCATCGAAGAGGGGCAGCTGGCTGCAAAGGTTCACGGGAGTATATCATTAGGACAGAAACGTCGCGTGGCCGCGTTCTGCACGCGACGGGATGGTGCGAGCTATGCGCGCCGTATTAGTTGAGTCCTGAAGCGATTACGCCTAGAATGAGGCGTAGAGCACCGTCATCGCTTCAGGACCCAACTAATGCGGCGCGCATAGCTCGCACCATCCCATCGCGTGCCGAACACGGCCACGCGACGTTTCTGACCTAATGACATACACCCAAGGTGCACCACGAAGGCCGTGTGAAGATCTCGAAACGCACCTTCACCTTCAGAAGGTGAGTTGCGCCACGCACCGTATTCTTGAATCCCAAACATTCATTTGTGTATAAAAAGTCATCACGTCGTAATATCTAAATTTCCCTTTAAGAACTTTCAACTAGAACAATTCGAAGTTAACTATTCAAACGCTTAAGGTGTCAACAAAAACAAAAGTCGGTTATGCTATCGACGTCGCAGTTGGTCTTGTTTACCTACATTCAAAAGGTTGCATGCATAGGTAAGTTGTGAAGCTGCGTTTATACCTCGCGATACTGCAGTTCTGCGACCTTGCGAGACACACGATCACATTTTCGTCAACACATGATACTGATGTTGTCGCGTTGTGCGTCAGTAGGGCCTAACTACGTCATCGCCGTCATTCAGCGTCGAAGCCCCTGCCATGCATCCTAAGGTCGCGTTCACGCTCTGTGATCCAGTCGGTAACGCGTGGCTGCTTGTCTCTGCGTCTCCGCCTACGCTACCCTGCCTCGTTGAATGTGACGTTTCCGCACCTCCGCCTGCCACTCTGTCCCGCTGAACACAGCCACGCGCTGCGCGCGCTGAGTATGAACGCAGCTTGACGCGGGCCCAGTTCACAATGAGATTAGCGGCAAAGACGTTTGCGTGGCGTGGCGAGCTAGATGGATACTGGTGCCGTCGTGCGCACTTTCGCTTGAGTGTTTCCTCCTTAACGCGCTCTCGTATCACAGTCACCTAATGACAAACGCTTCGCGTGCAACACTATCGCAGAATCGTAGTATTGTTTGATCGATAGGTTCTTATCATCCACTCGAACTGCATGTGAACTGCAAAATGTTGGCCAGGTTTAGCCACAATCTAATCGCGTAGATTAAATTTCTGAGCTTTGAATATTTTTATAGGGACATTGCTTGTCGGAACTGTCTCATCAGTGTAAAGAGCGGGGTGGTAAAAATTAGTGATTTTGGTTTGTCCAAACAAGCAGAGTTCTATAACATACCGCCAGACGAAAGACTCCCAATCAAATGGTAAGTGGTCGGTAGACATGGTTCTATTCAAATTCAAATTTTATGCGGTCCACCGTGGAACAGTGAGGAGAAGCTAGTGTGCTTCATCATCTGCACCTCACTTCTGAACATGTTGTGCCGGCACGGGCGTTTGTACCCACTAATATCACATACCTCATGGGGCTGTACATCGGGGCTGTCCGGCGAAGTTAGCGCCAGTGGGTTACTACGGGGTCTTATGCGGCGCTCACTCTTGCCACTGCCTACGCGCGTACGCTGGCAGGTCCTGGCTGCTCCCTACGACGGAAGATACGTGATACGCCGGTCCTTTCGGAGAGGACTCTCCTTACATTTGCATAGAGATACAGCCTACGCCCATGACCACATAGAGTGGAGCTACGTCCCGCCTACGATATGTTAACCGGCTGATATTACGAGGAACCAGTAAAAAGTCATCAAGTAATCTGGCATGGAATTCTTGTGTTAGGATAACACCAACTTGATTAGTAAGTGTTCATGGTCTACATGAAGAGACCAATGTCAGCAATATAATAAGAGGCAGATACGAAACGATCACCTCAAAGGAATCCTTAGGACCTACTGGTCGGACCCAGACGCTTACATCTTCAAGGGGTCTGGCAGGAACCCGTCCCTCGGCCGCATATCCATATGCGGGATCCTCGACGGCATCAACTACGTTGGCACAACAGCACAGATCGGAATATAGACGACGGCGGAAAAGGACGGCCAGGGCAACGACTGTTGACCATTGGATCGGAGCACACGGACTGACACTGACGATTTGCGGCGCCTTATAAAGGCATTTTCCCGCCACTTCCACAACGTTCGACCGGTAGGTCGGGACCCGCGCGCCCGCTAGGTCTGATCTATGGTGGGTCGGAAGGAAGTCACGACATTTTCTATGGCCATTTGCAATTGGCTGAATGCATTCCTAGAGAATTCCAACGTCTGTTGGCATACCATCCACTCAATCACATGGTCAATGCTTTAGAATATGTCTTTCAGGCAAGCTCCTGAGGTTATTTCAACACGAGTATACACGGTAAAATGTGATGTGTTCTCATATGGCATTCTTCTTTGGGAGATCTTTAATAACGGTGAAATGCCTTACAAAGGAATCGATAACAAAACTGTTAGGCAAAAGGTGCGTTGTTGCTTACCCATCAAGACGTTTCTGCGAGAGCTTCTTCTTTACTTTTCGATAAGCTACTGAAGCAGGTTTTGGTACCAGTACCAACGTTATTTATTGAATTTCAGATATCTGACCCTACATTTCGTCCACCAACAGATGCCACACTTCCCATTGTTATATATCGAGTTATGAAAACATGTTGGCGAGGAAATCCCGTGAAGCGACCTTCAATGGCTCAAGTTGTTCGTTATCTTGCAGATGCTCCTCCGGAATTGTGAGTGATGTTTACAAACAATAAATAAAATAGGGACTCTGATGAATGGTCCCTCAAACAGTTTTTTTTTCGTTGGCATTATGTAACCAGCCCCAGGGAAACGAATTCAAAAATGCTTTTCCAGATTTTTGCCGAAATCATCTCAGCCTAGCAATCAGTTTCTTGCTAGTAGACCTTCTGCTAGTGCAGTTCAGGCTTCTTGTGGAAAGAATGCGCAGGGACGGCGTAGTAAAAGCTGCGAGGTACGGATTATTAATGCACTTTAGAAGTGTGATATTTACGAGAATCTCAAGAAGTTCTCCGGACGTCATCACTGATCTGGATCAAGGAGGGCAAGGGTTCCCAAAGCGGAGATCGCACCGTCGCGCGCGAAGCACCCAGTGCGGGGATGGCTGTGATTTCTTGCTCACACAAGTTCTTATCTGTCAGAGTGTGTGTTATACAGGGACACTAAGCATCAGATCGGTATCGATTGACCAGACAGCTGAGAGCAAAACTTGGCAAATGTCCAGGGCTGATGGGTCGTCGAGACAACTAGCAAAGAGTTATGCTAGCGGGACAAAGTTTCGGCGTGGTGATATCGATTGGCACCTCGTGACTTGTACTCCACCCAGGGTCAAGCGTCCAGTTGAGGAAAATTTTCGAAAAATACGACCATCCCTTCCCCCCCCCCCCCAAAAAAAAAAGAGAGCCTCAGTACGCCCCCCCCCCTTCTTCAGGTTTCGCTTCTTCTTTTGTTACTACCAAGCCTGTGCGATCCATCAGAGAAATTAAGAGCCTATGGTAAAAAAAATACTGAGGCCAAACCAAACTCCTGACAAAAGAGAGAAACAAGAACCTAACAAACAGTACTCTTATTCCAAAACAAAATCGTCTGACATAAGAACCCTACAATTTCAATATTTATTTTCCGGAACGAAAGCATTGCTCTCCGCTGATAATGTGCTCATCCTCTGATGACAAAGGAGAAGGCTTAATAGTCATACAAGTTGTAGGGCAGAAATAAAGGAGTAAAAAATAAGAATAGAAAAGTTAAAAGGTAAAAGAAAAGCCAAAAAGGAGCCATGTAACTCCATAGCGCTCCATCTGATCGCTGCGGCTGCGCGCGACGATCGCGATGGAGCGCGTTATCTTCCCCATACCAAATTCCGACATTTTTGAAATGCTTTAAACTTCACCTAGAGCCCTTCTTTTAAGCAGCTGTGACCTGTTTTCCTAATAACTCCCTCAAACCTATCTATTGGCCGCTTGCTTCCCTTGATGGTCGCTTAGTTCTCGATATGGGTTTCCAGATGAGGATTAGACGAGGAAAATTTCGAGGTGTTTCATTCAAATGGCCATAACTTCTTCCAAACTTAATATATGAGTGCGTTTTGGTGATGCGGGGTCTGCTAGGCTGTTGCTTTCAAATGACTACCTGAGTTATGCCATACCTTCAAAAAGAAGCGAGAAAAATCTGAAAAGGTAGTTGAGGAAAATTTTTTTGCCGAATTTGCGAGATCTTCCAAAGATTCTTCCGAAAAGTTGGTTCATTGTTACTGAAATTCCTCCAGTATGCATCCTTCACTCTCGAAGGCCTAGTAGAAGGGCGAGAAGCGTCGCTCAACTTCTCTGTGGGATGTGCCATGCATGAGGATTTCATCCACATTCTCAACGAATACAAGCGTCTTTTCCGGTCCGCATAGTGGCCGCTAATACTAGATTACATACTTGCGATCGTAGTAAGATATGAAATCAGTTCATTTCAGCTAATTTTTCTTTTTCATCCCATAGTTTCTGGAGTATTCATCCACGGTTATACCCGTGGATATATGCCACTTCCCACGGCTGATCGGTAAAGGTGTCTCTGTACGTGGAATCGGTGCCAGCGGACCAATGAAAGGGTCATTGACATTGGTTGGCTTCGTTGTGGATCGCGCCATGCATGAGGTTTCCATGATGTTTATGTTAATAATCGGTTTTATCATTTCCCCCCTTACCCTTTAGACCTCAGCCTGAGAAATTCTGTTGATCACTGCCTACCTTAACGATTACGACCCCCTCCCTCCTAGCGGACAAAATACGACCCCCCCCCCGTTGAGGATTCCTCAACGGAGGCTTGAACCTGACTCCACCTTGTATTTTTCTGCATACTTCACCACTTAGTGCGTTGACATTATTCAGAGGTATTCTGCTGGAACGTCAACCAAATCAAAAGAGAGAACAGGAAAAGTAAGCGATTTAAGTAAAATATTTATTTTTACTCGTTTCCTGATACTCCATGTAGTGTTGGTGTGTGTTGGGAAAATAATGCTCTCATACTCAGCTTAATTTGCGTGCCTTTGTGTCTGCTTTAGGATGAATATCGATTTTACGCGCAAAGCCGGTATGCTACACATGTTGTAGAAGGGAACAATTTCAGTGGTCTTTCTTATAGAGCAACAGAACTGTTGACAATAGGCGGAGTCACAGTAATATTGCTGGTACGGCACGACAACAGAAATCCTCGACAATCCATCGCTGCTCGAGTAAGAAGTCTACAAGGGATGCTAGGAAATCTACGAGGAAATAGAAAAATTGATCGATATAAAGGCCGCAAATTTAACCACAACAATGATACTTGGCATGTTTCTTTATTATACAGAAACAGATTGAAAACGTATTTCAAAAAGGTTTTGTATCTAATCACTATTACTAGGATACCAAATAAACGATTAATTGTATGGCTGTTTGATTTCTGATTGTTCATTTATTTGTTGCTTTTTCGGGCACTCGCCACGATAATAATGATGGCCAAAAGGCTGCACTAATAAAGACTCTCATTGTCAGCGAAGAAGGGTAAGTTGATAAAAGACAAATGCCACTCTCGTTAAGAGATGAGAAGGATCTTCATTGTCATTGGTGGAATGACATCAGAAGTGTTTAGGCTACACCTCCCGCCCTATTGAGCGGCACGGTCCAACAACTAACTATCGGGACCCCGCCCAACAGCGTAAATACGGTGCTTCACATGACCACAGCATAAAATGAGATCACCCAAGTATTACCAGCTCAGATCGGCAGGCAGAGCACTTCCAATAGTCGAGGAAAATAGCCGCTTCAGTACGACTCCCCCTACAGCGACCAAAACGACCTCCCCTTTTTTAACCTCTACAATACTAGTAACTGTTGCCGGATTGCATAGGTGCAATGTGTTTTATTGCTATATACCCTTGCTTATTGCTGCTCATCTGCCTATAGGAATTGCCCATCTTCCTGTTTGATGACTGTTTGAATCTATGACCATTTCCTTTCCTGAGGCGAAAAATATTTAATCTACATTTTGTCACACGGTTTAGCGGTGAAATATCCTTTGCTTATTGCTGCTCATCTGCTTATTGAAAGTTTAGATTCAAATGCTAATCGCTGACTCTGAAGGTACGACCCCCCCCCCCCTTCTCCTATCAGGTCGAATACGACCTGTCGAGAAATCGACCCTTGGTTACCATGTCGGCAGGTCCTATCGCGATTTTAATTTTCGTGTGGATCAGCTGCGATTTCTATTGTCTGCCACACATGTAGCTTACTTCCCACTGCCCCTATAGGGATTGTCCATCTTCCTCTTTGATGACTGTTTGGCTCTCGTGTCACCCTTAATAAAGCTTGGTTGAAAAACGAATGTTATGCTACAACTACTCTTCCTTAGGAGCAGAAGTGAACGTTCAGAGTCATTGCCAACTAAATCACTAAAATCCTAAGGTCGCGTTCATACTCCACGGCGCCCCTTTGGCCAGCTCCTGCCGGCTGTGACGCTCGCAGTATCAAAACGGCCGAAGGCACACGTCTGTGATTACACAACGGATATTGTGTGACTTCCATGCATTGTTAACTGTATGTGTAAGTGAACTTAGCTGCTTAAGACTTTCGTTCCATCCAACGGGTGAATCTATGACCACATCATTTATATATTTCTTTATACTGCAACAAATACAAATAATACAGCAGTGTTACGAACACATATCCGCGGTATAAGTAGAATGCAAGAACAAACAAACTTTCAAAATGCGCAACCTGAATATTCATCTACAAAGTTATTAACAACAGGAAACGTATGAGTAGCACATTAAATTTACGAATATGACAGTACGACAGTGTTTCATGATTAAAACATAAAACACCAAATAACGAGGTACATTATGCTCATTCCTCTCTCTGGACGGCCAGGTTCCCAAAATATGCTGTGAGCGTCTTGATTTTCTTATTCAAACAACTTTGCTCAATCTCGCATCTTCCACCTGGTCCACTCAGCGAAATCAACTGAAATCAGCACTTCAGGGACGGGTGACCAGCTAATTAAAATCGGAATCGATGCGGAAAGTTCCAAGATCCTTTCTGAAATTTCAGAGCAGCTTCTGCATGTTCATGCGAACGAAATGCATTTAATATCGCTAGTTTTCTAGCAAATCTGTGGAATATGATGACCAATGACGCTTATCTTAGGTTTCTGGCCGGTTTTCAGCGTTCACAAGATAAATTCAAATCTCCGAGGGCGTCAACACGAATCAGCCTACATACTGTACTCCTTAGACGAAAAATTGCTCTTCCTGGATATATGTTTAATTTGGAATGCCACAAGGTTTTCGAACTTGGTCAACCACCTAAGAAGCCTCGATTTGAAAAAAAAACGGAAAATGGGTGCCGCGGGACCTCTCAAAGTAGCTATGCGCAGGCGCATTTTCTACAAATCTTCTTCCAGTAATTGAAGCAATTATAGGAAGCCTTTACTTGTCCATCATACTCACCAGAACTGGCGTTAACTAGCCCTACTTTTCCCGAACATCTGGACACCTCCTTCTGCAGCAGTGTGTTCAGAAAGAATAGAGATTTGAAGTCAACTTTTTTGATTTCGCACTATATGAATCACCAGCACTTCATCAAAATGAGATATGTAATTATCCGTGATATCGCCAAAAGTGTAGCGAATCAAAGGTGCTTACTCTGTAGGAAAAGATGCAGTCTGAGCCGAGTTATGATCTCCCGAATTGAAAATGCGAAAACCGGCTAAAACTTTCCTCGCCACCTAATACTATCGGAATTATAAACAGTAACTATTGAGTAACACTCATGACGGAGCTTCAATTTTATTGCGTTACAAATATAAGCCTGCAGCTAGCATTATTGCACTGCAAAGTAAATGACAGGTAACAAGTTTCATTTATCTTAATATATGTACCACTTACAAATCAGTTGAAATCAACGCTACTCACTTGTTTTACTTTTGTAGTTCTCGGTAGGAAATAGGCAATATTAGGTGACATTTTCCGCGCTGCTGTGTAGATATCGAAACCATTCGGAGTAAGGTCATCAAGATCAAAATCCTAGAAACGAATATGTTCACTTGAACCCGCACATACCCAATTTCTTGTTACTAACCTTCGATTTCAGATAGCTTGGCCCACCCCAAGGAGGGCTGAGAAACACAGCGTCTACCTAAAGTAAGCCTTAGCAAACAAGAGAGCTGTGTTTAAAAAGCCTTCAAAGCTACGAAAGAGTAATTACGACACCTCTGTCGACTTCCCAATGTCACTCGTCCATTTGGCAGCAAAATGGAAGAAATCGCCACAAATGAATTCAATACGATCCTCGACACCGTAAACCTGAATGGATGAATTGAACATGACAAATGGCAGTTGTCAAATGATCCAGCTGTCTCTAGAATGGTTAAGGAAGTACGAAGCACAGAGGATACCTCAAAATTGTGGGTAATGAACCCGATAAATGTCGTCAAAGCAAAAAAGAGAAAGATTAAGAAGTAACGAAAACTGATTGAGCATACCTTCGCATTTTCACGCGCACATTTTAGACGAACTGGATCCAAGTCAATCGCTATTACTGAAATGAATGAATTACAGAAAGGACCTATTCACTTTTGAACAGAGTGAATCTACCATTATTTTACGGAACGCTCCGTGGAGATAGTGAAGAGATTGCCTCTCCTCTTTTGAAGGATTGAGAATGGAAACGCGCAATACATGATGAGATACGTTAAATCGCCCCAACCAGTTTTGTGTAACCCCTCTTCTTGACTCTGGGGCAGAATCTCACCCAATCAACCATGTACCTGAATGGTAAAAAAAAGAACATTTTGAACCCACCTATTGCTCCCTTCAGTGCCAACTGTATACTGTTTCCACCTACACCAGCAAATGCATCAACAATCAACACGTTTGGTTGCCGAACCATTCGATCGGCGATATGTTCCGCTATCCGTTCCGGTGTAACTGAGAACCATCCTTCTGGAAGGAGGTGCATTTCAGAGGGAAGAAAAGCGTAATAATCTGTTTGCAAAGGCAAGGAAAGAAAAGAGGAGCATTTGCGGGAACTAACCTCGATCCATCAGGATTCCTTTGTCCAACTTTGAAAATAAGCGATATCTTTGATACCAATACTTGATGATTTCCTACAAATAGTAGTCTCAGTCACTATTTCGCTCAAAAGTGAAGTGGACCGAGCATTCTGGGACGTGAGCGACCGCTTGCTTCACTGCCAAACCGATTGCGAATTTACCAGTTATGCTATAGCACAGTACTGCACGAATCGCATCGCGAAATTCCGTAGTTTTGTAATAGCTGATCTGGCCAAGTACTATCAAAGAAGTATTTCAAATTGTATCACCCACTGCTAATGCCCCTTTCTCACACCGCAGAAGACGTCAACGCTCCAGAGTCAACGCGAAAGGTGAGACTGAAGTCGGCTCCCCCATGTCCCCTTTCAACTCCGAAGGATCTTTAGTGTCGACGCCCTTTGATCAATGCGAAAGGCAGAACGGATTTGCAATATTCGCCTTCTTACGCCTCTGATCAGCCCTTGTCAGTTGTTATCATGACCGGTCCTCCACTTAGTGTCCCTAAGCCACCCTCACCTGATCAGGAGGAATCAAGGTACCAGCTTTGCTGCAACGTGAGATATGAATTTCGTAAGAAACACATACACCAGATAGAGAGACATGCTCAGCGGATTATATAGCAGAATGAACATCACGCATAATAGCTTTTGTATTGGTACACTACCAGAGGTTCAGGGTTTCGTCAACAACGTGCCTTGTAATAACTGCTATAAGCTCTATTGACAGGTAGAAGCTCACTGAAAACAAACTCCACTTATCTCTGTCGGCTTTGAAAAATGGTTTTTTTACCTTACTGTGTGAAAGCATGGTTGTGCAGAAGCCCCTTACCCAGGCAGATGGCAGACGTAATAAATGGTGAACCCTGGCAGACAATGGTTCGGCGTGAGTTAAATGTGGATGCCTCAGTTCAAACATTCGCTAATGTACTCGGCCGATACAGTTTAAGAGTGCAGAAAAAGACCAGAAACAATGTAGAAAACAAAATAATACCACAAGATAAGACAAGGCAAAGTTAGAAGAAAGAACATAAGGCAAATTAAGTTTGGCTGCTATCTGATCTGTCCAATCATAATCACCAACCTCATCGTCCCTGTAAGCATCGTAGGCATTTTTGGCAACTAGATGAGCATCTCTCACAGGATCAAACGCGAACGAGACATCAGTACCGCCCTCGGCGCTGCTTGCACACGAACTTTCGTTTTTCGACTCAGCGGCATCGTTTTTATTCGCTATTACAGGGTTATCTACAGTGGGATCTTCTTCACGAGACTTTTCCTTCCTACAAATATATGATGTCCTACAAACATAAACATTCCTACAAACATACAAGTACCAGATATGAGAAAGAAAAAGAAAAACTATTATAATGCTATGTAAAAGAGAAGAAATATCAAAAGCACTGATATAAGTAAAAAAACTAACCTGTCAAGTACAACACTCATTGATGCTGCATAAGGATCGTAGATGTCGTAGTAGATGTCGCTGAATATCTATAAGCCATAATGGAAGGTCAAATTACGATTATTAGTGACTAATTCCTGAAGTAACAGCACGAAAATAGATTTCGCACCTCATCATCACTATAAATTACAGGGAAACGCCTTTCATGTTCTCTTTTCGACTTCTTTTTGTCGGGTGACTCATTCTCATAAGGGTCTGTGGCTTCGCCGCCTGATGAAATGATATCTGATTTGTTGTAGCCAGGTACAAAGCCCATCTTCTCAATCTAAATTTCAACAATGAGTATTAGTTCAAATAAAAGAGTATTGCAGTAATGTACCTTTTTAAGAAAAGTCTTACACCGATGACTAGTAAGTTCGACATGGAAGAGATCGAAGTCTTTTTCAGCTAACTTCATAACCATTTCTGAGTGCTTAGCGAACAGCTCCTCGTATGTAGAAAATTTAACATCTTTAGTGAGTCCAAAATATTTGGAAATATGCTGAAAAGTCAATTCGTATGACAAGCAAGATCTCCTACACCTAGCCAGACTGCTTTTGGCCCAACCCATGGCAACATAAGAATACAACCCGCGCAGCGGTAGGCCCGTACCCTAGGATATCAAAGAGTCTAAAAGAAGTAGGGCGAAACTGGCACTTGAGAAGCACCGTACCACAGTAAGCACCTAGCCTTTTGCGATCTTCCTATTTCCATACTACTCCTATTTGAGGATCGATCACAGAAGTGAACCCCATGGAAAATCACAAGTATCAACAAAGCGTAATCAAATGAACTTTCATCGATCCGAAAAGGAACTTACATCATCTGTATGCGCATGAATCAACGCTAACGGTTTGCATTCTTCAATCTGCTTCGCTAACGTATTTCGGTCATCCTCATTCATTATACTACTGTAATCCTCATACCAAGTGCGGTAAATCAAATATGACGCGGAATCCTGAAACAAACTTCTCTAATTCCAACATATATTTGAATAACTGACGAAATCTCCACACCAAACTCACCTCCCAATATTCTTCGAATGTTGTGTTTTTCAACCACCTCTGAGCATCATCGATGGTTTTCTTCCTTTTTCGATAAAATTTGCTATGATCTCGCTTTTTCGTTGATCCAAAGCTTTTGGGTAGCTCTGCCCATGCATCAGCTTTAAGCTCAAGAGGTTGCTCATCTGAAAGCCCGTTTTCGACAAAATAAGAGGAAGAGCCTTGAACAGTAGAATCCATGGAACAGGTCCTAGAATCCTGCGAAACCCACCATTCTCAGTCGTAACGGTTTCTTTTCCTGTCTCTAGCAGAGTAAGAGCTCCATCATTATCTTCATAATCGGAAAGGCCCATAACTGCAACCGTATCGGCCAGCTGGTCAGTGTCAGCTGATTGGACAACTCGCTTACGTTCACTGAGTTTGACGAGGTCCTTGTCACTGAAACAAGGTGAGATGATCAAGGCAGACACCTCTGAGACAACTCAGATATGCAGGCTTAGCAAAAAGTAAAAACTTGAAACAACACGACACAGCCCTCACGATAGGAAATTCGTCGAGATCAGCTGCAGATTTGATCTTGGGTTCAAACGCGTGACCCCGAGGATATTTTGCGGTTGACCATGCTCTTTCCTCAGAAACCCAAAAGGACATGCGCGAAAAACTCTCATCTTTATGAAGTGGTTTACAACACAGCGCAACAACTTGAAATTAAAACATTTCAAAGAAATATGAGCGCTCAGTTTCTTGAATATCACTGTGAATAGAGAAATCGAGCCATCTCAGATATCCTTAGCTATCAAGAAAGGTTTGTAAAACGTAATCAACACACCGTACGAAAATTTAGTACAACGATATCTGTTCAGAAGAGGCAAAACGATAACGTTCAAGTACTGAGCAGTCATGAAAATGCCCATGTGAAGCAGGAAAAAACAAATCAAATAAACCTACTTCAGATGAACTCTGGACAAACAGCAATCGTAATCGAGTACAGTCTCGTCCTCAGAATTCCTTTTATGGAAAACTGCGTAAAAATCGGCCAAATGATCCCAAGGAAAACGGAAATCTTCGGCAATAGTGGAATAAATATCTTCCATGTGATGGATATCACCTGGAATTGACTGCTCTTTTCAACGGCAATGCAAATTCTACACAAGATATGCTAACCGCTCCATCACATACGAACCAAGACGTGAATAAAAAATCGGGATGCATAAGTGTCAAAAATAAACCAGTATTTATCAAACCTATCACACAGTTCCACATGACTAAGATTTTATTTTACACTAATTTCTTCTCAAACTCACCACGATGGAGATCTTATTTGGTATCCTTCGTACCAGCAAAAACCCTCCAACCTTTGGAAAATTTCGAATTGAACAAGGAAAACGTAAGTGTCAAAGTGTCGGATGTAGCCGCGGACATTACGAATGACAGTACGGCGAAAAGGCAACGTAAGTAAAGACTTTCAGTTGGGTCGGAATGGCAGAAGGGTGTACAACTGCCTCCGTATGAAAGTGAAGAGAAATCAGGACATACTTGGCAAACTAGTGCTATGCTTTTACTGTGCTGTACAGGCTGCGAGGACAGAATAATTCCAGGTAGGCCAGGCGTTGAAGAAAAGCATTTCGATAGGAAAATGGCGAGCCAAGCTTCAAGTGGGAAAGATGAAGCAAAATTAACTGGCCTACAATATGGATGGGGTGTAAAAATTGATCCAAAGACTAAAATCGCCCGTATTGGGTTGGACGTACATGACAAGGGTAGGCATACAGCAGCATGTGCGATTTCACAGCGATTCTTCAATGCAGCGAAAAAATGAATCCTTTTATTCAAACTGTGAAAGAGCGATAATAAATTCCACGGGAATGTGTTCGAAGGTGATAAAAACGTGGAAAGCGAAGTCGCTCAAAGGCACACCATGCACGAATCAGAATGGTGGTTGGAAAATGTTTGAAAAATACGACCCCTCCCCCCCCCCCCCTCTTCCAACCCAAAGTACTGCGCTACCCGTGGAGGAATCTTCGACGAAGTTCTGAGTCTGTTCCTAGTCCAAAAGTATTAAGACGCATTCCGCGACTGATTTTAGAGAGTAAATTTTTGGTCATCAAAATGTTCAAGAGGCGCCGGAAGGGGGAGGGGGAGGGGGAGACAATGAAGGAAGTAAGAAGTGGAAAAGATACGCTCTGTAAATGGAAAGGCTAGTTGTGAAGAGATAGCCTGTTGCGAAGCTCGCATTGTCATGCCTTGGAGTTCCTACCGCGATCCCATCGCGTTACACTTTGAGAGGCAATGCTTCACGGCCGAGTTGCTGCTCACGGGACTACGTTCGTGGTCGGCTGCATATCCTCTCGCCGTCTGCACCTTACCTTAGCGGCTAGACATGTAGAGAGAGATAGAAAGGAACGGGGTGAGATGAGGGTCCTTGTTCTCGCGTTTTGGCTGTTCCATCCGGTTCTTTCTTCGATGTTGCTCTCCTTAGCGACTCGACTTTCATATTCGTAATCGCCCCGGATATTCCTTAATCGTCCCAAACTACCCCTTACGGCATGTTTAAGTCCCCATCACCTTCCCCTTTACAACATTGTAGCTTCTCAGTAAAGCTCCATGCCTGTCGGACTTCACGTTGGCCAGGCTCCGCCAGAAGTCACGGACGTGCCACGTGCTGCGTGCCTGCCGCACATCACTGATTCACGTCGCTGTGATCGATTTCAGAGGAAAGAGCGTCACGAGCGCCACAAAATTCCACGAAAAGTCTTCACTTTTCACTGCTTAACACATTGACTTTTATGGTCGCAAACCGATCACATTATTCCTCTCTTTGTTTTCGAATAGATTAAGGCCTAATGGATCGAACTCAGACGAGCTTTCAGTATCCCGGAGTGATCAAACTTCGATTACTTATGGTACATCTCGAAACTACTGCATAACTTATATGTATATGCAGTGAAATAAATTTGCGATGCTACTTAGCAGTACCGTGCATGGCGCATCTTGAAAGAATCGGGTAACACTGAGGACTTTTACGCTTATTCTGCATCAACCACTGCATCACGAGTTTTAGAGCAATTTTATAGCACCACAAATAACAAAAGAAATAATTATAGCAATAATCTAGTGGACAATCTGGTTTGGCATTATACACTTGAAGTATGACTCGAAAAAATTGAAATATCACGTTCAGAAAACAATGTTTAATCGATTCTTATCTAGTCATGGCTCTTAAATTCGATTATAGGTGAGCTAGGCAATATTGAATCATGAGCATTAATAAGACAAAGAAAAAATAGCAAAATATACGCAGTTATTACAAAAGCAAGTTAATCACACATCGAAAACCAATCAATAATGGATCGCGGATGCCAATTGACCATTCACTGCGTCTCAGGCACACTTGCATTTGCAGTGTAAAGCATATCATTAGCGGTTGGATACGGTATTTGAGGCCATTCCTCATAGTGCATCATATCGGTCGTTTGATAGAAATAATTTGGTGATACCGTATCCTGTGGAGCATATCCGTACCAGGCATGATCGTACTGTTGTGCCGCCCATGGGGTCAATTGTTGACAACCGGGCAGGTAGCCAGAATACATCATAGGTGGCCCTGGTGCGGCTATTGGTGGAACTGAACACAATAAACTTTAGTTTTTCACTAAGCCTATATTTAGTATAGGATAATAAAGCGAAGAATATAGATACCCCGATGTAAAGGGTTTTTCAACGATATTTCTGTTAAAAAAACGAAGTCTGTCTATTTCTCGAAAAAGTATAAACATCGAAATCAGGAAAATTCGAAGACCCAAACGTAGCAAGTCAACATACCGGTGGATGTGCCAGCGGTCATCGGATCCATTACGGTTTTTTCTAGCGGATATTCAGGTATTGGTTGAGGATATTCGAACTGCAAATTTACTTATTACCTGCCCGCTATTGGGAGGAACTTTCTATGATTCAGACAAGAGCCTGTAAATTTCTGTCGTGGTGTTAAAAAATAAACAATTGTAAAGAAAGAAATCATGTTAAAAAGATTTGGGGGGGGGGAGAAGCAAATAAGCAGTTTAACCTCCGTTTCGCACGTGCACTTAGACGGAGGTAGATTTTAAGGATAAACTCCTTCTGCGCTCATAAGTACGGGAAGGAAGGTAGGCATGTTTTATGCAATATTTTATGTATTTATTCATATATTTTTTTGGTTAATATGAGTATAAGCCGTTTATAAAAAAGAACAAGTTCTAAGCTTTGTTTATATTTATACATTACATGTTGTAAATCACAAAAAATCCCAAGTATCGCAGTAGTATCACAATATTATCATATATTCAAAGTTCGGGATTCAAGCGATCACATGATCAGCAGAGTGATCGATCAGTATCTTTCCCTTTCCGCTTCAGCATCCGTGATCATCATTTCATCACTCTCCATCCCGTCACTCTTTTTCTGTTCTTACTTTTTATGCCACTCGATTTATTCGCTAGCCGCCAGGGCCTCTTTGCGATCAGGTGTTAAAGTGCCGAAGTCGACGAATACGGCTGCAAGCCGAAACAAAGCGGAAATCGCCCTGAGAACGACCTCATAAAACACTCGGCTGTCGGCATACTCGCGCACTACCGTAACCCGCTGCTGCTCTGAATGTTGATCCGACGGCGATAAATGGCCAGTCAAATGGCGTCCCACTAATCTCTACAGAGCTAACATTACGAAGTTGACATCATTAATAAAACACGATCATTAGTTCTGCTATTAATCGAATTGGTGAATTCTAGGCTTTCTAATGGGATACGCCGCGCATTTATCTTTCTTGAAAACCTCTAAATACTCACGTTACTAGCTTTTATGAAATGAAATGTAAAAACCATTAGAAACATCATCGATCCTTTCAAAACGTGAAATTTCGCTTCCAGAGATTCACTCGGACATATTGTCAGGTTCTCGTACAAAGGCTGGTATAGCAGCACATGTGGTCGTTTGCACTAGTGAATGAAAGACGTCTGGCCGATAAGGGAGGGCAGACCAGATGTGATCGAGAATCAAGTGGTGTCGTGACAGCAGATGAAGCCACAGAAATATTGCGAGTGGTAGAGGACATGATGCTTAGGCTTGAATAGCTGAGCTGAGTTTGAATACGGTAAAGCTGCCAAAGAGTTTGTTCTTTAATTCAACAGCATCCCTTCTAAGATTAGCCCGAACAAAATCTCAGAAGCTTGCTAATCGATAACGTATCTTTCTGTTGGTTCATTCGTATTTTCTGGATACGCTACCTAACGGCTGTATCTTGATGTGCAAAAGTACGCGCAGGGCAGGGCCTAAGACGGGATATTTGGCCCATCGTTGGATGATTTCCATGTTTGTTGAGCACATTGCACGATCGCTGGGCTAACAAGATGATTCGAAATCGATCCAGTTGTTACTCACCTGCGTGAATTGGCCGTAGACAGGTCGTTTTCTGGCTTTGTAACCTCGTGGTCGTCGTCGAAAAGCGCCCTCTTCAAGCAGAAACTCGCAGTTGTCCGAAATCGTCCACTTATGACCTTTTCTGCCTCTGAAAGCTACGGTGCATTAGTTACGATGGTAATTTTGTAAAGTTTTATAATTTCTGTCAGTCTGTAATGTGTCGCACGGCTTATTAAATTGCAAATCAATTATCAACTATGAATATAGTAGAGGATATAACATACTGTCGCTCCAAACAATGAATGGTTAAGACACAGAACTAGTTCAAAAATAATTCGAAATCTTGGCAGTGAAGCGAAGAAAGTCAAACATAGATACAAATTTTTCGAATTTTGAAAAGCTGTTTTAAAATAGATCCGTCTTCGTCGTGCGAAAGTTTTGATTTTTTAATTATGGGAATTGCTCGAGCAGATATGCCCCAGAAAGTGACTGCTGTTGAATGAAGAAACTTCCACGTACCGTTCTCCGGCTTCTTTCGGCAATTTCACAAAGCAATCGTTGAGTGAAAGATTGTGACGGATTGAGTTTCTCCATCCGACATATTCTCCTCGGAAGAAATCGAAATGCTCTTGAAGGAACGTGTAAATTTCGGCTAACGTGGCTCGTTTGTCTGGTCGTTTCTGAATAATAATCCTGTTTTATTCAAACTCTACCACCTCCGATTTTTTCACATTTTCCCTACGAATAATTTAAAAGCCTTCTACAGCTCGAACATAAAATCCACCCTACAGCTCTCATTCTTGAAGCATACGAATGAGTTATTGAAATTCAGCTAATTGTCGACGAAATGTGTATGTATTAATGTGTATGTGTAATATTTACATAGTAGATGCGTAAACAGGGTACACTGGCAGTCGAGGGTTCTTCAACAGGGGGGGAGGTGGTCATCCCTGCAGAGGTCAGCGATAAGCGGTGGAATCTGAATTTTCAATAAGCAGATGAGAAGCGAAAAGGGTATTCCACAGCGAGTCCGGGTGAGAAGATGTGAAATAAATATCTTTTTGCTTCAGGTAAGGTAGGTAGGCATAGCAATAAAACACATTACAGCTATACAATTCGGCAACAGTCACTGGTATTGCAGAGCTGTACAATTCCTCAACAGACACTGGTATAAAAAAATCAGGGACAGTAGTTGAGCCACGTAGAAGGAGGGGGGGGGGGCCGTACTGAAGCGGCTATTTTCCTCGACACCTGGAAGTACCCTCTGCGTGACAGTGCTCCTATGGCTGTCGAAATATGTAGTTTATAAGCTTGAGAGCACGGCGGACATGGATGGAAGTCTTGTTTTTTTCACGCTCAACAGCGCCACTCTTTCAACAACTATAATAGATAAGTTTTTCAGAAGTAACTGCCTAGAATCTTGCTCGGGGCACGAATTCCACCCCATATAGTTTTATATGAAGGAAGACTGCTTCTGTCTCAAGTTGGAATTTTACCCTTTTGATTTTTTTCAACTTCGGAACATTAAATATGACTCGTTGTGCAATGATTGTGCGTTCATTTGCTTTTTTTCGATCACGTGACCCCAATTCCCTTACGAGACATTTTTTTTTTGAAATGTTGAAGTTTCCTTCGTACTTGTATGGCCATCGCAATCAGGGCTATGTAACTGTAAGGCGGCTTTTCTTGTCTTTTTGTCCGATTTTTGCGATTTTTCTTTGACGATGAGGTGACCTAAACGAGTGATATGGGAAAAAGATGGGAAGTGAAATGAAGAGTAAAAGCTTGAAAAAAGAAGAATTAGGCAGCCTACCTCTTCTTCTTCGGTCTCTTCGTTTTTCACCGCTAACGGCTCCAGTGAACATGCTAACGAAGAGAATGAGCTACTGAAATCATTTTTTACTGGTTTGTTGCGCGAAAATCTTTCAGTAAAAGTACAAATCAGACAGCTCTCACAAGCTAGTTGTAGCATAAATGATCAAGCATATTCATTATTGTGGGAAGAGGTGGTGCAGTGACAGGTGGCGCGCACTCCCACTCTCATGGAGTAGAGCTCGATTCAAGCAACAACGCTTGTTCAGACCAACCAAGCCTTCCCTTCACGGTCGGTGAATTGGCCAAAATTCGTCAAAAACTTCATCATTTATCCTATCATTTATTACCAGTATCAGTTTTTTCAAAGCCTTTGACTCTTTATAGAAACTCATTCAACGTCAAGTTAGAATTAAAGTAGTAAGATAAAATTGAAGTGGTTTTATAGTGCAATATGGAAGGCGGCAAAGAATCTGAAGAAGTTGATACAGGGACGGTCAGTTGGTCCATTAAGCTGGAAAGTTTTCCGAAGTTGAGGTCTTTGGGTCACAACGACATGAAACTGCTTAGCAGACATTTATGAAGATTTGGCATGCTTTTACACATTTCTACAACTTTGAACGGCAGTTGGAGGTGCGCCGAGGTCAGCATTGGAAGGAGAGTTCCTTTCCATGGCTTCGATTCTTTTACTTCGGTGCGTGATCTCAAAGCAATGCATAAAGAAGAAGGAAATAAAACAAGATTTTGTACGGCACCCTCTAAGATACTGATTCAACTGGAATTTCACTATCTATCTAACGTATTTGCAATAGAAATGATTCTGCAAAATCAAGCGGCGTTCAAAGGCAATAAGACAAGAATCTATGGCATTTATGGCACCCTCTAACATACCAATTTAACTAAATCTTTACTTATTGTTTAATGTATTTAGAATTGATCCTGCAAGCTGAAGTGGTTTTCAAAGGTGTGGCGCACTCCTGTGATTCACTTACACATATGTTGCACATAAATATGTACTCATCCTGAGGATCTGTGTTTCAATATTACGACTAAGAGAAGACAGTGAGGTTATTACGGAGTTTGTAGCAGACGCTACTGCTCAGCATTAATTATGCTTCTCACAAGACACCGTGAATTTGGATCCTTCCGCAGAATGAGGTGAAGCACTGGAATAGATGGCTCACAGCGCTTCACATCAGAACCACTACGAACCAAAAGGCCGATCACTATGGCTTGAAATCGTCTTTCCCAATCATTTCAGGCGCACTTTTACCATTATTATTCAATTTAAAGCTAAATATACGCCCCTTACAGTGCATAGCTGCAAAGATATTGTAAATTGAACTTCCTTGAGAGCTACTGGAGATGCAGCAGGGTACAAAGAGGTGTACATACAACGAGACAACTGAGTGAATGGTACAGTACACGCAAGGTATGAGAAAGGAGGTCCAATAGCATGAAGGTGAATTTATGGGAGATTTTCAAAAAAAAAATCTCAGATCAGAGGCCAATCTTCACGACGACGACCACGTCGCACTGCTGCAGCAGAACAATCCCCACAACTTCGTCATTATACACGAAGTTTGATAAACAAAACGCATGTAAACTATACAATTTGTTGGATTTTATGTAAACTACGCCGTCAAAGAAACTGCATGAAGTATTCCAGTTCTAAACAAGACATAAAACAAACTATTACTGTCCTTACCTTTTCATTGCAAGCAACTGCGAGTCCATTAGGAAGTGTCGATGAGCTGGCGCTGACTTATGGCGGCGAGTGGTTGGGGGCAGAGCGCCGCTACCGTAATCACGACACCATGACGAGGGATTGGCTGTGGTGGCGGAGACGCAGACATGCAAAGAAAACGGGGAAGTTTCCGTTTATATTGGCCATGGCAGCGTTGGAAATACGTGCTGCTGTATGATGAATCGGGATGAGAATAGGGCACATGAGGGAGGGATGAGGGCAAGAGTAACTGAAATTTTAGCTTAAACATGTACCTAAGAGATTCTTCCACCGAAAGGACAAAAAAGGAGGAAACAGAGGTTGAAATCACTTTTTACGACAATATACCCATTGAGCAATTCTATCTATTGACTTAAATCGTTGTTCCAACTGCAAGTTTACCTAAAATTAAGTTATGGATGAATTTCAGCAGAGTTTTTTTTTTGAGTTCCTTGTTTTTAAACCTGTTTTCTGCATCAGTAGCAATGCCCTACATTTAGCAATGCTAATTTGCTATTTACTTTCACTTTTTTATATTTACACAAGAGGCATATTTAATGTTCGAAAGCTAGAAGTAAAAAAGGTGAAATTTCAAGTTGAGACAAAAGCAAACATAAATGTATACTTAAAGTCGGCCTACTGCGATTATGACTTTCATGGCCTCACGTTGAAGCCCAGACAGAGGAGAAGGAGCCATTGGAAACCCTTTGGAAAACTTTTCATTTCATCGCGTGGTTTCTGGTATACCCTGAATGAACCAGAAAACTGTACTAAGGGTGAGGGTGACTCTCCATGAGTTCCACCCATAGAAGTTTCTGGAGGTTCTGCTCCCGAGAGTCACGAGGAAAATGTAGCAGAAATTACCTACACTAATATTACCGAACGAACGATCTCTCACCAAAAAGAGGTCCTACATTATTGACTGTTCACCTGACGGTACATCACCTGATCACACACCTTAAGAAAGCTGCCAGTTCTAGCCACCGTTCTTCTGAAGTGAAACAACTGGTATATTGATCAAGGATAGAACCAAGTTCGCGGCTTATTCTATAAGATGTTTGATCTACCCTGTAAGCTTCTTTTTTTTTCTGAAAATAACCAGTCATAAAAATGAATGTGTAGACTGAAGAAACATCTTAATAAACAAAAAAGAAATAAACAGTTTATGCAATGTGCTCTGTTTCGTCAGTCATTTTGGCCAGCATTCTTCTCGAGTGATAGCTGCTGAGACAAGGTGCATTCTGGGCTGCTCGAGCACAATGTGACGCCACCTCAATCCCAATCCTTCTTTTTATGGTAGTTCATGTTTGCATCGATATTTTTTATGCTTTCCTCTATGGCTCCTTCGAAGCTAGGCTGTCATATTAGCCGATTCGGCTTCCGAATATTCCTTCGGTTTTTCCGTAATTTCGAATTGCCCTAAGTGGGATAAGTGATGACAAATATGGGGATCTAGCATAGCACAGCAGATGTCGAGAAAGTGAAGTTGTTGTGATCCACGTCAATTTAACACTGTAGGCTGCATGTCAGTGCTTGCTCCGTCGGAATCCACTGTATCTGACAAAACAACATGCATGGCGTAGACTTCAGCTCAACTCCAGCTCAACTCTAATAACTTAGTACTATTATTAGGTTGATTCATAATAAATCGGACAAATGGTAGTGATGATTTCTAGAGATCATAACTCAGTAACGAATTAACGAAAATGGACGCGCGAGGTACCGTTGGAATGAGTATGAAAAGCTCTTCAAAGTACCGCAAAATAATCACTCCAAAGTAGTTTCATTCCGCCACCATGCTGCACGATTTCAAGCGGTCCAGAGACCACATCCGCAACGTCATACTATTTATATCGCTATCTGGCCAGGAACCCGCGGATATCGGCAGACGTCTGATAGAAGTTCACAAGGAGCATGCCCCCGGCAGAAGTACACTGTAGTTGTAGCATTCGAAGTTTGCGTCAGGCGACTATTCCATCGAAGACGAAAACCGCGGTTGGTGGAGCGTACACGGCGTAGAGTACTGGGAGCTGCTCGATGAAGGTACCACAGTATCCGCCGACGTCTACGTTCGTCAATTACGAGAATTGAAGGCCAATGTCCAAAGTTCGCTACGGCGGCGGTCACCTGTCTACTTCCAGCACGACAACGTGTCTACTTCCACAGACCGCACTTCGCAAGATCGACCAAGGCCGAGCTGCTGTCGTACAGTTGGACCGTACTTCTATACCCACCGTACTCCCCAGACCTGGCCCCTTCAGATTTCCACCTTTTCTCCCACAGCCAACGCCACCTGGACGGCCAAGACTTCAAAACTCGCGACGAGGTCAAGGCGGCACTCGGCAACTTCTTTGAGCTCCAGCTTCCGGCCTTCTGGAGCAAGGGCATCCATGATCTGCCTATACCGTGGCAGAAGGTCATCGATAAAGATGGAGTATATTTCAAGTGAATCCCTGTTGTCGTAAAAAAGTTGTACGACAATGATTAAAATTGGTCAATTTGTCCGATTTATTATGAATCAACCTAATAGATTTCATTGTTTGTGTTGCTTTTCTCCGGTTTACCGTGAAGTCGTTGTTTATTTTTTTATTGGGTAAGGTAGAGCTACCCACGTAGCTACTGGCCGATCACCAATGTTCCACTAATCAAAGTTTCGTATCAAAATTGATCAACTTCTTTTCAACCTTTCCGAAGCTTAATCTGAATAGGCTTCGAGAAATAGCGTACACCTTCTGTAATACAAAGGGAGTATCTACCATTATCCGGATATAGAAGAAGACGGGAATGAAATGGGGTTCTATTTGGAGCTGGTTACCAACATTTAATAATACTGTAGAACTGTTCAGTGGTGAAGCAGACATTTTCTGTTGACGGTTTTCACCTGTTGGCTGGTGATCCCAAGTAATTCAATCGGGGGCATTCAGTGGTTGGGTGTTGCCGTTGCGGTTGCAGTTGCGCCATCGAGGCGTCATCGATGAGCCTCGAAACAACACTTGCAACCGGATCGGATAGTGCCCTCTGCACTGTCAGATCGTGTGAGTGACATGTCTCGGTCAACAGTTCACTTCCGTTTCCAAGCAAGGGAAGACAGGGCGTTTGCTGCTGAGTTTGGTAATCAAGGAACACGAATTCGTTTTGAAGGTTATGGAGGCTCTACAAAATTGCCACTTATAAATGTAGTAATTATACAATATAAATAATAACTCTAAAAAACTATACAATGATTTGCATCATGTTTCAACGAAAATAGTTGCAGCTAGTTAGTCACCAAGTTAATTTTTTAATAGCTTTCTAAATGATGAATAAAGATGAGGAACATTGGTGAATGGCTAAGCACGGTGCCGATAAACATAGATTCAAGCTCGAATGGTGTTTGGAGTCTAGCATTTTGTTTATCTCTCTCAGAATCTTCTTAGAATCTTAGAAGGGAGCATCTCTCAGAATACGGAGTCTACATTAGTGTTCTGATACGCCATCAACACTCGCGCTTAGCTGGAATTGATGTCCAGTTAATAGATCAGCGGAAAATGCATGAGTTCAGAAAGCTTCTTAATGTTCATCGCGGGATCTCGCGTTTTGGGAAAAGCTGAAATGTATTATTTCTCCAAATTTCGGTTGTAGAAATGGAATCAGTTGATTTTACATGAAAAAAAAAACAATGCTAGACGGTCGTCTAGAGGGATTCCCACTTGCGCTCGGTGCCAGTGGCCTTTAGAGAATGCAATGAGATACGTTGCGCATTTTGAATATAATGGTAGCGCAGGGGTAGGAAGCGCTGACTGTCCAGTCTTAATGGATTCGTTTCTATCAAAATCAGCTGCTCAGCAGATATCTTGAGGATGAACTCAAAGTGTGCTTTAATGCCTAGGGGTCTAAGGCTCATACTTACTATGTATGTGTATGGGAAGCGCAAGAAAGAAGATCGTTCGAGCTGATGTCTTAATCCTCACAATCCCTTCATTTTTTCCCTGTATGTATGTATACACGCAAATACGCAACCCATCAGTCATATAAATTCCGGAAGAAAGTCCTTTTTGGGTCTAGCTATTAGTATGGAAACTGAAAAGTTTACTGCGGTGAACAGTTTTTTAGGTGCCTGTACGATGAAAGGCACCATTGTTCACACAATTTCAACCCTCATTCGCCAATCTCCATGATGAGAAGTCGATTCATCGAAGTGTTTTTATTTACAAGTTCTCATTTTCCTGCTACAGCATCAGCTCGCATCGATAGTACGGTATCCTGAATCGACTCTGTCTCATATATGATATGTCTGCAATCGGATACTCGTTTATGTCAGCGTTAACCTATTGTCATCGCATTGATATTGATGACACGATCGTGTTATCGATTTTTTGGTTACGATACCTTTTATTTGTTACCTATAATGAGCTGGGAAAAAATTCTTTAATATGATCGAAGTGATAGCTAACCATGGCTATAACAATTTCGATTTTGAGTTGTATGTGGTGGAACAGTTCATTACTTTTTAAAATTTTCTTCATTCACTAAGTTACTTTTTAGCACGGTTAGGTACTTTCAAATCCTCAGGTGTTCTCCAGGGTAGAATTCCTGTTTGAACTGCCCATAGGGGCAGATTCAGTACCTTGAACCATTACCATACGCCTGTAATGTGAGAGATATGATTCGGTCAATTCTTACCCGGGTCAGTCGAGCCCTCGAGGGACCGCCAAGCGAAATCAACTTTTTCTCAAATCAACTGAACCGGTTTGCCGCTCTTATTATTGGACAGGCCAGTCACATCCAAGTGCTATTAAGAATATAAATGGAGGTTGCAGGTGGAGTATCCTGAACAGGGACTTATTAGTGGCACGTGGCTGATTACTGAATAAAGTCTAGTCGCTCAGAAAAAACCAACATTTTCAAATTGGTGCAATATTATTGTCACGCCGTGAATCGGTCTACTCCCATACTTCTAAATAGTGATTTATCTTGATAGCAGCAGGAACTACACATACATAGCCTACCATCTGATGGACTTTTTGTTGAGCTTCCAAGATTGTTATAATATTTATTCGCTAATGTTTCTCGTCTTCTTCGGAGCCTGTGAGACCAAAACATATTACAGATATACTTTTACAATGATGTTTCAGCTTAACAGGATCCGAAGAAGGCGATTTACCGATACGTTAACCGTTACAGGGAGCCTGTGAGACCAAAACATATTTACAGATATACTTTTACAATGATGCTTCAGCTTAACAGGATCCGAAGAAGGCGATTTACCGATACGTTAACCGTTACAGTAAATATAGTAACAAGCTCGGAGGCTCGAGAAAAATTCTAACAGTTATTACACTACTATATACATGGCTGCCTTGCTGTCATCCAGATTTTGTATAGCACTGCTTACCAGTTATTCTATAACACAAAAGATGACGAAATTAATATAGAGTCCCATATAAAGTATATATAGTTGTCTGCCAATAAAGTAGCCAATAAATTATATATAGTAGTCTGTAGGTTTAGATTATCTTTATTAGAACTAGTCCATCAGGTAGTCGGGCCGTCCCATTTCTTCTTCTTGCCTCGTCTGCTGGATAGATTGCGTGCGTCATTGCCCTCAAACTTCTGACTACCGTACCACCAGCTGCCAGCAGACACCCCCCTAGCCAATAATCCTCTGACAAACATAAACGGAACGCGATGATGAGCTAATGGGGTCACAACAGGAATAATAGGCGATGGCTAGGGTGAATACCAGTACGATCTGATCTATCGAGGGTGGATCTGATAAGATTACTAGAGCACGTGGTCTTTGTTTTGTTCTCAGTTGATCCTTTGGAAAGCGCCTGGAATGAGACTTTTGCTCAAAGACATGTACACATTTGAATATTTTATACGACTACTTAAACCTTGCATGAGTACACTCGATGGTCCGATGATGGCAGGAGCTCAGGGATGATAGAGAATTAAGCTTGATTCGACTGAACGGTACACAAATAGGATCTATCACCAATCGATAGCTGCTTTTTTGCCACTCGACTATGAAGCAGAATCAATCTTCAAAAAAAGATTAATTATTATTGGCATGAATTCTTGTGGTAAGCCGTCTTTCTCTCGTTGCTGGCAACTGATATCAGATATGACTAGGCTGTACTAACGAGGGTGGACAACCTGTCAAAGATTTTTCCATTTCCTTGTCAGTAACACGAGACGTGTCAATAACATACCGTAGATCAAGTAGGAGTTCATGTGGGTTAAAATGGAAAACATGGGTGTGGATAGACAGAACCCGTCGACTTCGATAGCTGCTGCCTGAAAGCTGTCTGGGCCACAAATATGCAGCCAGAACGCTCGAGACCGTCTCAGCTGCCTATCAACTGCAACATTGCCTGAAAACATGAAGCGTCAACTGTTATACAAAGGGTACTGATGTCGGACTCCCTTACTATATAGTATTAGGTTGTCGGGAAAGTTCTTTCGTTTTTTAAAAACTTGTTTTTTCCCCTCAAAACTGCTTTCCAGCGATTTCTTCTGTACATATATATGTAGTACAAGTCCACACGCATCTATAGGTATTATTGTCTTCCATCTCCCGGATAACCTTTTTCGGCAAAATAAACATATCAAGGGTCAATCTCATTTTCAATACAAAAATTTTTCTTCGAATGGCGTTAGATAGGGAAAGGAAAAGATGGTTGTCCGATGGAGCAAGGTCAGGGCTATAAGGTGGATGGGGTAGCACTTCTCATTCGAGATCGAGAACTTTTTGGTGGGCCAATTTTCTGGCGAGTCTTCCCACATATTGAAAAAGTGACTCACCAAAAAATTCTCGAGCTCGAATGAGAAGTGCTACCCCATCCACCATATAGCCCTGATCTTGTTCCATCGGATTATCACTTTTTCCTTTCCCTGTCTCAAAAAAAGCCTTCGGTAATGAAGATGACATTGACCTTTGATATATTTATTTTGCCGAAAAAGGTTATCCGGGAGATGGAAGACAATAATACCTATAGATGCGTGAGAGCTTGTACTACATATATATGTACAGAAGAAATTGCTGGAAAGCAAATTCAGGGAAAAAATCAAGTTTTTGAAAAACGAAAGAACTTTCCCGACAACCTTATATTAGGTTGTTCCAAAAGTTTTGTAGTATTTTTCCAAAAAAAATCAGTAACTCTTGTTTACTTCGAGGCAGGTGTGGGCGGTTCGGGAATATGGTAGGACGTGCTCTAAGCTTTCTAGAAAAATATATATTGACCCACCAGATCCCGTGGAGAGAGCTACAATGCCCGTTGTCGATACCCGCCCAACTCGCGGTGTCATCTATAATATTATGAGAGGTCTTGCAGCACCAAAACGACGGAAGCTTGCCACTCCATCAGCGCGGCATTGGGCAAGGGATGTGTGAGCTACGTGACCGTGCGCCGCTGGTTCATCAGCTTCAGCAACGGCGAGATTGACATGAAAGACAAACCACGCTTGGGACTGTGCTGGTTCTGGGACGAGGAAGGAATGCTTTTCCGCGAGGTTCTGGTACAAGGCGAGACAATCACCGCTACCGTATGCACCCACCAGCTCCAGCAGCTCGCCGTCGTTGTTCGAGAAAAGTGCCGGAAAAGGTCCGCGGTCACCCTTCTTCATGACGACGCCCGCTCCCATTTCGCGAAAAGTTCCCAGGCCAAGTTATAGGAGCTCGGCTGGGATGTGCTGCCCCACCCGCAATACTCTTCAGACATTGCCCCTTTTGGCTATCACCTTACCCATCCTCTCGAATCCTTCCTGGCTAAGCGAAAATTCGTTGATTATGACTCAATTGCGAAGGCGATCGCTGACTTCTTCGACTCTCAAAACCCAGAGTTCTGGGAAGAGGGAATCAACGATTTTCCTATAAAGTGGCAGAGGGTTACCGATAACAATGGTCAATACGTTGTTGCCTAATTGTTATTTGTTGGACGAAAAAAAATAAAAAGTGATGATCGAAAAAAATACTACAAGACTTTTGGAACAACCTAATATAAAACGCTTCGTTTGTCTGTACGTCCGTCCGTCCTTCCATCCGTCCGTCTGTCGCGAAATCAGGTATCACAAGGGAAATGAGCTGTAGAGATAGGAACAAGTCAAGGATAGATAGGGCATGGGGCAAGAACTAAAGAAAACACATGGACTAAGTTGAACTCCACCCATGATGGGCGGAGCGTGCACTTGAATGCTCCGTTTTCAGATCGAAAACTGTTGATCGGGTTCCAATATGACTCAAACGTGCGGGAAAGGTGGATCAAGGTCAAGAATGAGTTCTTGAATGCCACGAAATAGGACTGGGCATAGTATGCGGAGTGTTCCCTGATTGGGAGTCCATACAACAAAAATTCATAACTCGGTTCCAATGCAGTCTTGAGACCAGGAAAAAATCGGAGAAAATGACCGATGTCCAAATTTTCTGAAATACATTCAAAACGCGAGAAAACCGGACCGTAATGGGCGGAGTGTGATATGGTAATGAGTACTGAGTAGATTTATAAAAAGGGTGATTCCGATCGACCCACTGAAGCCCATGATGTTACGCGCATAGTAGTGTGCGCCAGCCAACTGGCTAATAGTAAAAGGATGTAGTATCCAGTGTCGACCAATTTTTTGCTGGGATGCGCTGCGTATTCCGATTCCATTTAGAATCGTAGTGGCAGTAACCCCGATTTAGCTTATATTAGGTTGTCCCGAAAGTCTTGTCATATTTTTTTCGATCATCACTTTTTATTTTTTTTTTCGTCCAACAAATAATAATTAGGCAACAAAGTATTGACCATTGTTATCGGCAACCCTCTGCCACTTTATAGGAAAATCGTTGATTCCCTTCTCCCAGAACTCTGAGTTCTGAGAGTCGAAGAAGTCAGCGATCGCCTTCGTAAGCAAGTCATAATCAACGAATTTTCTCTTGGCCAGGAAGGATTCGAGAGGATGGGTAAGGTGATAGCCAGAAGGGGCAATGTCTGGAGAGTACGGTGGGTGGGGCAGCACCTCCCAGCCGAGCTCCTATAACTTAGCCTGGGTACTTCTCGCGAAAATGGGAGCGAAATGGGAGCGGGCGTCGTCATGAAGAAGGGTGACCGCGGACTTTTCCGGCACTTTTCTCGAACAGCGACGGCGAGCTGCTGGAGCTGGTGGGTGCATACGGTAGCGGTGACTGTCTCGCCTCGTACCAGCACCTCGCGGAAAAGCATTCCTTCCTCGTCCCAGAACCAGCACAGTCCCAAGCGTGGTTTGTCTTTCATGTCAATCTCGCCGTTGCTGAAGCTGATGAACCAGCGGCGCACGGTCACGTAGCTCACACATCCCCTGCCCAATGCAGCGCTGATGGAGTGGCAAGCTTCCGTCGTTTTGGTGCCGCAAGACCGCTCATAATAGATGACACCGCGAGTTGGGTGCGTATCGACAACGGGCATTGTAGCTCTCTCCACGGAATCTGGTGGGTCAATATATATTTTCCTAAAGCTTAGGGAACGTTCTACCATATTCCTGAACCGCCTGGGCCTCACTCGAAGTGAACAAGAGTTACTGATTGTTTTTTTTAGGAAAATATGACAAGACTTTTGGGACAACCTAATACATCGTTTTACGGGAGCTAGTCGGTGTACAATTCCGTGCTTGTAGAGCCCCGGGCGTCCTTGGTATCAATTCCCGTACCCCAGAGGTATTAAATTGTTTGTGAGCTTGGACGTGCATTAATGCGCAATTTGTACCCGCACCATGATAGTGGTGGTGTACGGCACCTGTCACCAATCCCGAACTCAATAAAAATATGTTCCAAATTCTGAAAAATCAAAAAACCATTCAAGATTCCGGAAGACCTCCTTCAAAAGAAGGAGAAAGGTCGTTACTAGTGAAAACTCAGTTTGTTGGAGTGCGGATTCGAGTTCCGTTATCCAACCATAGGATTATTCTTTTGTTAGGAAAATAGGTTTTTGTTTTTCTCTGCACTCGTTTTCCTTGAATATGATGCATTCAAGTATAATAGATTAACACATGAATGGTTGAATCCGCTTAATGCGCACTTTTCACTGCGAATGCTTTCTTTCGCTTTGATTGAGCTGCAGCATTTTATACTTTTTTCTTTCTCTTCGCACCCTTATCTATCTCTTGAAGTGATAGCAGCATTGTCCTTTTTGGAGTCCCATGGACTCGAACTCATACTAATTAAAACCTAGAGGTATTTAGGGTTATATAGGGTAGTCTAAAAAGTTTTTTCGTATTTTTAAATAGCGCTTTTTCCCTCCAAACTGCTTTCCAGCAATCTCTTCTGTACATACACATGTAGTACAAGTCCACATGCATCTATAGGTATTATTGTCTTCCATCTCCCGGATAACCTTTTTTGGCAAAATAAACATATCAAAGGTCAACCTCATTTTCAATACAAAAATTTTTCTTTGAATGGCGTTAGACAGGGAAAGGAAAAGGTGATAATCCGATGGAGCAAGATCAGAGCTATAAGGTGGATGGGGCAGCAATTTTTATCCAAGCTCGAGAATTTTTTGGCGAGGCAATTTTTTGGCAAGTCTTCCCACTATTGAAAAAGTGACTCGCCAAAAAATTCTCGAGCTTGGATATAAATTGCTGCCCCATCCACCTTATAGCTCTGATCTTGCTCCATCGGATTATCACCTTTTCCTTTCCCTGTCTAACGCCATTCAAAGAAAAATTTTTGTATTGAAAATGAGGTTGACCTTTGATATGTTTATTTTGCCAAAAAAGGTTATCTGGGAGATGGAAGACAATAATACCTATAGATGCTCGTGGACTTGTACTATATGTGTATGTACAGAAAAAATTGCTGGAAAGCAGTTTGGAGGGAAAAAGCGGTATTTAAAAATACGAAAAAACTTCTCAGACTACCCAATATCTAGATACGCTATATTTCATGTGCGAAGCTCCAGATATGTCGAATGAAGTAGATCCGCTCAGACCTACTCTCTCAGTTTCCATGGCATAGAGGAATACACTGCGGAAAAATGGGTTTTTCTGTTACCCACACCCGAAAAAGTGAGAGTTAGGCTAGGAGACAGTTCCCCAAATTCTCGGATGGGTGAGCGGAGCCTCCGAGTAAAAGCCCTGTCTCGTTGTTGCCGCGGTTAGAAACGGAGAGTGGGAGTAACGTAACTTCCTGTTCCTACAATGCGTCTCCGATCGCAGCGGACGACGGGGTGGGCACTTGCTCGGAGGCTTCGCCCACCCAGCCGAGACTTCGTAGTGATGAACTTCTGCCGGATTCACATTTTTTGCGTGAAACCTTGCATGCGGCCCACATCAGGCAAATACAACATAAATATATATGGGTAACAGGAAAACTCATTTTTTCCGTGAACGATTCTTCTGCATTTTAGTCCCGTGGCCTGAATTTTGAAATCGTCTGACTCAAATTGTAATTTTTAGATTTCCTGGGATGTAGAGATTGTTTTTGACGTTGATTAGGCTCCGAAGGTCATTGACTATGGATGCGCATACGCCACCGCCGAAATACTGAATAAAAGGGAAGTGCACGGCGTATTCTAGAGCTGTATTATTCTATGTAGAGCAATTTATTTAGTTATTTATCTATTACAAAGCATCTTGCCAGCAAAATTTTTTCTGTCCTCTTATATGTATGATTATATCTATATGTACTGTATTATATATTGTAATGGTCTTCTGCGCAAAATTAAAATTACTCCACCCACTAATAATTCATTGCGAAATGTTGTTACAAGCATGTTGAGTTATGGGCAAAACCTTTGGTCTCGGACGGGACTTGAACCCGCTCTCCATGCTTTCCGCCCTTAAGTGCTAATCCATTACACTACACTAAAACACTACTAAAAAAATATCAAAATCGCTACTAAAACCCTTTTTACCTTAACTCAGCTTCTGAATGGCATATTTCCCGAATGGCTAACTCAGCATATGTACTTATGACAATTTTCGCACCGCGAGCTGCGGCGAAATACAGCTGCTATCAAAAATATCAAAATCATTGTGAAATGCTTTTTTTAACCACCGTCCATGCGACAGAGCGATAGCGTCGACCATGGCAATTCACGGGCTCGTTGCCCGAGTTACCGTCGTGATTACCGCCGACGACAAATGAAAGCCTAGCAATGTCGTGATCATCGCCATCTTTCTTTCTTTACTCGCCCACACACACACCCACTTGAACGTCTTTCTATGCCTCTCCTCTTTTTCATTGCCTTTTCAAGCTTATCCGTGAAAAAATGAGTCGTAGAAAGATGATAGTGACCGGTTTAACCAATGATAATTTGTAATAATGATAAGTAACTATAATGTACGATACATAATAAATTATGAAAATGTATTGTAACATGATAAGTGATAATAATTATTTATAAATAGCAAATAACGAGAGGCAAGGTTATCAGCTGAAGGGAAGTTGATCGCTTTGGGCGCAGAATAGGCCATGCATTCGAATTTGTTCGGAATTGTAAAGGTGTTTGAAGGTGCATAAAAAGAAACTGATGACCAGAATAGTGCCTATTTCAATATGTAGCGTAGCCCGTCTCTACGTCATTTTAAAACAACAAAGAAAGACCTAAGAAGCATCAATAAAATCCGATCCTAGACAATGCGCACATGAGAACCACGCCTTCAGCCACTGCGACACCGCTGCAAGTCATTCTGATATTTTATTAAAATTTGAAAATAGAGTATCATACTTCTTCGGATTCCTAGATTTCGGATTTTGATAAGTTGTGTCGATAGCTGACTGAAGGATCCCCGAGTCCCTATAACAGGAAAACGTCACGTGATGAAAGTTTTCCATATGATTTATCCCTTAGCTCTATTATCCTTATGTATTACATTAATCATCCACAATTGCAGATAACAATTATTTCCCACTTTTTTCTTTCCATTTAAATAATAATGAATGGATGTGTTGATTGTAGCTGTGACGCTAGCCCTTCGCTCAGTAATTTACACCTATTAACTGGAATGTATTTCACAATTTTGTTATCACGAGCGGCTTAGTGTGTGGCTCTTCATCACTGGGTGTTTTCAGACCGAGAGTATGATTCTTTATTTTTTTTCGCTCAGTCCCGTAACGATTATAAAAAGGATACCACTTTTCCAAGACTATTCTCTTCTCACTCCTTTCCCCTACTGATGAGCAGGGATAGTTTACATCTAAGGGCTCGTGCGAATCGGAAATTAAACTGACTCTTTGTTTCTAAACCCCCCTCAATAACATATGAAAAATAATTTTTCTTCAGGTCAACTCAATATCAATATAATCCTCCACTGATTTTGAGAATTGAGACGTCGAAAATCTAACAATTACTTTATCTACTACTTGTTTTCTCTCTCTTACCTCCTTTGACCTTTTTTGAAAAGTTGCTTGACTCCAGATGCGGACTGCGATCATGCTGCAGTCCCTGCAATTTTGTACTGTCTGACATTTTTGAGGGTCTTATGAATTCCGATTGCACTCCCATCTGTTGTGTATTGATCCCAGATTGATTCAGTGTCCGTAGGCATTCATTGAAATGATACATTTTCAGCCCGAACGCTAGAGGTGCTGTGTGGGGTATCCTGAGGGTGAATTTATGATGGAGACTATCCAAGATCACCACCCAAAGAAAAGGTGTCCGAGTTCAAAAGTTGCGACCACGGCAGGATTCGAACCTGCAGTCTTCTGCTCCGTAGGCAGACGCGTTATCCATTGCGCCACGCGGCCAGGACATGGGTGTTCATCGTTACCGTTCAACAACAAGCAGTACCTTGGCACTTCTCCGACCTCATTAGGTAATTGTGGTGGGCATACCACTGCAAATAAAGGAGGAGGGGTATATAACGAATGCTTGGAATTAGTAGGTAGGGTCAAGTACCTCTGATGCCCACCCTTTTCCATTGAATATTTTAATGATATTATGTGTAGAATCCAGAGTCGTTAAAGAAGAACATTGCGACCGATAAGGGAAGGATACCAGGTCGACGGACGCTAATTTCAAATCCGCATTCAGTATCTGCTGAGCAGTTCTCTGAATGGAGTTATGGAGGCTTTTCTATAGTATTATATACATAGTATTATATTTTCCATAGTATATAGAGTATGTATTATGTGTAGAATCCAGAGTCGTTAAAGAAGAACATTGCGACCGATAAGGGAAGGATACCAGGGATGAAACGCGGGTTCGATTCCCGTCCGACACGGAAGCTTTTGCCCATAACTCAGTATCCTTGTAGTATCTTTCGCATCGTCAGATGGAAGATGGAAAACATTGCGAAAGGGAAGGATACTAGGTCGACGGACGCTAATTTCAAATCCGCATTCAGTATCTGCTGAGCAGTTCTCTGAATGGAGTTATGGAGACTTTTCTATAGTATTATATACATAGTATTCTATTTTCTATAGTATATAGAGTATGATATTATGTGTAGAATCCAGAGTCGTGAATGAAGAACATTGCGACCGATAAGGGAAGGATACTAGGTCGACGGACGCTAATTTCAAATCCGCATTCAGTATCTGCTGAGCAGTTCTCTGAATGGAGTTATGGAGACTTTTCTATAGTATTATATACATAGTATTCCATTTTCTAAGTATTCTATAGTTCTATGTATTCTATATTTCTATGATATATGCATCAGTCCCACATGCATAACCTTGTTCCTCTCCCAATTCGCCGATGAATACAAGGAAAGCCTAGTCGTGTCGCTGTCGTGGGCTCCCGAAAGTACCACGTATTATATTACACTCAGAAAAACCTGCATAACCCCACCCAAGAAATCTTTGGCAGACATCGGCTACAGATTTGAAATCAGCGTTTAAAAGCGCGTCGAGTGTTACTTGTTGCGAATACCTGTTTCGACCTGGTAGCTTTCCCTTGCGAGCCCATTCTCATTTAAAACATTCTAACCTACGTTTGGGCGTGGAATACTGGTGAAATTCATCACCTCTCGAGAATAAGGAATGAATCTGACACTGGGATCGAGTGACTTCTATGTACGACTCATTGTAAGACAAGACGTATACGTTTTCAAGATAGGGAAGGTTGATTGACCGATTGCAGTCTAGATGCCAGTGCATGGCACATTCCAAGATGGGCTTTATCGACATTGGAACCTCTTATTTCACCATGTCTGTACGGAACTGCATTTGTGGTGGTGATTCTATCTGCTTGTTCCGACATCAACTCTGCTGCTAATTTTGCTCACATATATAAAAGGACATCACGCGAACTTTGCTAATGCACCGCGACTATCATCATAATAAGTGCACACTGTGTTACCGAGACTGCCTAATTACTAAAAAACCTTTTTCTGATTCTGCTATCGTAGCACTCTGCAAGAATGGCACGTTTCACAGCGTCACTTAAACTTGTTCAGTACCATGACTGTTATCGTATTGTCGGCATTCATTCGTCTTGATAGAACATTCACCTACGGTTTACCTGCAACAACCTTATTCAGCACTTCCCTTCTGGAATCATCACAAGATGTTCGGCCTGCCCTTGTTTCTCCAGCTCCATTGAATTGTACGCTGCTATAGGAATGAGGAGGAGCATCCCACCGTGGACATTATTTTTACTCAAGCGTAGAAGGGGAAAGGAACGCGCTCTTCCCTCCACTAAGGCTTGGACAAAATATACGCCTAAGTAAAGCGATCTTTGAAAGATCCCTCCAAGATGCCTGGATGTGCAGCGCTTTATAAGATGCCCCCACATGCTTTTTTTATGAAATGCCGTCCCCTCCCCTCCCCCCCCCCCATTCCCTATTTACGATAGTCCAATTCTACCGAAGCGAAAACGTCAGAGAAGGCAAAACGTGATTTTTTCGCCTGATCTTGAAAATGAAAACACTTTCCATAAGTTACAGAAATATCATCAATGGCCTAATAAAGACCAGCAACTTTCGTGATTGTTACTTTGTTCGCTTGTGTAGTCCCCATTTATAAACAATAGTAGCTAAAACAAACTGCAGTGAGGTCTATTATATTCTGAAGTGAAAGCTTCCGTTGTTCCACTGTGAACAATCCTTTAAGGATTTCGATAACCACACAACTAACTGGTGCAGTAACCAAACATTTTTGCTAAGTCAGTGTGTTAAAGATTCACAGAAGAAAAATTACATGAGCAGTAAACATTTATGAAAAAATGAATTGCAGAGAGAAAAAGTTACGACCACGGCAGGATTCGAACCTGCAATCTTCTGCTCCGTAGGCAGACGCGTTATCCATTGCGCCACGCGGCCACGTTTTAAGTGGTTCAGTCACTCCTTAACGATGTAACACTCAGCGGTACACTTTCATAATTAGCTGACTGGGTTGTTACATTACATGTGCGTGAACCGATCATTTATGACGAGCATATCGGGTCATTCCATAAGAAGTGTTGTTTTTTTTCGAACGAAAATTTTCCTGTACAATTACAAGTTTTTTGCAGTATCATTCGGGAAAGATTCTCCTGCTCTATAAAATGCCATGTTCAACTTCTGTGTGCGTCGTGATGGAGCCGATTTCGAGGCCGGCGAAGTGATTGGTTTAGTCGACAAAAATTGACCAACTCGGCAATTAATTAAAACTTTCTTTTTACTTCAAGAAAATTAACCATCCATAAATCCTGCACTCAACCGCGACCTCTTCTGCAAGTTCTACCAATTGGTTGCTTGGAAAGTCACATCGCTCTCTTTTCACATTTGAATTTTTCCTCCACAACTCGGTGATTTTTGACATTTTCTTTGGATCGAGGCAATAAATTTTCGCAATCAATAACTTCAGAGAAATGTTAGACGTCAATCGCAGGTAATCAGTAGGGACGCGGAATTATTACTGACCGGATCTCTTTAGATTTCGTTGTAAAAAAAAATCGCGCAATAATGTCAACTGGGCCGCCATCACACAATTTTGAAGTTCAGTGTGAATTGCAAACAAGACAAAACGAAGCATATTTTGGATAGAGCAGAGGAAATTTTCCGAATGATCCACAAAGGAATGCTGAAGAGCAAGTAACTTGCATGGAAAAAATTCATTTTGAATAAACGTGAGTGCTTTCGGGAGAAGGAATTTAGCAAACGAACGACACGGCTCCTTGATCAACCAGATATCGGAAGCTATAGAAGAGGTCGGGGCCAAGTACGGTTTACATGATAGTTGATATTCCTAAAGTGAAATATGGTTTTTCAATCAATTGCCCGTTTAGCCAATTTTTGTCAGCTGGTCCTACTTCTTTGCCAGCCTGGATGTCGGCTCCATTGCAACATATCCAATTCGTGATATGCTTTCATAGAGCATAAGAATCTCTTTCACATTGGTATATGACATACCGCAAAACTTGTAATTTTATAGGAAAATTTTTTGCTTGAAGAAAAACGACATTACTTATGAATGACTCAATATTATTGGTGCCAGGAGCGAGCAAGTACTGCTTCGAGTCCGCCCAAGGCCGAGCATTCTTTCCCAACCTCAGTGTCGTCGTGTCGAATCCAGCCTGAATAAATCGCTCATAGAGACTTTATTTCTTCGGATTTTCATATTTCATTTTTCAGGCATTTGTTCACTACTGGCTTTCTACCGGCCACATGCAAAGATTTATGTAAAAATTTGATATGTGGTATATCCCCTCAAAGGCGTTAGAGTTCTGGACGTGAGGTAGCATGGAGGGGCCGTGAGACTAGTTGGGCAGAGCACGGCGCCTGTCGCCGCTTTACTCCGCGGCCGTATAGGCCCCGCCTCCAATGCCTGGGTGGACGAGACTCTGAGGGGATGTATTCGTGGCAGACAGAGCTATGTGAGGGGAAGGGGGGAGATGGGGAGAACAAGTCCCTCAAATATGGGAGTTGAATACGATTCGTGAGCCCCGCTTTAACTTTGTGGTCGCTCCGTTGACGATACGCAAGGCCGGGGTCATACTCTGCGATGCCGGCGGCAGAGGATGGCTGCTTGTCTCTGCGTCTCCGCCTATGCCATCCCGCCTCTTTGCTTGCGTCATCTCTGCACCTCCCCCGTGCCACTCTCCCTCGCTGCCTTCGAGCGCAGCCACGCCTTGCCGGAGGTGAGTATGACCGCGGCCCTAACGCACTGGTCAAGTCACACGGCTGCTACATATTATACTGTGGAGCTCACTGATCAACGATGGTTTGCGAGAGGATGGCTGAAAAGGCAGGTCAACTTCATAGTCGATCGCAAATCAAAGGCAAAGTTATCTAGTCAATCTGTCAACCAGGTCCTTTTTGAACGTCCCCTTCTTTGGAGTAACTTCTGACTATCTTCTTATAAACCCCAGCTTATTCCTGGTACTGGAGCCCTTATAAAATTTTTGATTAATGTAATTTCGAAAGTACTGCTGTTTTTCTCTGTTTACATTCGATCACTACCGCTCTTTCAATTCCCTTCCAATGATATCTCAATTCTTTTTCTTTTAAGCATATTTTAAGAAGTTTTATCATTTCGATGTGTTGGAATAAATGTAGCGCGAGAGCTGTGAACTTGTATGAATCACCAAATGATATTCCAATAGATCAACCCACATAAACTCTGTTCTCATCGATTATCGTTGTGATGGTGCCCTTAATTGCTTCAACAACTAACTCTTGATGCGGAATGATTAGCACTCTGCAATCTCTTTGCTTTGCATTTCCTTTATGAAGGGAATAAACGGACTAGAGGAGTGTGGGGCGTGGCCAAAATTCTCTCAAGGTGTGGCAAGTTTGAACGAGCTAACAAGTGACTTGGTAACACGTGACAACATAACTTCCTACATACGGTGCTTGTAATTGTCATTTACTACCAATGGGAATATCAGCTTACGCCTTCAATTACATAGGCGAAAGCTACCGTTCCCTTATATGTAGCTCTAGAGCCGTTGTTCATAATCGAACACTTTCACTTTATTGTCGTAATCTTTAGCTTTTCCCTATCAGGCATATCGATAATAAACCACTCACGGCATGTCATTAGCACTCATTTTGCTCATTCATTACGCCCCCGAGCCATCGACTGCATCAATGTAGCTTGTTTCTTTATGATGTCTTTTAATGGAGTATTTATTAGACCATTAAATTTGATCTTTATGGCCAAAGCCAATGCGGGGCTTGAATGAGTGTGGTAGCAGGTTGTTTATCTGCTCCTTCATCCGGTAATGTCTATCGAAGACTTGCGGTGGTAACTGATGGGCAATTCAGTGTTTGCCGCAATATTCCATTTTCCAAATCAGTTGAATCAGCGGTAAATACTGAATTGTCCATCAGTTACCACGGCAAGTCTTCGTAGAGACCAAGTGACTCAGTTCCTTTTTACGATTCGAAATAAAAGTTGAATACGTGTAGCATCCCAGGCGATATAGAATAACCTCAAGCGCCTTACCCCTTCTTCTCTAATTTTTACCGAGAATGTACTCTGAATGAAATTGTGAGCGCTCTCTAGTACGAATTTTTGCAGCATTTTCCCCAAGGCTTTCATTAAAGGGTAAACGTCAGAAGCGATAAAGGTGCTTTTTTTGAATGATCTGGGAACTATTAAAATTAAGGATTATTAACAATGAAAGCTTAATATGTACCTGTAATGTTGGAAATACCTTTAACAGTTTGCGACGAATGAAGCAATCACCGTCTGAAATACAGCTTCTAAGAGCTCCTTCAAGATACGCCACGCATTACACATTTTGTCTGTATTACAAACGCATTTGACTGTGATGTATGAGTTTCGTTAGTCAGTTATTCAAATCAAGCCGGGCAATAGACCTTTTAAGGATAGAAGGTGTGACTAGACTAGGTCAGATCCGTTTTTCTGAATAGCGATATCCACTCATGACTAACCGCATCAAGCTCTCCTCACTCCTGTTCCTTCATCGCGTTTTGGGTGTGTAGTTACGTCATTTTTCTTTTACGAAGCTTTATTTGAAGTACAGGTCCTAGAGACATAAGTAAGGCATAAGGGTCATACCATAAATAATGTCGCTTTTTCCAAACAAATTTTTTCTATGAAATTATGGGTTTAGCAGCAAGTCATAAATATTTCAAAAGGGAATTTTCTGCTTTACAAAAATACATGCTTCGTTTTTTTTATCGGTCATAGTGGGGCCCATAGGTTGGCGAACGGTAGGTGCAGCAGCCGGAAATTGTCCGAACCGGCAATTAACTAAAACATCATGTTTCACTATGGAAAAAACAATCAAATATGTCTTCTATGTGTAGTGTCGAGCTTTTCTGCAACTTCCATCAATTGGTTGATCGAGAAGTCGCATAATTGTTTTTTCCAAACTTTGTTTATCCACCATAACTCGGCGATTTTTGTTGATTTTGTCGAATCGAGGCAAGAAATTTTTTCAGAAATAAGTCGTGAAAACTGTTAACTGGTCCCTTACAACATGGTATTAAAATTCAATCTTAGTCCCAGCTAAAACAAAATCGGAACATGTTTTCGGTAGGGGAAAAAAGTTTTTGCAGATGTTCATAAAATAACTGAGCAAGGAGTTTGAAATAGAAAATTTCATTTCAAATAAACGTGAATGCTCTCGGAAAAAGGATTTAAAGAAAAGAAAGACGCGACTTATCGTCAATCGGGTATTAAAATTTGCAGAGGATGTCGGGGCTAAGTGCGACAGACATGATTGGTCGATTTCCATGAAGTGAAATATAGTTTTTGTCAACTGCCGGTTGGGTCGATTTTCGTCGGCTAGACCTACCCGGATGGGGTCCACGAGGTCGAATTTCCGCGCGGCCGCGCGCGATGAGCGGCACGGCGGGTGCGAGTGCCAGTGGCAGGGCATGGCAGCCTTTAAGCGAGGCAGTGTGGCATGAGTGGAAAGCGCAGACGTGACGCAGTCACGCTCGGCCGGGCGACCATGGGCAATCGATACGGCGAGTCGTACGGGGGCGCCGCGAGTGAAACGCCGCGAAGCGGAAATTCGACCTCGTGGACCCCACCTGACCTACCCCAGCCTGGGAATCGGCTCTATCGTAACATACTCAAGGCCGGAGCTCCCTTTTTGTAGAGCTGAAAAATATATGAAGTGCTGCAGAAACTTGTAATTTTACAGAAAAAATATCCGTTTGGAAAGAACGACATTACTTGTGGAATGATCGAATATTACTGTTTTTTTTTTTGAGTTTCAGCCCTTTTGATCCAGAGCCTTTAAAAAGAGAAATAGTAGTTCCCGTTTCAGTCACCCTTTATTTAGTGCTTTGTTGTCTTATGAGCTTGATCACAACGTAATAAACAATGTCGCAGTGAAGCACCTATATCCAAGGATGAAGCCACTGAGGCTCTATCTGGACAGCTGTATTAGACGTACATATATTCTACTGCTTCGCCAGATCCTCCTGATGAGCTTTTCTCTCCACTGGTGAGACCACTAAGGCCGTGGGTCCTTCGATGACGCTCTGTCTAAATTATTCATCCGAATCAAACTATTTTTTCTTACTTTTTCCTCAATTTTTACGGAATGGTTTCATCCAGCTGCAACTTTTTCTTATTGTGAACCTTTCAGAGCCAAGGCACTTCCAGATGTCGAGGAATGTAGCTATTTCATTACGACCCCCTCCTTTTACGACGATCAAATAGGAGCTCAGTTTTTACCCCTACAGTGCCAGTAACTGTTTCCGAACTACATAGTTGCAATGTGTTTATTTCCTGGATTTCATTCCTAATTTTCTATCCTGGGGCAAAAAGATGTTTTTTCTACACCTGTCACACGGATTTGCAGTGAAACACTCATTGCTTCTCATATGCTTATTGAAAGTTTAAATTTCAGTGCCTATCGTTGACCTCTAGAGATACGACCCTCCACCCTCATCACCGGTCAAATATGGCCCCTCTGGCGAACAATCCTCGACTCTCGGTGTATCCTGGATTGAGCTCCTCGAAGTGACGTCCAACGGGGTGGGGCGTGCGAGGGGGCGGGGTCACAAGGGCTTTGGAAGCATTGAGGCTACCGCCACGTGGTGCGGTACGCTAAGTGGGAAGCAAATCATTACAAAGCGCGAGATTAAAATTTGCTCTGCCTGTCGATGTCTTTTTAAAAATTGCTGGATGGAAACGACCCCATTTAATCGCCCACCACCACCACCTGCGGCTTAAAATAATCGTTCAATGTCATAAAATCTAATTTTCCCTATTACGAATAACGTTGGGCGATGTGAGGTGTGCTTGCGTCGTTCTGTATCTGCGTCATCAGAAAAAAATGTAATCCAAATTTCAGTTATTCCGTTTGAGGATTTTGTGAAATGCTACTGTAGCGCATGACAAGTTGTGTGTTTTCAGTCGTGGGAGAGTCTGAGCAATGGTTGGCGTTGTTGCTAAGAATTTCCTGACGGATTTCTTGTGAAGCCTCATTAAGGAGCAGCCATACGACTTCAATAGAAGCCTTTTTGTTTACTTCGGATAATCTCCTCCTTTTCGCAAATTCATTTATTCACCCACCATGACCAAACTCTGTGATGCCTCATTCCGTGATTGAGCATACTGCAATTTCTCCTCCATTTCGCTGAAGTTTTAAAACCTTAGGGCATATCACAGCACAACCGACTTGCTCCAGTCACCCCATCCGTATTGCTCCAGCTCAAAAATTATTGAATTTCAGAATTTCAAAATGGTTAAATTAAATTTTGTTATAATGAGGAGCGAAAATTATGAAGCTCATGAAGTTTATTCACGCCACCATCCAAACCTGATAACTTACCCTTGGTGGGTAACTCTTGGATTGACTTGTACATCTTCTGTGACGCACCAACTATCTTTAGTATTGTTGTTGTTTTCATTGTCATAGTCTTATACAGAGTTAGCAAAGGAAGCTCGGTCCTTATAAGGGTCCTAGATGTATATGTAGAAATTTTTCGACACTGTTGAGCTACCTACTTCATCTACTTTTATAGTGAGTTGCTAATTAGCACAGAACTGGCTTAGCAAGGAGGCACGGTGGTAAAGGCAGCCTAAGCTTGTAATAGGTGCATAGAGAGCGCTAGCAGAACTTCAAAACTCTCTATGAACGTTAATTCGATTCAGCCGTTCTTATGTTGAAACTTGAATGTATGGCTGAAGCTATGGCGCTTCGAATCTATACACAAGAAAATAATATGCCTTTCCGGGTATAACGCTTTTTTGGAACTGCTCTCATTCTCATTGGCTCGAATAGCTAAGGCCGCCGTCAGATCTGTGATTTCGCGACTCTGCTATTTTGCGATTTTGGGGTGTCGCGGCTCTGCACGCAAAGTTCCGGCATTGCACAATCTAAGAGACGTAGTATCGTGTGCAAAAGTGCGACGTCGCAGAAGCGCATAATAGCAAAGTCTGACGGCAGTCTGACAGTGCCTCCATTTGTTCAGTATAATCAGTAAGAAGACAAATGCCGCCCAGGCTCTTCTTAGATCCGTTTCCCTCAAAGAAAAGTGATTTCTATTTCGTGTAATAGGTTCGGGATAGTAAGCACTTCAGAGAAGGGAGGGACAGAAGAGAAGGCAAATCGTATGAGATGTACTAAATAATCAAGTGTAAAGTCATGAGTCGTTGGAATCACTGTTTGGGCCAGCACATCACAGCACATCGTCCCTCTCACTGACGCTCCTGATTCCTGTCCCCATGTCTAATGCTCCCCCAGGATCACCGCTAGAGGGATGAGGCGTTTGGTGGTGTAGTGGATAAAATGCTGAAACTTGAGCCACGCTTGGGCCTTTGAAAAAGACAGTCTGGTCGAAACGTTAGCTCGTCAATAACAGTTCCACCTAGCAACCTTGTTGGCGTAGCAGAGAAAATTGTAAGGAATCTGTTTCCAGTGCAACTCGTGAACTAATCAAGCGCACTTTGTACAATTGGAGTGTTTCTATGTGTTTTTTTAGAGCAACACATAAAATAGAAATCATTGCGACAGGATTAAGGAATTACGGTAGGTGAGCAATTCTCCCTTGCATTTTTCTAGTAGTCAACAGGTGTCCAGTGCGACGTGCATACGTGCTTGTATTTTCGTAAAGATATTGGATTGAGAGTTTTTTTTTTTTGAATGGCGCGCTACCCAATACAGACGCTGAAATCCAATTCTAGTAGATCCATGTTCACACTACCTTGAAAGCGCTAATCAGCTAGGGCATGTCACTGAATATGATGGTCAGGGCACAGCCGTCGTGGACACCTCGAAATTGGGAGTCGTATCGCTGGCGAGAGGGGAGGGAGCGTAATTGCAGAGGTCAGCCATGATCCGAGATTGTTTTGTATAGGAGTGATCTTATGGTTGTATTGTGTTCATAATAAAGACACCGCGAGGTGGCAATGTCGGCCTACGGCATGACCTACCGTGACGTGTGCAGATCCTTAGGTTGCAGACATTGCGCACCCAACACCTTGCTAAGGCGCTTGGTGTGAATTCAATAGACTTCCTTCACCACGAACAATTTTTTTTACGCTTTCGCTTATTCTCCCATTCTGTGTTTACTTGACTGCTGTTTGTTGTGTTTTGTTGTGCTCGCAGAGATGAGCGGGAGATGCGAATGCAGACCACAACGTCGCGCTTTCGAGCTCGGGTTTCTCTATTGACTATCGCCTTTAATCTCAAGTGTTCGTTTCAAAATCATCATTTTTCCCATCTTATGGATCCTCACTGAGGGCGAGTTCTCGCTTTCCTTTCAATCACTGCAAAGCAGCCTTCATACTTTGCGGCGGTGCTGCCGGCGGCAGGGCGTGGCGCGCTCACAGGCAGAGATATAGAGAAGACGCAGCTGCGCCGGCACCGCAGAATATGAAAATTGCCTAAGCGTGAAGCAATAACAAGCCAAGCTGCAGCGCCTCACCCCCTATGGTTACTCAGTCGGCGGTGAGAAGTTAAGGGATTTCTTTCAAAGAGACTTGTGCCACTCTTCTTTTCCTTGAACCCCGTGCTTCAGACTCTCCCCTACTCCTGAGCAGCCGGGACCACTGTTTCCTTCCATTCCCGTGATGCCTTTAAAGGCAAATTCATCAGTCAGTTTTGAGTGAATCGAGACCTCCATCCGTTAGAACGAGGGGACTGGTAAAGACAAGAGTCTGTAGATTTTCGCTCGAAACAAGTGGCCAAAGAGCCATATTTTTCGAATTTTTAGTTTTTTAGTATTGCTATTCTCTTATTTTTCGTGCTATCACCACTGTTGTAACCATTCTCTTGCTCTCGTCAACACCACATCCACCGATGAGTCGCCGGTGTTGACAAAGGCATAGTGGTTTTTCTGCGTGGAAGCGAAACAAGCCACTTTTTAAGGGTTAACTTCAAAGATTTCTTACTTTTGCTTTTCTTTTTAGGACGTGTGGCAAATGAGTCATATTTATGAATGCCGCTCATATCGTCATATTTGTGAAGCCACTCAAATCTATAAATTTCGCTTGCCACTTAAAAGGATATTTCATAATTAGCTGTCTCTGACGTCTGATCTCTCACCCAAATACATAATCTCTTGCACCTCTTCTCATCTGCGTTGAACAACTCGTTCACTTTTGATTACAATAGCTTTAGTAACAGATCGGACTTATTTTTATTTTCTTTGATTCTTCGCACTTTTCTTTACTGACAATCCAATGCAAACATCTACTCCAATTTTTGACTATTCAAAAAATTCATTTTCCACTCGCCTAAGTAAAAGTGGGGTGCATTTCCGAGCAATCCAGTGGATTTTTCACATGAGTTTATTTGAACATTTCTGTGCATTCCTGTTTCGCTTTAGCCCATGCACCGCGTTTATCGCGTTATTGAATTATTGATCGCCTGTCCTATGGATTCATTGTGATATTGTAGATGTCGACGTATCGATCACAAGCATCAAACGACTCCCACGATTCATATGTGAGTGCTTTGTCTTTCTCAGTATGTTGGATATCGTTGCCGTTGCACCTGGTAACCATCAAAGGCAATGAAACCATATCACCTGAAACAATTGTATTTCGATCGTTAACGATGCATAGAAACGCCTCTCACCACCCAAAGTGCAATGTGCTCGCTTTCGTTTCCTACTGCCACACGCACTTACCCAGTTTCCCCCGACGTACTTGCACGTTTCTCCTGTATCAACTAGGAACTAAGATTCTTGAGGGAATCTGAGTTTTCTCACCTTTTTCTAGCTTTTGTGATTATTTCTTTGCTGGGAATTTAGGAGGAGTGAAAGCTTTGATTGGCATGGTTTGAGGAGGATTAGGGTCTGAGAGAGATTCGAGCCAAAGTCATATCCTGGGAGCATATCGGTGACAAAATAGTTGAATATCGCCCTTCCGTACAAGCAGGTTGCTGAAACCCAGAAATTTTGCTTTGAGATCGCTTAGGTTAGTGAGTTAGTAGCGCTCAAAAGTCTTCAGCCAAAACTTTTTTGTCATAACTTTTTTTCCACTTAACCAAATTTGACAAAATTTCAATATGTGGTGCCTGAACCTATCGCCAACATTTCCTTCTACTTGAGTGCCGCTTGACACTTTTCATGGTTTTTTTTACAAGAATTTACTACAAGACCACCGAAAGAAAGTAAAAGGCTTGGTCAAGAAAACGGCTTTCTTTACGAAAACAAAAAGAGCAAGCTCAGAGAACATTAATATTTTGTAGAAAGACCACGACTTTTGATGACAGCGGCACAGGACGGTATAGGGATGGCATCCCAAAAACAAAAAAAAATTCATATAACCACGTAACCTACACCGTTGAGCGCCAAAATAGTATTTAAAGTATGCAGTGTCTCCAAGTACAACATGCTAAAATTTCTCTTAGATCGGTTCAGTCGCAAAAAAGTTACAAGTGAAAAACCATGTGAGAAACCATTTGGCTGAAGACTTTTGAGCGCTACTGTATATCAGAACAGTGTTTGAAGATAAGTCTGAGTAACCCTTGGCAAAACAGCTCTTCGACTTGACTTTTCCTTATCCGAGATCTTCCCAAATTTGGGCACTCTCGCAAGTAAGTTACCCGAACAGCTAATAAGACAGGATAGAGGCAACAGGGTATCTACTACGGGTAAATATGGTTGGAATTTCATGACTGCGAATCGTTGCGCTCGAACCAGGGGCTGTGCGATGCTGTTAGTTCTCAAGGCGTTAAGTTCCCAAGGCGTCTTGAATAAAGGCACTTACCGTAATCGCTTTAGGTTCCAACTAGACACGACGCTTCTCGCCCTCACGCATTGCATGACATAATGCGCGGCGTTGCGAAATCCTCCCCTGACGATATCCGTGCATGTTAACCACGGGAGTATAGTCCGGAGACTCTCTTCCGGGTAAAATCGCCGAATCGTCCTCGGACCATTGAAGCCAATCAAATCTTACATTTTACAAGGTTGTATGTTTGGCTGATAAAAAACATTGATTCATACGGCGCTGTCGCAACTGAGGGGGGGGGACATCTTGTGTCCAAAAGCACATTGGAGGGATCTCTGAGGGGTCAGTCTACACACTCAGGCGTATATTTTTGCCCAAGTCGTAGTGAAGGAGAGAAGGAATTCTTTTCCTTTCTAGACTTAGGTGAAAATAATGTCCTTAGCGGGATGCTCCCACCTCATTGCGATAGCACCATTTATACTTTTTATTCTTGACAACTGCTGGTTGCCGCCGCAAGCCATGTTCTTACTGAATTGTACTCCTTCTGGCTTCCGCTGCATGCCAGTATATAACTGTGTAGCTTGAGTACCCTTTCAAACTATCCCCCAAGATTGAATTTGAGTCAAGTGCTTGACGTCTTTTGCCCCACAACCTCCTTGGTCTACTTCGTCCCTTACGGATACCCTTAGAATGTAGTAGGTCAGAGTGACACGTGGCCTAAGTCGCTCTAGTACAAGGGCCCTGAAACGCATGGGTTACAAGTTTACACCGTAATTCAAATGGAAAAAAGTTAGAGAATTCTGAGAATTTTATGTACTTATTCCAATGCTTCGTCAAATTCGGAATTATTACCTGCCAGGAAAATTAATTGACCTTTTCATTTATCTTTCTTACTTACTAATGATTTTATATTCTGGAAGAGCACTTTATAAAATCAGAAAACAATGAATGAAAATGAACAATGAAAATGGTAAGTGTGGACTTCGTAATCTCATTGGTAACCCTTCAGCATTAACGCCTTTTTCAGGTAAGGACAAGGGAAACAAGGAACCCGGCAGCGTTATGGTGGAAATGAAAAATCATTTGCATTCTTTATATTTTTATCTTATTTGTTTCACCTCTTTCAGTTTATTTCTGATAGTCTTTAGAACTAGGAAATGTAGAAAAATCAGAAAATAGTATTTTCGAATTTTTACATTTGTAAATGATGGCTTCTGTGCGTTGTTTGCTAGTAGAAAGTCTCAGGATTAGATTACGTGGCACATGCAAGGTTTCATCAGTGAGGCGTAAGACGAAGATTAAGCAGCCATTGAATTGCTTCCAGGCTTCTATCCCTCACTGTTGATGAATCATTTTCTATGTTTTTGTGTCCTGTTTTCCTCTTCGTGTGTAAACCTAGCACAACAGACCGTAAACAAGCTACCTTAGTAGGCATGGAGAAGCTGTCAAAACCGACTTCATTTCATTTTCTCAGGCTTCTTAAAAATATATCATGTGGCACTGAACAGATATAAGGAAAATGGCTTTTGACTGACACGATATATGCCTAAAAGTCTAAATCTGAAGAAGGGGAAAGAAAAATCTTCGGTGCATCACTTGGACGCGCCGTGCACTTTGCTTACAACCAGAACTTCTGAATCTTTAATGATTTATAGACACTCGCTGACTTCATTTCGGATTATTAATGTCATTTGTTGGAGCATGGCTCCGAAATGTTTCAAAAAATGTCTTAAGAATGAATCTTCAATGAACGTTTCAATGGCCTTCCTAGTTGTGCGGGTGTAACGAAGAAAGATCGTTTGTTGCCAAAAATTGTTCGTCATTTAAATGAATTGGAAAATACTGTCGCTTCCCGCTAACTTTTCCTACTCGGTATCAAATTGTACGCGTGGGACACAGCCGTTTACAGTAGCTGTAGTTGCAACACACTCTGCCACTTGCTAAGCCTTTCCACATCAATAATGCACTTCATGAAAGGTGTGGAAGGACTTTGAGCAATTGCACAGCATATTGTAATTCATTATATAGAGGAAGGCATAAAAAATCGATGGCACATGTTACTGTAGGTGCGGTGCAATGGCGATGTACGATTTACAATGATCTTTGAGAGGCATTGTGCTTTTTATCTTAACTTACAATTCCGGTTAGCTGTACCAAAATTATTTGCGAAAATAAAAAGTATACTCAAATATCTGGTGTTTTTCGGAAACCATTATTGTTAGGTGCACGCCTGCACGGTTTCAGGTCGATATTTGCTGTATGCTGAATATCTTTAGAGTATTTTGCAGATTAATTATCAACAAAAGTAATTTTGGAGTGATTGGAAACGATTTTTCGGGCACCATGAAAAGCCAATTTTCTTCTGAAATATGTAAAGGAAAACCATTACAAGACACATCATTTTTACCCGTGACTATTAATTTTGACGACCCAAACATTAGCTTAATAGTACCCTATTCGCGTGCGCACCTGCTCATTGTATATGTGGGTAATTCTGCTACACGATTCATAGGTGAGTTTCATGGCGACTGCCCATCACTTTTAGCTCCCGACGCTTTACAACCAAATGCTCCACTAGTTTTCCAAACGATTTGCTCCATTTTCATGATAAAACCCATGACTCACAGCTAACATAGGGGCAACATCAGATCTCATGGCGAACGGCGCACATTGGCGGCAACTCTTCCTATAAAACTTGACTTTCCTTTCAAAGGGATCGGACATAGGAGAATGGGTTTCTTTGTTACCCATATATGCCATATGCATATGCAAAGTTCCACGCAATAAAGTGAAAACCTAGCTGAGATACGGCTCCTCAAAGTGGTGGCCTAGGGGGCGGGGCCTCAGAGTTAATGCCCGCCCCGTCGTCCCCTGCGACCAGAAACGCATATTGGGAACGGAAAGTTACATAAGTAGTCCTACTCTCAGTTTCTAACCGCGGCGGCCGACGGGGTGGGCATTACTCTGCTGCTTCCCCCATCCCCACACATTTTTTTAAGGAGTTGTATCTTAGCCGGATTCTCATTTTTTTCCACGTGAAACGTTGCATGTATACCGTATTTGGCAAATGCAACGTAGGTGAGGTGAGTAAGAGAGAAATTCATTTTTCCGTGCAGGATTCCTTTACCAATAAGAACTCTCCCAAATCCACGTACTAATACCTGTGCTTCAAATGTTACTGAGAATTTGATATGCATCTTCAAGTCGAATTGACCCTTTAGATTAGCACACTATGCACCCTCGGTAAGAATCGAAATGCGACTGCGCTCTTATGTGAAATGAAAGTTTTCAGGAGTGATTTTATCACTCCTGAAAACTTTCATTTCACATAAGAGCACAGTCGCATTCGCACGCAGTATGCCACGAGTTACGGACGTAGTTTTGCCTATGGTTGCAAATGATATGATTGCATAGGATAGTGGATAAATGGTTTTTGCAAATGTAAGCCGTCGGAAGCAAACACTTCCGGGTTCGGAATGAGCTGCTGTTAGATCATAGCCGTCTTCTTGGACTAAAGATCTTCCAAGTAGAAGCACTTGATTTGTAGCCATATATTCAATAGGTGTCACTGCCACTTCCTTTGGAGCTCTTTAATATGTCAAAATGTATTTTCTTACATTTTTGCTAAAGCTTTGCATGGTCATTGCACTCTTGCCCAGTGATGTCGATGATGTTGAAAGGTGCAGTCCAGATCCCTCCAAATACGCGCCATGCATTGCCTCTTATTCAAATCCTTAGTTAGCTTTCAAAGTAGTAATTTTCTTGTGCAATAATCTGGTGGGCCAGTCGGGATAAATTCAGTGTCCTCATCCTCTCCAGCAAACGGACAATTCCGGGCCAGTCGACGATTTGAGTAGCTTTCGCAGGTTCGACCCCGTGACCAAAAATGCGATGTCGGCCTCACTTGCTCTTTTGTCTCCACTCTCGCAATTAAAGTATACCCCTACGAAATGGTACTCATTTCAGGACACAATAATGTCTATGCCGAACATACCGGTTCCACCGAAAAATGGTATGATTCGAACCTACGACAATCATGAACGAACCTTTTCACGACCGTATTCTGCAAAGACGGTGTTCTTCTACAAAGAAGGCGACGAGTATTTCACGGTAAGGTCAAAAATTGAATTTTTTACCGGCAGGTTACCCTTTGTTAAAGGATAAGTACAGAGAAAAAGAAAAGGAGGAAGGAAGAGGATAGTTAAAACAGTTTGCCATCTCCTTCTCCTGGTAATTCTAATCTTGAAATTATGGGTAACTAAAATTTTAAAAAAAAGCTAGGAAAAATTTCTCTTCTACTTTCGTTATTCTAATCCAGTTTTATACTGTAGCTACTTGTAGTTATTATCAGATCTTAAAAACACACATGAAATTTAATTTTTTCTAAATTCACTGACTGAGTTATTAATTCTGGTTGTCAATAGCGACGAGATTCAAAGTGGAAAACGAAAAAACAACAATGTAAAAAAGAAATTAAATTTTTAACACAACGCCTTTATAGGAGACATTCACATGATGAAGTCTTTCATGGGGATTTCAGAACAGTAGTCCAGAAAAGGGCAGGAAAATATTGGTAAAATAGAAGTGAGTCTTGAAGGTTGTATCAGCAGAGGGTTCATTTAATGGGTCCAGCACCTGCACTTTTGCAAACACGTACTTCAGAGGTCACGGAAGCAGTAAGTTGGGATCTCAAGTAGGAAATATCTTTCCACAAGAAAAGAGCGCTGAGGGTAGGAAGAGGGTGTGTGACGCACATTGCTTTGAATTGCGTCCTCTGTGCTCTTTCAAAGGGCTTCCCTGTGACCAGAAGACTTCGACTGAGAGTGAGCGCGTCCACGGAATGACCGCCGCACACCACAGAGCCGGTTGGCCTTGTTCGATTCGTCGGTGATGGGCGCATCTGGAAACATGTGCGCGCCGAGAATCGATGGGCAGATTAGGGGTTCCATTTTCCGATTCTAAATGCCTTCATTGAAGGGGACGGAGTGAAGTACAAGATTTTCTGTCACGAACTTAATTATTTCTCTCTATCACTGACTTTGTACGGCAGAAACAGCAGAATCGACTTCAGAAATCGAACATGAATGTGAAAACATAGGAGTACAGGGACAGTCTTTTGGCCAAGGAAGCTCTGATTACTCAACGGGAAAGGTGCAATTAACGAAAAGTGGTAGTGTGAAGTTTGTTGTATGGAGACAGTTCCTACATATTTGATGGACTTTTCTGGGAATCAAACTCGCGAGATATCTTTTTTGTTATTTCAGATTTTATATATTTTTCCCAGGGTCCCGTACACTTTTCTCATAACTCTAGACAACATTGTCCGCCATCTTACTTACACTAACCCTTGTTCCTATATCCTGTACACCCTGTACACTCCGCAACCCGAAGTTACGGTAGCTGCGACATAGCGAGGGTGTGCAGCGTATAATCATGTAAAAATCTTAAAGGCACAGTTCTTGACAATATGAGTACCTTGGTTCCATCAGCGAGCAGATAGCCCCTGCCACAAGTGCAAAGCGCGTGCCATCATCACGGCGCGAGGGTGGGTGCTTAACACTAGGGAATATGTATAAGATGACGGCCACCGTCTCAAGATGGCCCACACCCATCTTCAATTCAACCAGCTGGTAAGCGGTGGCTTTTACGTGTATGAGAGGCACGACATCGACTGCGATAAGAATACTCCCATTGTAAAGCAACCTTATCGGATATTATCACGTAAAACCTGTTCAAATACCACATGCTTTTAAGCTGCAAACTCGTCGAATCCAAAGGTCAGAAACACTTCATTTTCAAGGTCTTCGAGAAGTTTCCTCGGTTTTTTTCTTCACACTTGTGATCTTCAGCACTCCCAGAGTCTTTATGGAGCGCGACGAGGCACGAAAATTATCGTGAACTGTGCCTTTAAATGTTTGGTAGCTGTTGTTTTTCGCCGCAGTTTAAGATACAAACCTTCTTGAAAATTGTTTCAATGAACTTAATGATGGGCAAATCCTTCTGTTCCGAATGAGACTCGAACTCGCACTTTATGCCTAGAACTCAGTCAATGTATTAGGTTGTCCCAAAAGTCTTGTGATATTTTCCCAAAAAAATCACTAACTCTTGTTCACTTCGAGGCAGGTCCAGGCGGTTCAGGAATATGGTAGAACGTTCCCTAAGCTTTTTAGGAGAATATATATTGTCCCACCAGATCCCGTGGAGAGAGCTACAATGCCCGCTGTCGATACCCACCCAACTCGCGGTGTCATCTATTATGAGCGGTCTTGCGGCACCAAAACGACGGAAGCTTGCCACTCCATCAGCGCTGCATTGGGCAAGGGATGTGTGAGCTACGTGACCGTGCGCCGCTGGTTCATCAGCTTCAGTAACGGCGAGATTGACATGAAAGACAAACCACGCTTGGGACTGTGCTGGTTCTGGGACGAGAAAGGAATACTTTTCTGCGAGGTGCTGGTACAAGGCGAGACAGTCACCGCTACCGTATGCACCCACCAGCTCCAGCAGCTCGCCGTCGCTGTTCGAGAAAAATGCCGGAAAAGGTCCGCGGTCACCCTTCTTCATGACGACGCCCGCTCCCATTTCGCGAAAAGTACCCAGGCTAAGTTATAGGAGCTCGGCTGGGATGTGCTGCCCCACCCACCGTACTCTCCAGACATTGCCCCTTCTGGCTATCACCTTACCCATCCTCTCGAATCCTTCCTGGCCAAGAGAAAATTCGTTGATTATGACTTGTTTGCGAAGGCGATCGCTGACTTCTTCGACTCTCAGAACCCAGAGTTCTGAAAGAAGGGAATCACGATTTTGCTATAAAGTGGCAGAGGGTTGCCGATAACAATGGTCAATACATTGTTGCCTAATTATTATTTGTTGGACGAAAAAAAATAAAAAGTGATGATCGAAAAAAATATGACAAGACTTTTGGGACAACCTAATATCAGGTTGGGAGAGTTTTGGCCGGATTTAACAATTGCAACTTCGGGAGATCATATAACTCGGCTCAAACTGCATATTTTCTCATTGAACAGGCACCATTACATTCTCTACACTTCTGGCAATATCTAGGATATTTGCATATTTCATTTCGATGGAGGGATGACGACTTACATTGCGCGAAATCAAAAAAACGTCGACGCCAAATCACCATCCTTTCTGAACACACTGCTACTGAAGGAGCTGTTCAGATGTTTGAGAAAGTGGAGCTTAGTTAGCGCTAGATCTGGTGAATATGTTGGAAGAGTAAGGGCTATAGCCTGCAACTGCTTCAATTACTGGAAGGGAGGTTGCGGAAAATCGCTCACGTGTAGCTCCTCTGAGGAGTCCCGCGGCGCCCATTTCTTTGGGTTTTTAAATCAAGGCCACTCGAGGTGGTTAACCGATTTTTCCTGTTGAGAGCCAATACTTTTGGAAATCCCTTGCAAGTATGGACGCTCATCGCTTTCTGCCATTCACTTAAAGCGATTTCATCGAACGAAAATTCGAGCAACTTATTCTCATTTCTGCACTTCTAAAACCAGGAACAAAGTGTTCTATCCAATGCTTTACCTCCTCCCCTTGCAGCAGTCACATTTGTGGTTGCCTTCGCTGGGACTTCTCTGAACAAAAACTCGTGGACTCCTGGACCAAAAGTGCCACTTTCGCATTGTTTTGAAAATGCAGAAAAAGCAACTTATCGTCTATCTAGGGAGCGCGGTATGTTAGCTGATTCATGTTGACGCGCTTTGAGATTCGAATTTATCTTGTGAACGCGCAAAACCGGCCAGAACTTTCTTTACGACCTAATAGTTTTCATCGCAACGATTGACATTATGCACCATAACTTCGGCACAACAAATTGAAAGCCATTGAATTTTTCAGGAACAATTTTTCTAGTTTTTTTGAGCACGATGGTCAGCTAGAATTGGTTCCGCTAGTTTTATTTTGCATGCAATGATCACAACTTTATAAGTTCAGCATGTCAGGATGGTATATCATAATCGATTGTCTCCCCAGCTGATTCAAGACGGATTCTAGTAAATCAGAGAGAGCGTTATGATACTACGTAACAACTCATGATGTATGCAGTATATTAAGCCGAAGTAGGATCGTATGTATGGAACCGATGAATTCTCAAGAGGGGTTTCACATATGAAATTTGACCATTTATGGTATACCTTTCTGACGTCCTAAGCTCAATTCATTGTGTAATGATGAGCGACGACGTTTGAGAGCGGCTTTCTAATCTACATTTCCTGGAAATCTTGATAAATTAGTGTCATAACGAGCTCGAGTATGCAAAAAAAGCTCATAGAACATCATATTAGCCAATTATTTTACTGCTCTTCGTCGTTTATCTCAACGTCCCCTAAACATTCATCTGCGGTGTTTGATTTATTTTGAAAACGATGCTTCCCTGCTCTTCAAAAATCTCTAACAATGCATGTTCACTTTTAGAGTGATCCTTTTCTCTCACCTCTCCTCTCAGACAGGATCACAACAGTCGCGAACAAATGACCCAGTAGAAATGTACACTTCCTTATTTACCTTATTTTACGCATGGCACAGGACTTCCCAGATGACTATGTAATGCTATCCTTTGAATCGTTTGCTGACGACCAGTTTCTTCCACATCATCCAAGTTTCGTGGGGGGGAGGAGGAGGACTTTAAGGACTAATTTCCATGCCCATGTAATTCTACAAACTCACCCAGCCTTCACTGTTTTGGTGACAAATCGAATTCATGGCACATTCCAAAAGCGCGCTTCTCTACTTTTCGAGCACACTACTCTTGATTCATACTATTGCCTCCATCAGTATTCGAATGAAGTGGTCCTGCACAGAAAATTTGCAAAATCACTTGATTTTTGGGACATTTTTCGTTATGTGAACAAATATACGAAGATTTTCGTGGCCCAACTCTCTCTTTAACAGACAGATCCTCTCACGACTACAAGATTGTGTCCTTTCCGTGGCGCAGGTTTCAGTCGCCTTTCTTTTTCATCTTGATCGTGGGCAATGTAAAACCCTGAAAGTTAGAGAAATGTGTAGAGCCCGATTTTCAATTATTTATCCGGTTTACTCTTTTGTTTCACTTTTTGTTTACTGACAAGCCACGTTGCACTTTTAGCTTTAATTTCATGCGTGAGAACCCTCACAAAGTTCTCGTGGACTATGTCTTCAAATATGGTAAAACTCAGCTAAACATAAACCACAAGGAGCTTGGTCGGCATAGGGTGTGCATTATATTTGATCTGTTGAAGAGTTTATGAGTGGTATCACTATTGGAACCACTGCGCTATTTCCACCCCTCATCTTTTTGTCTGTCTCGAATTCTTTTTTCCAATTTTTTCCGTGTTCATCCAATTCCGAAGAAAGGGAATTCCCGAAAGACCTTTCAAACGACACATCTCTCCATTAGGGTTTTATTACTTTGGACGTCATCCGAATCTAATGCAATTACCAGTAATCCTTTTCAAATAACCTCTAATACCTCAAGTATTATTGTCGTTCCATAACTCTGCACGATTACCGGTACTTCTGTTCGACTTGGTGTTTGCCTCGACAGTTTGTCCAATTGCGTAGGCTGTATAAAATCTCGTAATTAACTTCTAACAGGTGGAATAATCGAGCTCAAACTCATTCGACGCAGCAATTTCTACGGGTGATCGTATCGTCACTATTTCATGATTTAATCTGCTCAAAATTGCTGCTTTTCATAAGGAACACGTTTCTGTAGAGTATCGCAGCCCACGGTAATTGCCGTGTAATACGGCTGTAGCTATCGTACCACTTAAGGTACTTTCCAAAATGATTGATAGTAATCGACGGATGCTTAATGCAAGAAGTTCACTTCCAGCCATCAACACAAAGGTGGAGTATTTTTGAGCATTACTTAAATTTTCACAAATGATATTTTCGCTTGAATTCTAGGTCATGACCAGTTAACAGTAGATTGATTTACGCACACCATAGAGAAATATTTAGAAAAATGAATGCAAAGTGCGCGTGCGGTTGCGATGCGGCTAACATGCTAATTGCGGACAAGCTTCGCTATTTCACCTCGATTTCGTAAACCATATCAGTTTCTTTTGCTTTTTTTCTTTAATTTTTGCACCTCTCTTTTTTTGCTAGCTTTCTGATCTACTGCAATTGAAAACTGCTTCCGACTGCGCTCGTTGTCAACATGACTCACTCCCCCGGCTCACCAAAGTATTAATTATGAACTCGAATGGCACAATTTTCATGCTTTAAAATCGGATTTATTTACCACTCGGCGATGAAAACACTTCCGTATCAAGTTTTATATTCTTGATTTTTGATAGCTGCTGATTTTCGCCGCAGCCCGCTACTGCTACAAGTATGCTGAGTTATGGGCAAAGGCTTCGATCTCGGACGGGACTAGAACCCGCACTCAAACCCACAATACACACCACAGCGTGGGGGGCTTGAATACCGTCTGAGACCAAAGCTTTTGCCCATAACTCAGCATACTTGTACTAACTTGCACAGCGATTATTGACTTTATTTATAAGATAAAATTGTTATTATTTATTATTAATTGTTATTATTGAGAATTAAAAATTAAACGAGATACAGAAGAGAAACATAGAGCATCATCGCGAGATATCGCTTATAAAACATTCGCCTGATTAAGGTACTGGCCTGTAAATGGTCAAATTTTTCTCCATCAATTCAAGGTTAGGAAGAAAGTTAATGATAAGCATTTTGATTTTTGAAACGTGTCGACAGGTAATTTGAAGCAAAGTCCTCTCTTCGAGCTAAGAAAGAATGTGTCCAGCTCCTACAATGCTTTGTGACGAGTCAGAATTTTGATAAAACAATCCGAAAGCCTTTTTTAGCTTTTCAAAACGATCTGTTCGAGTCCCGTCCGACACCGGACTTTCGCCCGTAACTCAGCATCCTAGTATTAGGTTGTCCCAAAAGTCTTGTCATATTTTCTCAAAAAAAAAATCAGTAACTCTTGTTCACTTCGAGGCAGGTCCAGGCGGTTCAGAAATATGGTAGAACGTTCCCTAAGCTTTTTAGGAAAATATATATTGTCCCACCAGATCCCGTGGAGAGAGCTACAATGCCCGTTGTCGATACCCACCCAACTCGCGGTGTCATCTATTATGAGCGGTCTTGCGGCACCAAAACGACGGAAGCTTGCCATTCCATCAGCGCTGCATTGGGCAAGGGATATGTGAGCTACGTGACCGTGCGCCGCTGGTTCATCAGCTTCGGCAACGGCGAGATTGACATGAAAGACAAACCACGCTTGGGACTGTGCTGGTTCTGGGACGAGGAAGGAGTGCTTTTCCGCGAGGTGCTGGTACAAGGCGAGGCAGTCACCGCTACCGTATGCACCCACCAGCTCCAGCAGCTCGCCGTCGATGTTCGAGAAAAGTGCCGGAAAAGGTCCGCGGTCACCCTTCTTCATGACGACGCCTGCTCCCATTTCGCTTCCACTTCGCGAAAAGTACCCAGACCAAGTTATAGGAGCTCGGCTGGGATGTGCTGCCCCACCCACCGTACTCTCCAGACATTGCCCCTTCTGGCTATCACCTTCCCCATCCTCTCGAATCCTTCCTGGCCAAGAGAAAATTCGTTGATTATGACTTGCTTGCGGAGGCGACCGCTGACTTCTTCGACTCTCAGAACCCAGAGTTCTGGTAGGAGGGAATCAACGATTTTCCTATAAAGTAGAGGGTTGCCGATAACAATGGTCAATACTTTGTTGCCTAATCATTATTTGTTGGACGAAAGAAAAATAAAAAGTGATGATAGAAAAAAATATGACAAAACTTTTGGGACAACCTAATAGTAACTATCTCATAAAGAATCACCCACGTTGTTAATACAATTTGACATGCTGGATCGGACCATGTTGTGGTTGATTAGTAATTGATTCAATTAATTAGTCAGGCCATAAAAATAAGTTCGAATTTAATGGCTAAGCTGCGAAAGAGAACGAATGTCGATTTTCTGTCAACGTGACAAATTACAGACGTCGATTTTCTGTCAACGTGACAAATTACAGACAAAGAATGGGCTCCTATAGTAGCTGTAGTGTACCATAACCGTAAGTGACGGCAACTGCTTGGTTTGGCCCCATTTATACTTCCAGCGCACCAGCGCCGACGATGGCAAAGCCATGTATTCTCCATAATCTGGCGCTATGCCAAGATTCGAGTTCGAATTCGTGGGAGCTCACCACGAGTCATAGTGTAGTGTGGATCGGTTGAGCAGCGTTTTAGGAACGGAGCGCGCCACCAGAGAGCCGCCGTCGCCGCCGTTGTGCAAAGTATGGACGCGGCCTTATAGGTTATATCTCACCATACTGGTGTGAGCCTTCTATTTATTTTTTGTTCAAATCGGTATCATAGGAGCTATTTAATTATAGGTTTTTATATTCACTAACTGATTGCTAATCTTTTCACTCATACAGTAGAGTCTTCGTCCTCCGGCTTTCTTCATTATGATTATATTCTGGATCTTTTTGTGGTATTTCATTATGTTCAGAATTATTTGTGGCATATCGTTAAAGTTTTCTCGTCATAGAACATGACTGCACCTTCGGTCGCTACCGTTGGTCTCTATGACAACGCCACTGGAATGACAATCCTGAGAAAATTGCATTAGTATCACGCACCGCATACGTATGTCAATCAAAATGCCGCATTGTGGCAAGTAAGGGGGTGCAAATTCAATGCGACACCGTCTTAAGGGAAGATATGAAGTAATTCGGGATAATAAGCAACGAAAGTATCCAAAAGGCAAGTTCTTAGTCATTTTCCGGCTTATCAGTCTCCTCTCTATTTGCTCCTAACGATCTCATTCATTCGCTCGAAACCTAAAAAAATTTTACAAGAAAATTGACTTGAATTGTTGATCTGGTACCAACCCAAAAAAAAATCATAAAATGCGGAGAGAATAACGGTGAGTACAGATCAATTTTTTGCCAACGTGGTTACATAAAGACAAAAAAAGGCATTCTCATGAGTAGCCGTTCTCGAAAATTCCATGACTCTAATTCCTATTGAAATCACTGTTCTACTAGATGCAGTACACGTGAACAGAAACACAAAAAATCGGAAATTACATTTCCCGCCACAACATTTGAACAGTCGTCACCACTTTTCGATACCAATGTTGATTTGATTCTTACTTTTTTCCCTGACCACATGACTGCCACCTCTCCGCTCCCCAACTCTCTGACGTCCAAACCCACTTGGATGCCCCACCCCGATGTCCGTACTTGTTGGTCTCTATCCCAGATGAATTCTTGTAAATGCTCGTAAACTTTGCATGCTGTCTTGCGTGAAACTTTGCATGCGGCCTATACTAAGCAGTTGCAATATAAATTTGTGGGTGACAGAAGAACTGAGATTTCCATGAACGGTTCCTTTAAGCAACGGCTCTGCTCGGATCCATTGTACGTTCATCGCAGGGGTTATGGGTTACATTACACAATCATGGGTTGAGAAGCCGAACGGATTCTGCATTCCAAAAATCATCATAAAAAACAGCGAAATGAAATTGTAACATAAAAAGTTTGAAAAAAGAATAAAAATAAAGTAAGTGAAAAAATTATTCTTTATTTTCAAAACATTGAAGTGAAAATACATCATAGTCTCTTGAAGTAAACAGACAGTGCTGCAAAAAAGGTTATATCGGTGGGAGTAAGGCTATTAATACAATTTTCTTTAGGGTGTCCGAGTGCCGATCTCAAAAAGTCGTTATCGCAATTTTGACAGTCTATTGAACGATCTGAATAAGAATATACAGTTACCATTTGGAGTTCGACGATTGACAACACCGATGGGACGTAATTCAATTAGTGATATTGATCAGTTACAGCACCTAGGAAAGTGAGTTTTACCAGTTGTATTTTCAGTTGAAAATGACCACAATACGATCCACACTTCATAATCCGTGGCGAGATTGACCGTGGCGCGTTGAAGAATCTTCGCGCACGCGGATCGCGCGATGACGAGTTTTCGCGCTTTCCGGTTACTATTAGGCCGACTAGTGTGCATAGGGAGTGTAGGCAGTTAGTTTAGCTCTTTCAAAGGCACCGTCAGGAGTAAGGAGGGAATGGAAACTGCGAAAGTATACCCTATGAATGAACATTCCAGTCCAAAAAAGATAATCTTTGGCGAACAGGGTACTCCCAAGTGTTGGGGAAAATAGCCGCTTCAGTACGCCTTCCCCCCCCCACTCTGCGAACAGGGACCGAGAACGACCCCCCCCCTTTTTTTTCTTCTACCTCTACGATGACAAAAATTGTAGCCGGATTGTAAAGTTGCAATGTACTTCATTGCTATATGATCTTACTTAAAGCAAAAAAATATATATTCGTTTCACATTTTCTCGCAAGGGTTTGCTGTAAAATACCGGGCGCTTCTCATCTGCGAAATAAAAAATTTGCATTTTTGTGCTTATTGCTGAGCTCTGGTGGCACGGCCTTCGCTCCTGTCCGGTCAAATACGACCCCCTGTCAAGGAATACTCAACTCCCGGTGTACCCTGATGGCGAAGCACCCATTAAGAGAGCGTGCTTCGACATTTTCATCGCAATCCCGCAATGCTGCCAGTCACAATGCATCGCATCTGCTGGACGAGTTGCTGCGAAAGAGGGACAACGTTTGCGGTTGGCTGATTGCCTCTCACCCGTCTGCATCTACCCTCACAATTAGCTATGCAAAAGGGCAGAAGGGATGGAGTGGGAAGGAGGTTTCTGGGGTGATATTTATAGCCGCATCGCAATCAGCGGCACGTCTGCAAATCACCTAATCATAGTTTGAGATAAGGGAAGCCCTACCTATGTAGTATATTTTTTTGCCAAATTTATGCCTTCAAAATCGTCCGTGCTTGCCGTGGTTACTTTGAATTTACATGGAAATTCAACGTTTGCATACTGTTTTACTTGGTTTTTCTGCTGTTTTGTCTAACTCATTTCGGGACTCATTCATGGATCCATTCGCATTCATGGATTCGCCCGACTTACAGGAATCGGGTAATAATTAGCAAATTCTCTCGGATATATCGATGAGTCGACTGAATGTGAAGGTAAATGGTGTGTGTAGCTGCCTAATCCGCCATTACCCAAACAAAAGGCGTACTGGGATTCGTGGAGATCCTTCAAGATTATCACTATTCACGCCCTATCCTCCCATTGACAGCTTCGTTGCTGCAGTCGGTGACATTACTTCTTCCACTATGATGATTTATTCAGAATGGCTAAGAAACCCAGGATGACTTCCTTCAGTGAAGTCCTAGAGCAAAAATCCTTGTCTTTCCTTCTATTAACATAAATGTACCTGGTCAATGCACGAGTTCTTGTTCAGGGCTCAAAATAGTCTGTTTAGTTTTTTTTCACTCTCTTCAGTTATTATTTATTATATTATTCATATGTTTCTTTTAGTTGCACCATTTTACTAATTCCTTTCATGCTATTATTAACTACTATTTTCATTTTGTATTAGTTTTACACCATTTTTTCTTTTATTTGAATTTTCTTGAATACTGATTTCACTGTGATCGATATATTGATTTTCAGATACGTGGCCACATCGTCAAAATACAGTCGAGGTCTAAATCTGTCCGCATTGGAACGTCTGAAAAAGGCACGTGAACAAACGCATCAGTCGCTACGACGAGAGAAACCGGGTGGCCAGTCGTATTGGGTAGGCGGTAGAGTGTGCTGAGTGTGTCTATGTGACAAAGCCTTTAGGTTCTAGTGAGTGGATCTTGTGGTAATGATCCTCCTATCATTCCGTTCTTTCGGTTTTTTCATCTGATTTTTAGTTGAGTGATCACAGCTATGAGTGCTTTAAATGTTAACGCTTCTGTGTGATATTTTCAAAGGTGTTTGTGGATTACTCAACGACATAGTATACCACGATGGCTAAGTGACCAATGTTCAAAGGAGTCGTCAACGGAAAAATGGGTTCTTCTGTTATCCAAATATTTATGTTATGTTTGCCTGATAAGGGCCGAATGCAAAGTTTCACGCGGAAAAAATGTGAATCCGGCTAAGATACAGCACCACAAAGTCTAGCCCGGTTGGGCGGGGTTTCCGAGCAGGGCCCCACCCCGTCGTCCGCCGGCCAAAGACTATATCTCAACCCAATCCTTGCCTTTTCGTGTGAAACTTTGCATGCAGTCCACATTAGGCAAATACAACATATTAAACATATACGTAACAGATGAACTCATCTTTCCGTGGGCGATTCCTTTGACCTGGCCGAAGACCGGTGATACATGACCCGTAGATGCGCTAATGGACATCTCTCATTATCGTGCTATCAATTTCCGGCTCCATGCCATTATGCCCTTTCCCTCCTGTTACTCACTACGAAAAAAACTATAACATTACCATTCAAATTTTCTTTCTTTGCCTTATCGATTTGTCCTGTATATCGAATAGAATAATTTGTTACTCAAATGAAGGTACGCCAACTGTGAATGGGTATCTGAACGGGGTACCATTCGACTTCGTAATACTTTTCGTAACAACGTCTCCATCATTTCCCCATGGCATTCCATGTAATGGAATAAAGGATAAAGTTTTTGGCGTAAATCAATCCCTTCTGTGGGATGCGCCACGCATTCCAGTTCCATTCATGATCGTGGTGCGATTTGGCCTATATAATGACTTGTGGTGGTCAGCCGATGTACAAGTCAGCGCTTTACTCCTTCCATATGAGTCTGCTACCAATTAACCACTTCAGAGGAATGGAATATTTGATCGGCGTGGGCGGATGTTGATGCCGGGTTAAATGCTCGCGCCATGAGAGAGAGAGCGTGCGCCTTTCGTAAATAAACCACCTCAGCCCTATACTCTTCATGTAAGGGATCTTTTAAAATGACTGAATCCATAGCTAAAGAGGGAAGGTTCGCGTTGAAAAAGTCTTAGGCCCTTTATTACACTGCTTCTGAGGCCTTTCACACCGCAAAAACTTCACATATCGTCTATTTGGGCTCCTATCTACCCTGTTCCTTATATCTATTACACTCACATAGAGAATCATTACGCCCATCCCCTAATAGCACCCCTATCCAAACTTGGAGCAATTTTTGCCGGTAATAATTTAATCGTCAAGGCCGCGTTCATACTTTGCGCCGGCAGGTGGTGGCTGCGTTAGCAGGCAGAGAGGCAGAGTGACACGGGAAGCTTAAGGATGACGCAGGCAACGAGACAGGCGACAGTGCAAAGAAATGCAGCCACGCCCTGCCCCCGAAACCGCAAAGTATGAACACAGCCTAAGGGCATCCTAAAACTCCAACCCTTTTCATAATAAATAACTTCGTGTAAATTGGATACAGTATTTGCGGCGTTCTTGTCTGCATTTTGCACGGAAACTGCTACAAAGATTTGAATCGCACATTGGGCAGCACTTGGTAGAGTGCATGTACTGTTGTCTTCACCAGCTTATAAATGTCGTTTTAATCTACTTTTTAAGATACCCACCTCACCCACGTACAAGCAGAAATTACGAATGAGTCGAACACTTGGATTCAGTGTAGTGCCTTCTAAACAGGTACGTTCCAACAAACAAAACAATCGCTTTCTGAAAATATTTTTTAAAAACATCGACGTCATATTTAAGATTTTCTTCGTGCTCAATGGCAAGGGTCGTTACTATCGAGCGCTACTAAATCCTCTTCGCCTGCCGCCGATGGAGGTTCTTCTCCAGGAAGTCAGCGAAGGATTAGAGGTACGGGGTCCTATATGAATAGTAGCTCTTGCTTTCTATGAAATCTACACAGTAGCAGAAATACGTGGCAGATACGGGGCTTATTTTGGGTCTTTAAAAAGGTGTTAAAATTTTGATGCAGCTTGAAAGATCTAATTGTGGACTGTAAGAAAGAGGAGAATAAAGAGTGGCAGTACTATTTATACACCTGGTGATTTTATGGGGGACTTTTGAATTTTTATTGCTGCCTGCAGTGGTGCAATTAATTGTCACGTAACAAATTTGATTAGATTAAGCCATGCATTCAAACTTGTCAAGCTTTGCACAAACCCACCAAGTTGCGTGCGTAGAGTAAGAGTTGAGCAGTGCACATCAAATCACGTTCGCTCTGACATTAAGTCTTTCAGGCAGCTATTTTTCGTCTCTACTCGACGAATGGTGATCGAATGTCCAGCGTCAATGATATTCTTAATTTATCTCCACCGAAAGTCATCGCATGTACACGAATCGAACGACCTCTACTGGGTACCACAATGACCTCATTACCATCCATAGAACCGCATCGTTATATGCCAAAAACGCAGAAATCTGGTAAGTCTTACATTAGTTGGTATATCCCGTGTTAGGGCTAGTCCCCACTATATTAGGGCTAGTTGCAATGGTCCGTGAAGTGGTAGTGCAACAATGCTACGTTCCGCCCACAGTGGGCGGGGCTGTCCACACGTCGGGAAAATGGAATGAGGTCGGTGGCACAATTCTGTAAATACAAGCATAATAACTGCGAGCATCCCTACTAATAAGAATACGTGATATTAGTATTGAGTCAGCTTTACCCAGAGGTTTATAGGATGAGGTAAGCGGGTAGGTATTGGAACCGTCAAAGAAGACCCGTTATCAGTGAGCAGGGGTTTATTCCAACACGCACGGAGATCGGCTGCCGAGATTCGCTCCCTCCATGAGGCTAGTGGATCCGGCCCCAATTCTACTGGTATGAATATAGCTAAATAGGCGGTCCTGCGCCATGGGGCACTGGCTTGCACCTGCAACGCGGTCATTGTTATCCTTGTATGGTTAATTCTACAATGTGACTACTCATAATACTACAACAATTCCATGAGACCAAGGCTTGTTGCAATGGTATCTGCGTTTTGAACTCACCTTCCCAAAGTAATTTTGACCACACCTCTTGCGACCATTCGCAAAGCGTCACACTCGGCAGGCGATATTTCTAGATGGCTACCTCTATTATTCTCACAGAATTGTGAGGGTTACAATGTTTCATAATTCACAAAACGATAACCGTAATTGGCATACCTGAAAAGTTTTTCAAATGAATCAGTCCTCATTCGGCCCGATCGCGGATAACCACGGCAGGCTCTATCCTTCGAAATTTGAAAATGTTTTCCAGCGTCAGATTCGTCATATACAGCGAGCAGTTCAGTGCATGAGAATGGAATCGAGAAGAAATCACGGACTTTTTCCAACGCGTTAAAGAGGAACACGCGACGAACGACGGGAGCCCGACGGAAAAAAGTGCTCAAAGCCTTGCCACGTAAGACAGTCAATATTGTTTAAAACAAGGAATAGGGAACAAAGTATTTTATATGAGCTGTACCTTTTTGGGATGCGCCATGCAATCTTCCTTCACTAAGAGTCATCGAAGCATTTGCATGCGACTAGCTCTTAAATGGACCTGCGGTAACCCTACTACTCTCCCAAGCGAGTGGCACAATTTTACCATCTCACGGGAAGGAGGACTTGCTGGACGGCGGAAATCAAAATTCAGTCTTTAGACCGTGTAATTGGGCGCGGCACCACTTGTCACATTTTCACATTGTTACAAATAAAAGGATAAAATAATTAACTTCGATGGCTTCTGGGCCATGCACGTCGGATCGCGGTTTTTCAGGCTATGCAGAGTAATGAGACGCTCGAGGCGCAAATCGAGTGCAAATCGATCATTAAAAAAGAGTTAGGGATTGACATACCTGATCTTTTTAAATGAATCAAGCCTTATTCGGGCCGATCCTAGGTGTATATTATGGCTGGCTTTATCCTTCAAAATTCGGAACTGGTTGAAATGGAAATCGCTCAGGCTTAGCTGATTCAAATTTTTAGAGTACTGCGTTCTCTGATTTGATTTTCGATTTCCGATGAGTGCTGATTTTCGCCGCAACCCGCGATGCGAAAGTTGTAATAAGTATGCTGAGTTATGAGAAAAGTTACTTTCGAATGGAACTCGAACTCGCACTAACAACATTCAGTTTTTTTCTATTTCGACACAGCCAGTAGTAATGATAAAAGTAATTCGCATCCCTAAAAAGCTTTTAAAATGAATCAATTCTTATTCGGGCCGATCCTGAGTGGATAACTACGACTTGTTTTATCCTTCAAATTTGAAAATGCCATTCAGCGTCAGATCCTAGGCTGAGAAGAAGATTGAAAAGGGAAATTCACTCAGACTCAGCTAATTCAAATCTTAAGAGTACTGCGTTCCTCACGATGGGGTGAGTGGCAAGTGTTCCGGTGATTAGTGTGAGGTCAGGTCTCCCATAAGCGGGTTTGTTTCATGAGAAGATTAGTTCCCACTAAATTCAGAATCACGGCTGCGTGGCTGGTTTACTTATGTCAAGAGTAAAGGCCAAAGAATATTAACTGATGTTTGTGAGGAAATATGTAAAAAAGTTGTACTTATGTAACATGATAAGTGAGCGTACATCTTCCATTAGATACAGTTTACAACTGAATATCAAATAATATATAAAGAAAAGGTAAAAGCTAAATGCTGTAACAATCCGTCACAATAGCATTGAAAGCGTAGTTATAACCTACTCCATTTCCTACGTTTCCTTGAAAGAGCAAGAATAAAGTTTCCAGAGAATTTCTAATTGAACAGTAAGAGCGATTTTACCAACTGTTCAAAGCTTTTGTTTAGCAAAGAGTGTCTTTCCCGGAGCAGTTCTGTGGAAATACGTCCGTATTTGTTTGTTTTCACATTATACGCCACGAGTACATACACTCGATTTCGATTCTTTGCACCGAAGTTTGACCTAGAAGTCTTTCGATTACGAAAGCTGATCACAAATCACCTGCTTTCATCAACCTACGTCAGACGCAACACCTGCGCTTCAGTCAGGACAGTCTAAGATTCTCCCTTTTCGTAGAAGTATTCCTGGGAATCTGTGTGGGTCGCTCGGTATCAAGTGCTACTGGTTGTGCTCACTTTGTGCATGCTTTCGAGCAGTTTCGTGTCATACATGTTCGCAAAATCTCCTTTCTGGTCATGCATAATAACCATTTCCTATTCATTTTCACGGCAAAAATCATCACTGCGACGTACTGCGCTCTAATCTTGCGATGTTAGTGCAATTCCTTTACTGAAGCTTTTACTGATGTTGCTTTAATCGATAATCGATTGATATTTCAAATTAGTTGGTCAACTCCATTTAAAGCGCTGAAATGTATGATTCAGTTCCAATACCTGAATTCACTTTAGAGCATACAGTGTGACACTGAAATATACTTCTGGTAAGAGAGAAGGTAGAGCGCTGACAAGTGGCCCCGCCACCAGCGCCATGATCCGGAATCAAATTCCAGCCAGTGCCTGCCTTTATCGAGCTAGCTTCAAAAATTGTTTCCGGGGTAATCCAGTAGGGTTGAAGTCATAGCTCACAATATCGACAGTTATTCACAAATTATTGACGAAATATCGCATCATTGCGATCCTATGTATATGGAAGCAGAATGTGTGGCGTACTCCCAAGAAAGTATACACTAGTACCGAAAGCTTTACCTTCTCTTCTTTAATACATATGAGCTGTGGTTATTACTGAATTTTTTTTTTTGAAGTTAGAAAAATCCGTCTTTAATTTGTTCCTTCCAGCAATAACAACCGAGAAGACATCGTACAAGGCGGACGATACCGATTCAGGAAAGGCCAATTCGATCAGTAGCCGACTCACAGACACTCCAAAAATGGACGAAGAGCAGGAGTTTGCGTTCAATGAACAACTGGAGAAGACTCTGAGAGAGGCGGAGAAACATCAGATAGCCGAAGATGATGAGAGTTCGGATGAGTTGTCCTTGTCGGCACGATATCATGACAGTGGACGAGAAAATAGTGTGTCGTCTACTCGAAGTAAGGAAGCCGAAATGCGCGCGAAAGTGTCAGAAGGAGAACTACCGTCGACTTCTGGAGCACTCGATACTGAACACAGTGAACTGACGAGTGCAGAGCGGAAAGCAGAGATGCTTCGGCAGGAGAAGCTGGAGAATCATGATGAGGAGCATGACTTTATCAACGACGAAGATAGCGATTCGATGGAAGGTCTCGAGTCGGGCCATGGGAGGGTCGAGAGGCCCTCGTCAGACGTAGTTAAAGATGTGGAGAGCGATGAGGAAGGGGATTCACTGTCTGATACTGAAGAGGAGCAACAGGAGGCAGAAGAAGAAACTGAACGCCCACGGGGTACGTTCGGAACTATTCGAATGCCCACTGCTCAATCGAATCGTGAGGAAATACTACCGTCGGACAACGAAGAAGGTGAAGCAGCCGAAGATGAGCAAGGAAAACTCGAGACAAAGCGGAATCTCCTGCCGACCGTTATCACTGTACCAGCGACGGCTAATAATACCAGACCTGGAACGGCGGACAGTGACCAAGAGGAGATTCTCCCGTCAGATGACGAAGAATCACATAATCTGAACCAGCAAGAAGGTCCTGGCAAAGCCAAAGTTGTCGACGATGATCAGGAAGAGATTCTACCGTCAGACGACGAGCATACCAACGATGGGAACGCGGGCGCTGAAGTCCATGCTGTCGATTCAGATCACGAAGAGATTCTGCCATCGGATGACGAGCAAGATACGAATGAGCACATAAAGGCAGCTATAAAAATTCAATCCGCTTTTCGTGGATATCGAGCCAGGAAACAGTTCAAGGAAATGAAAAGTAAGATTTCAATCACAACGTTTTTGATTTTTCATTTGATCAACTGTACCCCAAGGTCTCGCCACTGTTTCTCCAAAAAAACTGCTGGTCCTGGTCACCGTATAGGCCTATTTTGTAGTTTCGCACAAACGCCAAGATTTTTTTTGCAAATTACAGCTGCATACTTCTCAAACCACCCCATTCTAGGGTTCAGTATTCCTGGGTGAATACTCGTCCCAGGGGCGGGGTGATCCACGTTGGGTAACCATTTTCCCTGTTATAAGAGCCACAACGTACTTTGCAAGCAATCTTTAAATGTTTTTGTTTACTTATTTTTGACTTAGGAAATTCAGCAGTTGCCTTCTCTGATGAGCCGCCTGCTGTGATCGAGTCAACGAACGATGTCAGCGAAGAGCCGATTCCTGGAGAAGCCACAGAACAAGGTTTTTTCATGTTCTCTTGTCTTGTTGTCGTCTGTCTAACAAATTCTAGAGACAGTGATAGGGATACTGTGAGCAATGAGAACTCCTGAGCTGTGTCACGCAATTGAAAGCTAGGGGTCTAAAAAGACTACATGTGGCGAAATCTCTGGTTAAAAAGAATGCTCCGGGTTTTATAAGAGCCGTCTTCTTCAACAGCTGCCACTTGTTCTATCCTAGGCCGCCCCTTTTTCGGTCCGATCTGCCCCTTCTGAAAATGAACGGCAGAAAGGGGTCTTATTTCTCGGGTTTTTGACCGTTTCATTCCTTATTTCTTGACTTTTGTACCGTTAAGCACCTCGACCTTCATATATGATGATCTTTCCATATTCGACCCTCATTACCCCTATGACTGCCTCGCAGCTCCGTTGTGGGACATAAGGTTGGTTTTAACCGCGTGAATGTGATGTCTGCCATTGGAACTACTCGTACACAAACACATAATCCTTTCATCCTCTATGATGCCCCATAAAGCTATGATTTGCGCACCTGACAGGGTGGTATACCATAATCAACCTGAACAAATTAAATCCAACAGAAAAGATATGTGTTGATGCTAAATACCTTTTAAAACAGTAAATGTTATACGGCGATGTAAAAGCTGCGATTCCGCTAAAATGTTCCGCTAAGCGTCCTTACCAAAATAATCGACGTCTGGTTGGATGTGTTCTGTGGATTTACAGCAACATCACATTCCCAATTTTCAGAAGAGGCTCTAGTGGTGAAGTCGGAAACACCGAGACTTGGCACACCGCTTCCAAAACGTCCAGAGAGTAAGTTTTAATAGCTTTGGGAGCAATCGACGGATCCGAAAGAGCTCCACAAATTTCCAGGAGTAACATATACCATATCGATCACCACGGGTAATCGATGGGGTGCTGAAACGGAAACCGATCTCTACATTCAAATTTTTGGTGATGAAGTAACAAGTCGGCGCTTCTATCTTCAGCAAGAAGTAAGTTAATCCTTCAGCAAATTTTCTCGGGTGACTTGAAACTGTAAGGACAGGGAGAGAGACTATTGAACTTGTAAGGAGAAGTACCCAAAGAGAGTAACCCAGAGGTTCACATGCATTGTGACCAGGACCGAGTGGGTGAAATTTTCAGAGTAGCCTAATATTCCTCAGCTGAATGAATTGGGACGAATTGTCACTTCAGCTCGCTTTAGTGAGGCTCAACTACTGAGCAAGCTGTAGGAGCTGCCAAGCACGCGGTCAATCCTATCAGCTGGCATGTGAGGAAGCTCCCCTTCCTATCCCTCCCCCCTTCCCCCCCCCCTCCCCCCGATGCTTGGAAGACGCTCTCTGCAGTTGTACAAGTGTGCACTTGTATTTTCTAGAAGCGCCGACGCAGACTTTTCAGTATTGGTTGCTGCAGCATGTGCGCAGAATTGTATATCAATGCTTCATCAGCTAGTAGACTGTGTTCATACTTTGCGATCGCGTCCTCGCAGTGATTACGGAGCATGAATGCAGTCTTCCTGCTGCATTCACGCTTCCGAATAATCATCAGTAGAGTAGAAAAGTGTGCCCTTCATTGACTTCTGTGTGTGTCATTATGGCAGAAGACTCAAGTCATCACGGCGTGCGTCACCGAGCGTGCAAGCTCGAGGCGCCGTATGCAGATGCGTCCTAAAGCAACTACTGCCGTTTCAGGACCCAACTAGGTATGGTCCGCGTTGAATGCCGCGACACGAATTTTCTGCCTTGATGATACACCCTATTTACACAAAATAGTCATCAGAATGAAAGCCACGAGTCCAGCAAGATCATATACGGCGATATTTCCTATGACAAAAGGGCCCCCGAGTTTTATAAGAGCCGTCTTTTTCAAGAGTTACCACTTGATTTGACAGTGCTGGCCCTTTTCGCTGACAGAGCCCGCCTGTTTTCGGAATCAACGGTAGGAAGGGGATCCTATCCATGGGGATTCTGGCGGCTCCATTCTCTTCACTTTCATCTTAGTAAGCACATGGACTTTCGTACGTGATAATCTTTTTATATTCGACTCTAACTATCTAAATACCCCCAACTTGCCTTTAATTTCCCACCTTTCCATACCACCTAGTCTTTTTGTGATTAAGGGCACACTACGCGTTCGCCAGAAGGAGGGGTCTAGCTGATATCGTCATTTATAGCGTGTTGAAGGACGTGTCAGCCTCTTCGCAGACCGGGGCTTAGCTGAAACATGGTGAAGCTGTTCCACGGGTCGATATCGGGTCGGCTCCTTCTTTCGGAATGTGCCTTCGATCCATTAAGATCTCGTCCTTCTAATTGCTGGTAGTGGTGAGCACCTGCTGTCTAGGCTGAATGGTTGCAGAGTGGCGAAATGCGATTTCGACAACGTCATATGGACTCGTTTCATGTCGAGTCTGAGGACCTTGGCACCATCAATCAAATCGTCATTGGTCACGAAGCTGAGGGTTACGGTATGTGACTACAGTAAGCCGTTACACTAACCTACAGTAACCAGCAATCGATTCTAGATGGACGATAATCTATGTGTCCTTGTTTATGTTTTTGTTTTGTCTATGAGTTTGACTTCTTTAGTTTCTAGGAAGATGCCACCAATTACAGGAACTTAGTTCCTTTATATGGCCCCAATCTGCACATCCATAGTTTAGCTCCTCATTTATAGGCGCCGGCATCTTCATTGATTACGTACTGATCACCGAAAACTTGATAGATGGCCGTCAATTCGTATGTTATTGCTCCAAATGGTTCGATAGTGGGCAGGTGAATTATCGATTAGTGTGTCGATCGAGATTACTACCCTTATGATGAATCTGAGTTGCAGGTCGACGGTAAAATCGAGCGAACTCTGCAGGTGTCAGCATTCTATTACCTAAACAGTGTGCCTGATGAGACAATTACATCGCGTAAGTACGAAGAATTCCCAGCAAAGTGCTCATTAGCTCTGCTCAATGGCGTTCGGTACCAATAATGAAAATTAAATTAACCAGTGAATAAATTTAAGTTATGCAATAACTAAGACCACATTTATACTTAGCGAGAATCGCTGCAATCAATAGCCGTATATAGATGCAACTTAATGAAGCGGAAATTGCCATAAAGAACCTTTTAATGCTTTGGCTCATGCAAGTGATGGTTACGTGTTCAGAAGGCCGATGGGAATTCATTTTACATAATGGAATGGAAGATGGCACTGGTGGAACGACCTCTAACCTGGACATCATTGGTTACGGTACCACGGGAAGCTCGATGATGCACATCAACAACGATAAGACCATGTCTACCGTACCGGACACTACTCTCATCCAGGTAGGAAAAAACGAAGAAATCTATTTATTTGACCCTGAATTCGAGGTCAGATTAATCGAGGCTGTTTACATATAACCGTATAGATTGAAGTGCGTGGAAATGTGCCAAAAAATGGTAAAAATGGAAAATGCTCAACTATAACTTCTGGTGGGATTTAGTATTTAAGTGGCACTTCAGTATTGTAATTTTGCCAGCACATGGTAAAGCCACCGTCGTACAAGATGGCGCTTTGATTTACCCAAGCAATAAGAAGTGTATTATCCCGGAGCTCATTTATTTGGATGGTGCAAATTAAGGCGACTTTTGTCCAACAATTTTATTTAGCAAGAACAATAGCAAAATTTAGCAAAAACGTGTTTAAATGATTATTTGAGAGCCTTTTACCATCGCAATCAAGGACTTCTACCCAACTGGTAGTCTCATAGCGTCAATTTCCACTGCAGAAAAGCGCAACAATAAAAAGCCGCATTAATTATGCACCATCCTATTAGCACCCTGCTTCAATCAGTGAACATTGCATGTTACATTCACCATTAGCCAACCTTTATCTATGTGTGACTATGAAAAGGATTAATCGATCGGTTCAAGGTTGAGCTATCATTGGGGTGCGCCATGCATCGAAATGTTGTTGTCAGCATTGCTTAAGCAGTTTCGTGCAGATTCGTTCCACACAAATCGAAAGAGACTCGTTACAGGTGGATTTCGGTGCAATCGGTGATCTTCTGAAAGTTCGATTTGAAGCTGATGGAGCTGGTGAACAACCAGACTATTATTTGGAATGGGTCGAATTACGGGATCTGGACACTGAGGAGAGAATTGCAGTCAGGTAAGGCGTGCCGAAAATGGGTGAGACAGACCTAAATTGATGTGAGAGGGGTTTGTACCCTTATGTCAGGATTTTGCACGACGACGAGCGGCGTGTGACGCAGTGTGTGCGAGCCATGCGCATCGCTGGAGTTTGGTCCCAGAGAGATTACACGGTAATGTTATGTTCGCGATACGCAGTTGACTTGTAATCGCTTCGGGACCCATCAACATAACGCCTCCAAATCGTCTGCTTCGCTTGCGACATGCCTCGGTGCGAAATCCTGAAATAACGGTACACACCCATGTTAGAGGTATATACGGGTAAAAATGTTTTTGAAAAAAGAGGGAAGAAAGTGATATATTCCAAATTAATATTTGATTGAATCATGACTGTGAAGAACAGCAGTGAAACGAGATGAAAACTAGGACTTCGTCCATATGAGGATATCTGCTCAAAATTTTCTTGTCTTGTTCATTGAACAAACTCAACATCTATCAAAAATATAAAATTTTCTGGGTCATTTAGCAAGTTGTTGTTCGCTCTTTATTAAACACTTTTGTAGAGTAGGCAAATGGATGGACATCACAGGCAAGCACACCAAAAAACCTCAAGCGTTCCGAGAAATCAGCGTTTTTCGATCTGGTGATCAGCCTTTGGAAAGTAAGTTTTTGAAGCCATATTTCTGCTGGATGAGGAGCTATATTAGAGGACAGGCGATTACCGTGCTCATCCAGGCAAAGAATTCATTGAATACTTCGATTAGACAGCACTTCTTATTTTCAGCACAAAATTACGAAGGCAAAGTGCAGGGAGGTGATATGAGTCTTGTGGAAAATGGACGACTAGAGGCACAACTTGTTGGTGATTTCAGTGACAGTGGCGTATTCCCACTTATCTATAATCAGAAGAAACAGGTAAAGTAGAAATTCAAAATTCAGTTTCGAGGTGGAAAACATGGAACGCTGTGTTCAAAGTTTAATAGAATTTATGTCCAGGTAATTCTACGAAGCAAAGTTCGTGGGTATTGGCTTGTCGAATTGGCGTGGGACCAGAGAGGATCAAATGTGCATCAGGAGTCCCCAACTATGTCACTGGGCCAATACTACGCAGAATGGGTTGACGTCTTTCGTTCTGGTCGCGAACATTGCAAAATGACCCCCATCCACAGCAGACCACCAAATATTCACAACTATACCAGAAAGGAACTTGGTAGCGCGCGATGATCCAATTCGCTTGGTTCGGTGACGTAGTTGGCAGGCCTCACGCGCACCTGGGACACTTGAGCTTATCGAGTCAATCTACCGGTTCCGTAAAAGCCTTTTGGTTCTGTCTGTGGTAGTCACCTTACCCAAGCTAAATCGCGAGCAAGTGACTATGGTATGGTACAGTACACGACGAAGGTGGAGGTGATGTAGTAACAGGTGGCACGCAACCCACTCTTAAGGTCCGGGGATCAAATCCTGCACCATGTACGACCAAGCCAACCCCAAGCCCTTCATCTCTCCGGGGTGGATGAGGGATTGATACCAGACTCATCTGGGGCATAAAAGCACTGACTTGTACATCGACTTGCTCCCACAAGTCATTGTATAGCTCACATTACATTCACCTGTCACTACAATTCCCAATGCTGAAATGCACGGCGCATCCCACAGAAGGGAATGGTTAACGTCAAAAAACCTTTATCCTTTTAATGGAGAGGTATAGCACTGTAGCTAAGAACTACTGTAACCACAACTTTGAAAACACTTGCACATCAACCGCATTCAGTTACACAAAACTATTTAAAATTGAAGCAACCACTTGGAGCACTAGTAATAACCTCATACCATTTCAGGAGTACTCATTCAAGGTAGAATGCGTTCACCTTGGACGCATCAACAGCATCAAGATAATCGGCGATTTCTCTCGAGAAGGTTACTTTATGAAACATTTCTGACAATCCTTACATACTCGATTGAGTACTCGCCAATTGTCAAGGACTGACACTCTGAAAGCATCGGAAGGGGTAGGGAGAAAAAGCGGAATGGGAAGAAATGTTCGTCTTCAGATGAAATTTTGAGGTGGAAAAGGGTAATCGGTAAACTCGGGTTGAAAAATGCGACATTGCGGTCCTTGTTCACATCTCCCGCGCATCACCACAAACTGCACACATCACCTTTCCGAGTTGCTCGCTCCGGGACATGTCATTTGTCGTTTCGTAGGCTGTATTTCATTCATTTATGATCATCTGAAACAAGTAATAACAAGTAATAGTAAAAGTGATAGTAACAGCAGTAAACATGTGAAACAGTGTAAGGAATAATAAACGAAATAATAAGAAAAAAAGGTGTTTATGACAAAAAATCTAGTACATTCACATTCTGACGTCTTGGCAAGGCGTCATGTGTGTAATGGTGGCAACTGAACGATCTGCAATACCGTAGCCCAGAACTGTCCCCTCCCGGTGTTCTAAATTATCTGTGAAACTGTAATTTTTGCAAAATTATTTTTGAAAACACAAGTAGATTTAGTAATTTACTAGAATAACCAGTTTCACTCTCGAAAGGGGGAGAGGGCCATTTAACCAATCGTATCTTTATAAAATGTAAAATCAGTCCGTGATAATCGACTAGTATCAAGAATACGCAGGTTTGAAAGACGGATTTTACTGATATATGTATACTCCTCTGTCAGGCAAAGCTGTTTTCGAAGGATTTTCGGTGCTACAAGACATCTGGGACAAGCATGTTGGCAGTGTAGAGATTGGTGGAGATGTACGTTTTCATATTTATATCCATTGGTACTACTTTTTTGTCAAAACAATACGAAGATATCTTTCTTCGTAACAAGCGATATCTGTCTATAAGTAAATTTCCCGTTTGACAGAAGTAGGGTGATCCTTGGGTCGACATGCTCCACACGTACTCGTGCAATGATCAATCAAGTGATGCTTTTCTTCCGCTAAATGTGGATTGGCCTATAAATTCCATTTTCGTCGCGTTTTGATAAATTTCAGTTTAAAGACCAGTTGGACTTTACTGACTAGTTCTCGCTAGGTAGTGTGTCGTGACAGAAGGATTACCCATCATTGCTCTGTTCCGAAACACCGTAGTTTCCAGAGGAACTGGAAGGGTTTGGAAGAAGAAGAAAGATGGGAAGAAATGATCGTTTTGGAACGAACATTCGAGGGTAATCGGTAGAGAAACCTAGATTCAAAAGCGCGACGTCGTTGTCTGCATTCGCATTTCCACCGCATCCCTTCGAACTGCAACCGCACCTTTCCGAGTTGCTCGCTAAAAGAAATGTCATCTGTTGTCTCGTAGGGTGTATTTCCTCCACTCTTGATTATGTGAAATAAGTGAAACAACACACAGCAGCAGTCAAGTGGAACAATAAATGGGAGAGGGTAAGAAGAGAGCTGTTCGTAGTAAAAGAAAATCCATTGATTCACGTCGTAGCTTGGTGTCGTGTGTGCAATATTTGCAACCTAACAAACTGCAGACGTTGCGGTAGGTCTTAATTTAAGTCCTCATTGTCACTTCTCGGTGTCTTTAACGAATTGTGCGCTAATTTGGGCTCTGCCCGTTTCCCATACAAGAACTGGAAAAACTCCAAATTATCCTCCGGAATCCATTGCAAAATACCGGGAGTTTGCACTTATTCTGATACCCGCAGGGAGAACCGACTGTCATCAGGTAGACAAACAGGAGAACCAAACAGGCCGATGTTCGCCTTTGCGGCACACCCTTGCTTTATTCTGGGCACTCTACTTCCATGAATTTCACGGAACTTATCCCATTATATTCTAGATTCTTGCTGTCTCAGCATTTGTACGAGAATCTTCTCACTGTCCGTACCGATATGTGTTGAAGGAAAGTAAAATCCGCGAACTCGATGAGAATAAGAACTACTTCAAAGTTCTGAGGTTTACTGGTAAGTCTTTACCCAACAGAAAATAGACGCATAGACGAACAAAAAGACATAAGAAAGTCGGAGAGGCATAAGAAGATACGCAGAGGGACAGAGAGAGAGTCATTCACTGGGAAAAACCTGGCAAACGGACAAAACAGGCAGGCAGGCAGAGATACAGACAGACCCACAGACAGTTGGACAGTTATAAGCAGAGAGACAAACAAGCAGGCAGCTACACAGACAGATAGACAGACAACCAGACCGCCAGCTAGATAGACAGTTGGACGGTCAGCTAGTCAGACAGACAAACAGGAGGACTGTTACGCAGACAGACAGACAGACAGACAGACAGACAGACAGACAGACAGACAGACAGACAGACAGACAGACAGACAGACAGACAGACAGACAGACAGACAGACAGACAGACAGACAGACAGACAGACAGACAGACAGACAGACAGACAGACAGACAGACAGACAGACAGACAGACAGACAGACAGACAGACAGACAGACAGACAGACAGACAGACAGACAGACAGACAGACAGACAGACAGACAGACAGACAGACAGACAGACAGACAGACAGACAGACAGACAGACAGACAGACAGACAGACAGACAGACAGACAGACAGACAGACAGACAGACAGACAGACAGACAGACAGACAGACAGACAGACAGACAGACAGACAGACAGACAGACAGACAGACAGACAGACAGACAGACAGACAGACAGACAGACAGACAGACAGACAGACAGACAGACAGACAGACAGACAGACAGACAGACAGACAGACAGACGGACAGACAGACAGACAGACAGACAGACAGACAGACAGACAGACGGACAGACAGACAGACAGACAGACAGACAGACGGACAGACAGACAGACGGACAGACAGACAGACAGACAGACAGACAGACAGACAGACAGACAGACAGACAGACAGACAGACAGACAGACAGACAGACAGCCATTGAGACGGGCACACAGGCAGACAGTTGGACAGTAAGTTAGTCAGTCAGACAGACAGACAGACAGACAGACAGACAGACAGACAGACAGACAGACAGACAGACAGACAGACAGACAGACAGACAGACAGACAGACAGACAGACAGACAGACAGACAGACAGACAGACAGACAGAGAGACAGACAGACAGACAGACAGACAGACAGACAGACAGACAGACAGACAGACAGACAGACAGACAGACAGACAGACAGACAGACAGACAGACGGACAGACGGACAGACAGACAGACAGACAGACAGACAGACAGACGGACAGACAGACAGACAGACAGACAGACAGACGGACAGACAGACAGACAGACGGACAGACAGACAGACAGACAGACAGACAGACAGCCATTGAGACGGGCACACAGGCAGACAGTTGGACAGTAAGTTAGTCAGTCAGACAGACAGACAGACAGACAGACAGACAGACAGACAGACAGACAGACAGACAGACAGACAGACAGCCATTGAGACGGGCACACAGGCAGACAGTTGGACAGTAAGTTAGTCAGTCAGACAGACAGACAGACAGACAGACAGACAGACAGACAGACAGACAGACAGACAGACAGACAGACAGACAGACAGACAGACAGACAGAGAGACAGAGAGACAGAGAGACAGAGAGACAGAGAGACAGAGAGACAGAGAGACAGAGAGACAGAGAGACAGAGAGACAGAGAGACAGAGAGACAGAGAGACAGAGAGACAGAGAGACAGAGAGACAGAGAGACAGAGAGACAGAGAGACAGAGAGACAGAGAGACAGAGAGACAGAGAGACAGAGAGACAGAGAGACAGAGAGACAGAGAGACAGAGAGACAGAGAGACAGAGAGACAGAGAGACAGAGAGACAGAGAGACAGAGAGACAGAGAGACAGAGAGACAGAGAGACAGAGAGACAGAGAGACAGAGAGACAGAGAGACAGAGAGACAGAGAGACAGAGAGACAGAGAGACAGAGAGACAGAGAGACAGAGAGACAGAGAGACAGAGAGACAGAGAGACAGAGAGACAGAGAGACAGAGAGACAGAGAGACAGAGAGACAGAGAGACAGAGAGACAGAGAGACAGAGAGACAGAGAGACAGACAGACAGACAGACAGACAGACAGACAGACAGACAGACAGACGGACAGACAGACAGACAGACAGACAGACAGACAGACAGACAGACAGCCATTGAGACGGGCACACAGGCAGACAGTTGGACAGTAAGTTAGTCAGACAGACAAACTGACAGTTACAGTGACAGTTTGAGACAGACAGACAGACAGACGGATGGACTGACGGACGGGCGGGCGGACAGACAAACAGACAGACGGACGAAAGACAGACAGACAGACAGATGGACGGACGGACGGACGGACGGGCGGACAGACAGACAGACAAATAGACAGCCATTGATACGGACAGACAGGCGACTACAAACAAAGGGATAACAGACAGAAAAATGAAGAAGCAGGCAGGTAGACAGGCAAGCAGACAGGGATAGAAAGCCACAGATATACAGGATAGAACACAGTAAAAAAATGTTGACATAGCCCGTGCTACTGCTAGGGCCTTTATAATGTCCCACATCACAGTACTAATCTACCTTTTTGAGATATGGAGGGATTATCGACACGAAACAAAAAGCACACATTCAACGCCGAGACTTCTGATTGGTTGCTGGAAATGTCCGCTGTGGTGAGCAGAAAAAAAGAGTGATGAGCAGCGTATTCAGCTTTCCATTGATTTTAGGGAAAATCAGATATCATTCCTGAAATTTCCATATGTTCTGGGCATGATGCATATCCGATGGTATATCAACCGGATGCATCCGCTGAAGAACGATACACTTATGAGGTAAAATTCATGATCTGTTACCTATGGAATCATAGTATGATGGGATAGGCGTACCGGCTGCCGTGGAGGGATCTAGGCTGAGCGACCGAGAGTGTACATAACTTTGTTCCAGTTCACCAATCCTACATATTTGGGTACCATCCGATTGTTTCGGGTAAATCAAAAAAGATAAAACCCCGTGACAAATTGTAACAGGTAATAATATTAAAGTAAATTACAGCTGTCTCAACAACGTCTGTTTTATTTATGAAATCAGCAAAATACTTACTTCAGTTTCTTCAAAAACCAGTGGTTTTCTGTGAAGTCCAACCATTCCCCGATCATCGGATGGTACTGTTTTTGGTTCAGCTCTGAGTATTAATGAATAAGGAATAATGAAAAATCGAAACTTCCGTCAAGAAAATATAGTAATACTAAATTTATATTCAGATAAAAGGATCGAGCGTCGACAATCTACAGAAACTCAGAGTTGGTGTGGGAGATATGGAGTACGATGACAGATTTTATATCAAGAAGGTAATTGCTTTAACTCATTTTTATTGTATGCGTGTAAACTGGGGCACCGTATGTAATTGCGTCCTTAACAATTATAGTACGGTAATGCTAGGAGCACCGTGCTCAGTAGTCGCTGTTGTGTAATCGCTTAAGGAGTCAATTACAGAACGCCCTTAAGCCGCGTTCACACTTTCCGTCGGCAGGGCGTGGCTGTGTTCACAGCAGCGAGGCAGAGTGGCACGAGGGAGGTGTATAGATGGCACGGGCAATGAGACAGGGTGGCACAGGCGGAGACGCAGAGACACGCAGCCTCGCCTTGCCGCCGGCACCGTTAAGTATGAACGTCGTCCTATCTTCTATACATCGCATTCCAAGCGGCGCGTAGCGGTACGAAATCTTGGCATAAGGGCACAAAAAAAAACAGTTTAGAGGAATTCTGTTGTGAAATCGAGCCGAAAACGAAACTTCGGATACTGAAACTTCCCATAGAGGAGGTAATCCGTAGAAATGGTCAAAAAAAAAACTTTGGATAGAGGGCCTCCCTCACTTAAGATCACTAGCACCAAGGGGCGTGTCAGCTGTCAAGGGGCGTGGCGGTGCCCCGAATGCCCATTCACCAATGACAAGCAGTATGACGCCAGCCCCTTCGCAAGCGTGGAAGGTTTTTCGATGGCACTGGGTACGGTCATGTATCTCTCGAATACATCCAATAAAGTTATTTATTTCAGATGCGTTTGGTGAATCAGACGACGAAAACCGTTCTTCGATTCCCTAATGTTGACACCGAATTCGAAAGCAATCAAGTGTACGAATTCTCACCGGTCTACCCAGACATTCAGCCAACTCTCAGTGGGTTCAAGCTTTCGATAATTTCTTTTACGACTCAAAGGGACACCCCGAACAGGTAAATTTGTCGACTTACCTTTTCGGGGACCTTCCAATTGGGTAACCATACAGATTGTGCTTTTGCCACGACGCGCCACCATCGCATCAGAGCTCCTTATCGGTTGGCACAGCCGAAATGGCGCGGTTAGCGTGGGTTTCAATGGGGGTAGTGCCGTGATGGTGGCACAAAACGGTTCAGCGTGCATAGTTACCCAAGGATCCGCTGCACCAAGAACGTAAGTCGACTAATCTGATTGCGCGAGGTGTGCTTTCACTGGCATAGTGTTTAAGGGGTTTGAATATAATCATCGATTGATTAGTCCGTCCACAATTATGCGGTCCTACTAATAGCATGGAGAGGGTTAAAATATTCGTATTTCATCGATACCGACTTCTTTGTAGATGTACTTTACAACATATCATTGGCAACTACTGCTAGCACTGGAACATTCCGAGCCCTAATAAATATTATTGGTGAGGAAGGTGACACCAGTATGCGAACTTATGCCGACAATAGCCCATATGTGGAAGGCTCGGTGAGTTATTGTGATGATGTCACATGCAAAACTGTGCCACAGTTGCACTGAGTGTGCAGTCATTGCACAGTTCTTCATCTACCACACTACACTAATATGTTTATTATTTCCAGAAGCACAATTTTGATGTCGATGCTGTAAATCTGGGAACATTACAAGATGTGGAAGTGAAAATAGAAGGTGATGAGGTGAGATAATATTCGCTTCACGCTTCGCCTATACTCGGCGAACATGCAGCTACGTAAAAATCGATTGAATCGCCATTGGGGGTAGATGTCAATACAGTGCCTTTTATCCTTTCAAGAAACAGTACATCATTTCCAACAGGAGTTAGGTCAAAATGCTGAGCTGATTGTTCGCCAAGTATAAACGCAAGGATTGCGTAAAAAATTTACGTTTTCCTTCCAGAGTTCATCATGGTCCGTAGATATTACTGTAGGAATCACTGATAACGGTATGCAGTACGTCACGGCTCCAGTGTAAGTGTTCGCGTTATTCTTATTGTGATTAGACACGCAGACATGAACACTGTACTCTCGTTCTCTAGATTCTAGCAGTCCCTTTTACAGAAACATCCCTGCACCCGGACAACTCGTACGTCTTCCACTCCGTCAACGATAACTGATCATGATTTCAACGCTCAGCTCAACTCGTGTATCCGAAAGAAACGCTCAATATAGATCTAATAACATACCTCTGATCGAACATATTTATTTAATAAAGTTTAATAAAATAATATAATTCAATGGTTTTATTTTCCTATACAAAACTGTTTGAAGAGATCATCCAGAATCTGTTCACTAACAGTGGAACCGGCCATTTGACCGAATATGTCAAGTGCTCGCTGGAGATGATCACACAATAGAGCAGTATCTCGAACAGACAACGCATTTTCCAATTCTTCACGAGCTTCACTAAAACAGCACCAGAACTGAATTTAGCAGATCACTGAAGCACCTCGAAATGGGCGGCGCTAGGCTGGAGTGGGTGGGCGTCAGCTAATCAAAAGGCTACAAAATCTACACGTCCATACACGCTGCAATAAACGTACACCTCCTGTTGTTGCAAACGGAGTCATGCGCCAATGAGGAAGATAGGAATACTTAAACTGCAAAAACTGCAACGGAATGAGCCTTCGAGATACCTATTTTAACAGGAACCGCCACGCACATTGCTTCTTTTCTCAACTCCCAAGGCATATGAACAGATTCCAAAATGAAATTTCGAAGTGATGTTGTTCCCTTGTTTCTTCTTCATGTGATAAGGGCTAGTATAGAGAGTGAAGCTGGATGCAAGGGTATGCGTTCGAGGCTACTTACGCCGGAAAATCGCGTGGCCGCCCGCGGCGAGCGGCGCGGCGCGTGCGAGTGCCAGTGGTGGGGCATGGCAGCCTTCAAGCGAGGCAGTGTGGCATGGGTGGAGGAGGCAGGATGGCGTGGGTGTAGGAGGCAGTGTGGCATGGGTGAAAGCGCAGAAACGACGCAGCCACGCTCTGCCGGGCTCCCAAGAGCAATCGAGCAGCAAGTCGTACTGGTGGCGCCGCGAGTGCGACGCCACGAAGCGACTCCTCGGCGTAAGTGGCCTCACCCGAGGTATGCCGATCGATAGAGCTTGCGCAGTGGTAGCTCTAGAAGCCACGCTATTAGGCCCTACAAAGGTGGCAGCACATCCCAGTGATGTAGTTCCGTCACCAAATAAGCATATCAGCGTATCACTAGCACTTGTCCCACCACTACCTCGCCTCTGGATGTAGATCGATCAGGTTAAGCACAATACACGGCATCATGCCTGGAAAAGAAAGTCAGCGAAACCGCTCCTCAGGTACGACGTGCAACACGCCCTCCCACATGACTCTCGACTGGTGTGATCTCCAGTTGTGGCACTTTCCTCACCATACTACCCTCACGACATCTCCCCACCAGGGCACTCCCAGGAGTCGAGGAGAATAGCCGCCTCAGCACAACCCCACCTCCTCAAGGGGACCTTAATACGACCCCCTTTTTTGACCTCTATAATACCAGTAATTGTTGCCGGAAGGTAAATTGTACAGTTGCGATGTGTTTCATTGCTATGTATGTGTTCTTACCTGAAGCAAAAGGATATTTATTTCTTTCCTCACACATGTTCGTTGTGAAATACTCATCGTTTGTTGATTGGGAGAACTTCAGACTGTCGTGCTCATCGCTGACCTCTGCAGGTAAGACTCCCCCCCCCCCCTCCCTCCTGTCCGGTCAAATACGACTCCCGTATCGATGAATCCCCAACTCCCGATGTACCCTGCTCTCTACCCCCTCCGCGCCAGCGCATGCTCGTCACGCAAGTGTCTCTTGTTGTCTCGCTTTCTTCAACGCTTCAGACAAGACGTATATCCGGAGAAACATCATCAATGCAACCCCGACCTCACCGGAATTCCTCGTACCAAGGTTCAGCATGAAAGGGGCCGCCGTATTCGACACGCTGATCTGACTCTATGAAAAGTTGAGGAGGTGGTGTGGAGGGGTCATTAATAAGTAGGTACAGTGCAGTGCTGGGTATCGCTTTCCCATGTTTTAGTCCCCTGGGTTAGCATTTAGCCGAATTTTTTGACATCACGCCTGGATCGACAACGATAGCACCTATTTCCGGTCACCCGAGTGAAAACCTCTTCACGGCATGGCCAGAAAAATTAAAAATAAGACAAGGTAACAGTGAATAGATTACACACCTCAACAGCTGCGTATCCGTCATACATGGTCCGCTATCATCTGGACAAAGACTATTTACCAGGTTTTCGAGTGATTTCAACAAAGGTTGAACACCTGAAAACACTTGCTAAGCCATCAACTGAAATTCAATACGCAGCGAAGATCTGAGTTAGGCAATGTTGGTGATTTCTAGGCGTACATCTCTTTGCATGAAGACCAGTTTCGTAGCTTCAAATGCTTATAATTCATACTGTGGCTGTGGGTACGGTATGAGTAAAAGCAACATGCCTTCTGGGGTTAGAGCGCAAGTCTCCAGGCAATCGACAACATCCAGTCGAGCTGTCGACTCAATTTTGCTAAACTTTTTTCCTCGTGCCAAGTCCAATTTGTTTCTGACCACTATGACGGGTAGAGAAGCCACGGCTAGTTCCTGAACAGGTTGGCTTCTTCAGGTATACGATTTTCAGAACACGGAATTCAAATGTAAGTCGTCGATCGTCTGGTGGAAAAAAGAAGACTCTTCACGAGTGGCAAAACCTCAACTAAAGCCATGTCAGACCGCGTTCATACTGTGCGGTGCCGACGACAGGGCGTGGCTGTGTGGTACTGCGTTTCCGCCTGTGCCACCTTGCCTCATTGCCGGGTTGTACCCATATGTCAGGATTTTGCACGACGACGAGCGGCGTGCGACGCAGTGAGTGCGAGCTATACGCGTCGCGGCAGTTGGGTCTTAAAGCGATTACACGTTAGTTAGGGGAGCGATACACGGTGACCTTGTAATCGCTTCGGAACCCAACAACATGGAGCCTTCAGCTGGTCCGCATTGCATCGCTTGCGATATGCCGCGGTGCAAAGTCCTGACTTAAGCGTACACACCCCTCGATGCGTGTGTTAGCTCTGCATTTCCCCTGTGGTACTGTGGCTCGCTGAGGGTGAACGCAGCCAAGCCCTGCCGACGAGAAGTACGAACGCGGCCTTATTGGCCAAGCAAATAAAATTCTGTAACCTCAAGCTCAGCTAAAATCGAACTCGTCTCTTCTTCAGCATCACTGGCATCCACAACGGCTATCACAACATCAGCTTCGAGTATTCTAAAACACTAAAAAATATGCAAATTTCATGGCACAAGCCGTAACCCCCAGAGCGCACAAAAAAGCTGTGCTAATAGCTGACTTTCGCTTCGCTCTTTCAACACCCTCTTTTTCCAGTGAGTCCTCTGCATCACGTATTCCAGCTGTGTCCGTCAAAGACATTGGAACCCCGGCAATATTGAGTCGAACCTGAGAGATACATCTATCAGTTTAAAAAACGCTAAAAATCCATCAGTGCCCTACAATATGTTGGCGCTCTGACAGAAAGAGGTGCTCATTCCAGTAGTGAATGAACACTAATTTTCAAATTCGATAGGTCGTTTAAAAACCATTATTTTTAAAAATCCCTAGAGAATAAACGAGCGAGGATAATTGAATTCTACCGAAAAATGTAATCACAAATGTGACCCACCTCAATGCTATCCCTAGTGGTACCTGCTCGATCAGACACAATGGCGACGTCTCTTTGGGCTATAATATAAGCTCTAACTATGCGTTTCGAATAAAACTGAATCGAAGAGAGGGTAAAGGCTTCAGCGTCAATGAGCTCCTGAGATGCGACATGTTTCGAGCTCTTATCAGAAGTGTAGACTTAATTGAATGCGTAGCTAAATTACATTGAAGCGGAATCGAGACGGTGCTCATGAAACATCTTGCGCCTAATATGGGCGATTACACGACGTATTTCTCCGAACCTAACTGTCCTCTATAAAGCGTGGCACCAGGAGGAGCTAATGAGGCGTCGCGAACGTAAGGCGCGTTTATACCGAGCGCCGGCAGGGTGTGGCTGCGTTCACAGGCAACGAGACAAAGTGGTACCGAGGAGGTGCACAGACGACGCAGGCAACGAAGCAGGATGGCATAGGTGGAGACGTAGAGACACGTACCCACGTCCTGCCGCCGGCACCGCAGAGTATGAATGCGGCCTAACACATACGGCATTTTCACACTGGGTGCGGTGATCAACACAGAGATCGCGCAAGCTGACGCCGCGTTGGCGGTTCCTGCACCACCCTCTTCTTCACCAATGAGCAGAAACGCCGTTAATTGTGAAAAGAACGCAGAAAATCTGTGCTTTGAAAGCCAAATCTTAGAAGTCCAGGCTCACCAAGTCCGTTCATTAAACTGCTTTTGCCGGTGTTTGGTCGTCCAAGGATGACAGCTCGCAGTCCTCTGTGAACGATTTCAGCTCCTTTGGCACGACTTTCCAATTGCAACACCTCCTTCAGGATGGGATGAAGACGTTCACTGGAAAAGATTGAGGTCTGGACATCGTAGAACTTTCTGCACGTGTATTTCGCCAATTTGTCAAAAGGCAGCTCATGTAAATTTGAAAAAAATAGAAATATGAAAAAGCTAAAAAAAAGTACAGTGGAAGAAAATTTGCAAACGAAGGAAGTCTCAGATTATTGTAAACATGATTGTAGACCCTTTAATTGCAGATGTTTTAAGAACTCCGCTTATTCACCGGACGCGAGAGATGTTCTTCCGGATCTTCGGAAATACTCACTGCAACTCGTCCAAATTCATGTCCACGTGTTCACCAAAATCCATCAGCACAAACGCCCGCATCATCGCTTCTGACAGCATATCTCTGCAATAGAAACAGAAATGTAATGTACAGTTTAAGTTCTCAAATGTTAAGTTATCCTGCTAGTTATGATAACCGTCTGACAGTATTTTCCCAACATTAAAAATGTTATATGGAACTCGCGGCACATCTAAAAAAGTGTGCTAAGGGCAAAGAGACGGCTTTTCTGAAAATTTTGCTGTATTTTATCTACCAGCCTTTCACGTGATATAACCCATAACCCACGTGAGACACTGCAAACAGGCACTGGAGGACGATTTTGCACACGAGCTAATTTCAGCGATGAGCTTTCTTTACAAGACTGATAAGTAGCATTGAGAGTCATTCTATTACCCATCAGGAGGAATAGCTTTCTCATCCAATGCTACTAAACTTCGCCTCCAGTAGATCAACGAAAGTTGCTGCGGTGACTTATTGAACTTCAAATTATACACGTAGAAGGAACCCTGAAGCGACAGCGTCCAACCTACCGTATCCGATGTGCCTCTGCTCCTCCTCTCATCTGACTGTAAGACATTTGCCGTTGTCGTTGTGTTTCAGCGTTGATCAGATTACGTAGTCCATACACTTCATGTAAATCCATTTTCCCATTGAAAAATGCCCTAAGAAAGAGGAAGGACTTCTTTTCTCTCTTATGGCATAGGTTTTTGAGCCACCTTTTTTCTTCACAGATAATGCAAAAGGAATTGACTAAACCACACTCTGAGCGAAATAAAGCAGAAAAAGAGCCCAGCAAGAAATCAGGACTATCTCAAGCGCAGTTATAATGGTGATTATGCTTTCAGAGAGGGAAAATAGCGAGGACAGCTACAAGTCCAGGCAGAGGTATTTCGACACTTCATCCGCTGTGAGGGTGAAGGCGCGATCGAAGCGAAATATTAGGTTGGAACATAATTTCTGTCACACTTTTTGTTTTCCTTGGGGAAAACTGTGGAAGCTTCGGGAGCATTTGGTAGTGGGGGGTATATGAAGCGTCTGAAAAGGGCTTCTGAATAGCACATTCATATTCTCTACGGCTTCAACTAGCAGTGAATTTACGGCAATTTCGCGAAAGGTGCGAAATTCACGAACACCGCCTCGGTTCCTCAGCATGCGAGGCCACTAACAAAATTAACCAGTCGATGGACCCAGGTACTGTCTCTCATATGGCGGCAGCCCGATGGCTCGATCGGCTCAAATTAGAACAGGAAAAATTTCAAAAAATTGCATTGAGAAAAAAACTTTTTTTTTTGAAAATTTTCAAAAAAAAATAGGAAACTGTTACCATCCAACACGACAGCCACTGCCGATCTCTACTGCAGGCAATTGGACACCGGAGCGGCAAAACTTACCGGAAAAATGGACCAAGACCTCTTCCTCCACGATAACGCTCACCCACATGTGGCAAAGTTGGCGTGTCAAAGGATCCAGGACCTTGGGTAAAAGAAGCTCCCCCGTCCACCGTAATCTCCGGACATGGCCCCAACTGACTACCACCTATTCCGATCTCTGAGCCACTTCCTCGATGGACGGCAGTTCAAAGATGACGATGATCTCAAAATCGGCCTCCAGACTTTCTTCGACCAGAAATCTCCAGACTTCTATAAGCAAGGCATCTATAATCTCCCTATTCGTTGGCAATATATTGTTGATCATAATGGTGCATATTTTGTTGATTGAAGTTAGACACAAATAAAGAAAAATAAATTTGAAATTTTTTGTCATTGTGTGACAGAAATTATGTTCCAACCTAATAATAAGACATCACGCACCGCCTCCAAATAAGGATTTCATTTGCAGCGTAGAGTCCTCCCGGGTTACTGTCACCGCGTCACTCCATTACACGTCGCGCATGCGGCGCAAATAATAAGACATTACATTGTCTCTTGTCGCTGACGGCACGGCGTGGCTGCGCAACTCTGTGTCTACGCCTGTGCCACGCTGTCTCTTTACTTGCGTCATCTCTACACCTCCCCCGTGTCACACTGCCTCGCTGTGTGTGGGAATGCAGCCACGCTTTGCCAACGCAGAGTATGAACGCAGCCTTAGAAAGCATAATCAATTGATACATTAGTGGAAATGCGCCGGTTAACACCTCCACCACCAAAAGCAAAGGGTAACAAGGAGCCAGTTTTTCGAGTTTACGACCATTTCATATCGCTTCTTTTACGGTTTTACTGATTACCACCACTACTTTCATTTTCAGTGATCAATCAAACTATCGTACCCACTGCCTTTGAGAGTGGTAGGCATAGGTGAAGTGGCGAAGAGCGTAGGCAGCTCCTACAGAAAAGGTCAACCATTCAGCCAGTCATTCGAAAACACCAGCGAAATCAAAGCCTCTTGCTTACACTTAGTGCTGTGAAATTCAAAAATTTTCAAGCAAATCCTTTTTGTCTTTCATAGTAGTTTTTTTGCGGTAAATCATACAACGTTTGTCCATGAAAGCTTACCTTTTGCTGAATTCACCTCGTGTCGCCTGGCGAACTCCGTCAAAACCTGAAAGACGCTCCGCTAGTGCATCGGCCACTGCTCGGCTACCATGCACAAATAGCTCGGCTGTATCTTCACCAGTGAATGTGGACGGACCTTAGAAAAAATGGTTCAAATTATGGAATCGTCTGCGTAGTGAAGGTGTGCATCTAGACTGACCCACAGGATCGCCAGGTTACACTACCCGGTCGAGTCACACCTGTGTGGTCGGTGACCCGGTGACCCAGTTGGACAGTCATGACGTACACTCGCTTACTAGTGACTGTACCTGGCATATAAACTGCCATTGCTGTATCGAGAATCTCATTTTCTTTCGTAAATATTTTCGTGTACCGCATTTCACGTGGTTTCCATTTCTGCCTCCGAGTAATAGCGCTTAATACGGGCAACGATCGACTTCCTGAACAGAAACGAGCTATATTGACGCGGTTTCTTGAAATGTGATAGACGAGGTATCAAAAGATGCTAAGTTATGGTCCACGCCTGCACTATTTATAATGGGGCTAGGGCACCAGGATACATACGGATGTTGAAACTCCGGTAGGTGAAGGGGAATTACACTTGGTGCACTGGAAGAAGAGCGGAGTCGTATCTGATGACTGTTAGGAGCACAGAAGTCGTAGGGACGTGGTGATCATGTTTCCGATTCTCTGGTCACGAAGTCTCTCCTCACTCGCGATCTCTTCAGGCAGAGCAAGCAGAGGCAGAATCCAGACCACAGGGACCATCCTGTGTCGCGGGATTTCTTACGCGGTCCATTTTTCAGCAACAATGCCTCACCCTGGTGACAGCAAAGCGAGTGGAGCTGTTGCCTCCGCATTCAGGCTAGTTGCCAGTCATCCAATATGATTCTGCCACTTCTCGTCGAACGTGATTCTCTAGGTGTCGCGTCACTGAGTGTTGATCTAAGGCACGTGGATCTGCGACGTGTGGCGGACATACGCAGCGCGCGATTTGTTAAATTGTGCAAATAGCGCCGTCACAGGCAGTGTGCCGATCAACGTGAGTCCTTGTTAAGCAGCCGCAGCGCTCCACGTCCCCTAAGAAGCAGCACGCATCATTTTCTTGTACCTTTTGTGCTCATCAATTTAACCACTCTTTCACTCACTACCCAGATGACCATCCTGATGCTTTCAAAGAACCACCAACTATTCCCTGGCACCATACCTGACATTCGAAATACCGCAATCGCCGATGGTAGTGCACCCGAACTGAGCGCAAAAATTGTGGCCATCGCTAAATTCTCTCATGTATTCATAATATAAAGATATAACTCACTAGGAATCCATTTGTTTGTATTGACAATTCATATAGATACACCATAAATAAGCCAAGATTTATTTTCAAATTTATTTATTTGCCATTCAGTGGAATCTGATTTCCATGATGGTACCTCGACATTCATCTCGCTTACACATAACAAGGATTTTGAAGCCACAGGTATCACATAGGATGTGGGCGGGCTGCTCCGAAACAAACCCCAAGCGTCCTCCGGAGGTCACCATGGAGTTATCCGCCCACATTAGACTGTCACCGCGGTTTGAAGAACCACCACAGAAACCATCGTGACGGATGTCTGCATTCGACAGAAGCCATAATTTCAAGGTGGGAAGGTAACAGAGCAAGGAACTGTTGAATATACCCGAGAAGCATATGTATGAGATAATATAATTCACTGTAATTCAGAAAAGCGATATCAAAAGAATAAGAAGTATACAATGTCACAAAATTGGCAATGTCATAATGACTGCTGATAAAATCCAAGCAATACAAGATCTGTTCTGGGAACGTCCAACGAAAAAAATGACACTCGAATATGCATGATGCATACCCCTTAATTAATATCACATATATAGCCGCTCTATTTTAGGCCGACATAATAAAGAATATAATAAGGAAATATATAGGAAAGGATGCATATGTATTGTGCTGTTTAAGTCTCCATGAGCGTTTTTGAATTGCTCATGAACCATTGTCAGGCAATAAACCTTAACACTCGCACTGGGTCACCGCGCGGTAAGCGTCCTAATGTGGCCTTGGTGAATTGGCCGCGCACGAAGAGGCGTGGTTGCTGAGAGATGTGGCTACCTCGGCTTAATTCTACTGCTCTGGAGTACACTCCTGAGCCAATGAGTCCGAAATATAGTTTTGAACACAAGCGGAAAGGCGCATTTGAAAAAGCTGTGCTCACCGTCACGAACGGTTAGGCCGCGTTCATACTTTGCGAAGGCGTGGCTGCGTTCAAAGGCAGCGTTGCAGTGTGGTACGGGCAAGCTGCAGGAACCTCGCAGGCAACGAGACAGGGTGGCACAGGCGGACACGCAGAGGCACGCAGTCACGCCCTGCCGCCGGCACCGAAGTATGAACGCAGCCTTGGTGGATCAACACGCATCGAGTGATCTCCCAAGGTATGGGGTAGGAAGAGTGGTCGATACGCGTTTCAATCCCCGTGGCATATGGGAGGCATGGCGCACTCGCAAAAGGCGACTCGAAAAATTCGAAAAATTCGTTCAAGCCAGGCCGCATTTATACCTCGCGTGAGTCTGTGGCCTATTCTGTCGATAATCGCCAGGTTCACTTGACAATTGCTGTATAAACTGTACTAATTACGTCGCCTCTCGTCATAGTGATATTCGCGGAGTTGTCAACACTGTATATGCAAGAAATGCCAAGAAACGTTGGAAAATAATTATTGGATTGCATTGCGGCTTGCGTGCGACACCTGCATTTCCCAAGCGACGCACGCTTAGAATGAACGCGACCCCATCACTTGGAGTGTAGCGAGTTTAAGCCATACACACGATAAAAGGTAGGGGGGTCATGGTTGCCGTTGGTTTCGACGCGACGTGTCGGCTTCTGAGAAGACATATGCTCGGGGGGTAATTCATCTATTATAAATATCATTGCGCATACAACCCATCATTATTATATTTTCCCTTCTCTCCTCCAGTACCCGCAAACATTCTCTAATATTTGGTATCAAAAATTTCGGATCAGCCACATATGCTAACAACTTTGGCGGCAACGGTAACGTTGATATCTGATCTTGTCGAACCGCAAGTCTGATTTTTAGCCGGCACAAATACTGTAACCGGGGTAGAAGTGACAACCGTGAGAGTGGATACTGTAGCCGTATTTCTGATGCTTCTGCTTCTTCACCACGTCGATGCATCAGGATATCCCGTTCACGACTGTAGGATATCTGCAAAGTATTGATTTCTCGAAAAAAAAAAAAACGTCGGAGCAAACGAATTAAAAAGATGTCTCACTTGGATAGCGTGCTTCAACAAGTCCACCACACTCTCTGCCCGTTCCAACGATGACGGTCCACCCAGACGAACGTACTGACCACTTACTTCCACACGTGAATGGTACACTTTGTCTTCAATGAAACATAAGAAATAAAGAGATGTGGATACATACTACGTACTATGTTCTCACCTCGCCTATGTATTACTGTAACCTTATTCCAAGAGCTTTCATACGAGTTCTTTCGCTATATTCACACTATAGGAAATTGACGCGACTATGATGCTGTCGGAGCAAACCGTTAGCACAGAGTTTCGCACCGCAGCGTGCAGCGCGATGTACGCAAGCAAAGGGGCCATGGAGGGTGGGGGTCGATTGGTCGAATTTCCGCTTCGCGGCGCCGTCAGTACAAGTCGTTTGAAACTCCGCTCAAGACGCAATCGGCTGGTACCGTACGGGACCTTCAGAGATAGGCGAGCTCCCGAAGCTTTCAACCTGCAATCTTTAACAGTCTCTTGCGGTACCAGCCGACTGCCTCTTGAGCAGAATTCCAAACGTCTCGTACTGACGGCGCCGCGAAAACGACGCCGCGAGGCGAAAATTCAACCAATCGACCCTCACACGGGCCTTGCTTAGTTGGGCCCCGAGACGATTACATCTAAAATCAAATGCAGTGCACAGAGATCGCTCACATACATGGGGCGCGAGCGTGCGAACACCTTATTCACCCTAATTCACACCTTGTTATTCTACACCTAGGACCACTGTACCCTTTTGAGAAAAACCTTGTAATCATGCTTACCTGCATGTTTATAGCTGACTGTAAAAAGATGATTGTCGCTGTGGCTGTCTCTGACTAGAAACGCTCCGTCCTCACATAACATCAGCAGCTTTTCGGCATTTCTCCACGACAAATCTCCCCAGTACCTTCAATGAAATGTAAGCAATGAAAACCACACTCCCTTGGCTTGTAGTCGTTTTTCAGGATGTGCCCTCCCCTTTATGACCTGTTCTGTTTGCGCTGGGATGTGACTGTATAATAAATGCACTGGTTTCGATCCCCCTACCCACATGGCCCAGCACTCCCTATGTTCCGCAAAAGGAAAACCTAAAGTTTGGTATAACTTCAGTGAGACCGGCAGGAGTTTTATGAAAAATATCCTCACCATGGACACGATTTCAACTCCGCTAATCTTTTCGACCATGAATTAAGCGCCGATGACGACGAATGGGCTGTAGAAGTCGATGGCTGCTCTTGCATAAACTCCTCCTCACCTCCAACTGATTAAAACATAAAATTTTACAACTGTCAAACGAAACAATGATATTCTTGTGGTACAGTACCACACACATTCCAATCAACTCTAGACTCGCAATTCCAAATACATATTTATCAGAAAATATGTACATGGGCAATGGATCCGTAGTAGAGTACCGTCGACAAACATTCATACCTGACTACAAATATTTAAACTTTCAAAATAACAAATCATTTCGAGACATTGCAAATACTGTTAGCTAGACTAGACTAAGGAAGTGAGAATGCTCTCCGTTTCTCCAACTAAAACAGGATGCTAGTTACACGCTGACAATTACTCTGATTACTGAAATGAACACACAATAGTCTCAAAAATGGATTACAAAAACCCGCTCGTAAGAAATACAAACAATACCTTCATGATTTATATGAGATCAGTCAAGTGAGAAGTCGCTCCTTTTTTCAAAAAGGAACTTTGAAAAATTCGAAACTCAAAGAAAAGAAAGGAGTTCGTGTGAGATATTTAATGATCAGCCCCACTCACAGATGTCTCCGCTGAGCGTTCAGTAGCATTCGATCGTGACTTCAATATCTTAGCCAAATCCGGCCGATTGACTGTGCTCATTTTTGCATGGCAATCTTCATCTTTTTCCTTGTTCGATGAGAACGAGGTGTAGAACTTCAGCCGTTCTCGCATTCGTGGCGGAAACCTGAACGCAGCTTCATTTTCAATCCTGCATATCCAGCCACGTAAACTCGAAAAATTAATTACCTTGGGAATGCCGCTTCAGCCTCTTTCCTCAAGAAGTCTCCGACAAACATGTACTTGAAGTAGTAGAGCAGATCGCATAGCTCATCCTGAAGACAAACATAAATTTGTAAGGCTCACAAAACAAATTCATTGAAAATACTAGAAATTACTAAAGACTTACCCCGTGCAAGATGTCACCATAACGTTCAGTGATATCGCCAATCTTTGTGTAAAGTACGCTGACAACCTTCAGACTCTAAAGTAATTTTGAATCTATACAACGTAGTCGAATAGATTCACAAACCCTCAAAATGTTTGAGTTCTTCTTTACGTCACCTTCCCATTCTCCCTACTTCAACTGAAAACAATCGCTTTCACTTTATGATGTTTTCTGTAAGTGCATGCTGTTACACCACGCTTGGAATGCCATTCACTGCGCTTTTTTTTCACAAGAAAAAACGTCAAAGTGAAAAAGTCTAGGGAATTACAAAGAAAAATGCTAAATGTTACCTCCTCGTGCTTCACTTTTTCCCTCCAATCGTAGCATCGTTGCAACAGTGGTACAACAAGCCTTAGTGCATACCACAGATCATTTTCAGTATTAGCCCGGCTACAGACCTCCCCAGCAAATGTCGATATTAATTTTGATAAGGATGTCTGAAAACTATAGTGTTACACAAAAAAGAAATCTCACAGGAAAGAGGAAAAAGCCATGTCATCGAAACGATTTCAAAATTAATTTCGGAACTGGATTCCAAGCTGAATTTAAGGAGAAGCGATGCAGCTGACTCACCAAATTACTATGGTACCAGTAAGCCTGAGCAACCACGTTCACGATAAGTGGACGACTAGCCATTTGTAAAAGCTGTCGCTCTTCGAACTCATCAAAAACAATCTCTTCGAATGTCATATCTGCAACGCGAAGAATTCCAGTTCGAACAGTCAACTTAGACGACTCACAGATAATCGCTACAAGAATTTTCGACTAGAGGGTAGTGTGTTCAACTGTGTAAGTGTGGCGGTGACGAATTAGCATCACGTTTAACATACGCTGCACACTGTGGCACACTGTAATTTTAGAGCAAAAAGAGCATGAGTCATTACCTGCCAAAACACCGCTGTCAATTACAGCAAGAAATTCGTTCTGGAGGACTCGGCAGTACGCTTCAGGTAACGCTGTCAACAACAAGGCGATCGCGTTCAACATCAAATACGGACGAGGCGGTTGAGCCCTTGAACTCACCAGCAGGTTGATCATTGCCGGGACTATGTGCTGAAGGATAAGTGGATGAATGTGATAACAACCATTCAAGACAAGACTGAGCAGAAATTTCGAGTGTATAAAAATTGACTCTCAGTAAGGGAACTTCAGATCGAGCCTAGAATGAGCAAGTGCAGCAGCGTTCTAAGCCCCTTACGAAAGCTGGGAGATAGCAAGGCAGAGGGAAGAAGAGCAGACTATTTGGTACACATATCGTGCAAGCCACCTGTCTGCAATCCACTTCTCCATTGTAATATGTTTTCATAAAAAATCTATTTACGAAAAAAAAATCACCTCCGGTGAGTGAGGACTAGCAAGAAGCTCGATGCAAGCAAGATACAGAGCCTGAGCAGCTGGTGGATATTCTGCAAATCGCCAATCAGGAGCCACGTATGATGGAGGCCTAAAAGATTCTAAAATTCTTAAACAGTCTTCGAAAGACCTTGAAGCAGCCATGTTAAAGATACCAGAAGGGGTAATTTTGGCTTACGGTAAAACAGACGTAGTGTGGACGAGTTTAAGTGGCCGCCATTGCACAAACTCGCCAATCTGACGCCTTGGCATGGTGCCAAAATGAGATGTTTCTGTTAGAAATTTGTTTTTTTTTTCTTTTTACTTTGTTCTTTCTTATATTGTTTCTAGATGTACTTACATAAATGCTAATGTAGTAGGAATGGCCACTCCACTGCGCTGGGAGTCAGGTGCTACAACTAACGTTGGCCCGCGGCCCGTCTCCCACAGCGGACAACTCGGAAGGTCTGTGAAATGATGCGAATCGGATGCGAATACACACCGCAGCGATGCTCTCTCGAATCCGGGTTTTTTCACCGATTATCGCTTCTAACCTTCTGTGTTCGTTACAAGATGCTCATTTCTTTGCATCTTTCTCTTGTTTCGGACCCCTTCCGGTTCCTTTAAGGAGTGAAATATTCCACGAATAAGGTTCGAACTCACGTAAGGATAAATTCACTGCAGGTAATAATCCGATCAGCTAACTCGTATACAAGTTCCTCAAACGAATATACCCTTTGGTGATTATCGTTGATAAACGACTGAGTCAAAGAACTTTGATCTCCTAAAAAAAAGGTCTTATCGTTACGACTCCGACACCATCGAAGATACTCTCTTTACCTTGACACAAAATGGCCAGCACAAACTGCCGGGCTCTCGGATGATGACCCAGTTGCTCATGCATGCAGAAAAGAATCGTGTAGAGGAACGTTATCGGGTATGCTGGAATTTCAGCAAGAAAAATTTAAATTTAAAATTCCATTAATATCAGACTCAAAATATAAATAGTACAAATCCTAGCGGGTAACGGCATCATACGATTACAAGACAGACAGAGACCGTTTAATCAAATCACTCGACAACTCACGATGGAACTTGTATATCGGTCCACAAGTAGTTAAAATTGTGGAGAATATATTATCCACCTGAAGCTCCAAAGCTCGAGCCAGTGTGAAGTCGAGAATCTGAAAAACTTTTTCTAAGAAGCTGAAAGCAAATTTAAAGAATTACCGGGTAAATAATATAAGCCTCTGAAAGAAATAAGAAATCATAAAGTGCCACCAACCGGCAACAGTCGTTCTATAAGACTTCCATAGTAAATAGGATAGTGCGCTCGTGGATTGATCATCTCGGCCATCATAGGAGGTCGATTTGCCATCTCGGCAAAAGTCATTTCAGGGAATTTCTGGAATTTTGATCATCAACGAGCTCAAAATTACTAAATCATGGAGGGTGAGCTCTATGTTCGACACAGCTCACCCGGTGGTATTCCGATAATCGTCGGAAATGTTCTGGTGCATCCACATCTCGTCGAGGAATGAATCGACAGTAAAAATCGATTCTTTCATTGATTTCTGAGCAGTTGAACAGCGCCTGGAATGGTCAAGGATTAACGGCGAGGACACTTCAGGCAGGACCCCATCATTATCAGAAAACCGCAGCCTCAAGCTCACCTGAACGATGACCATTGCAATCTGACTCGCATGGTCAGTGGCTGGATGCAGGACCAAGGATAACAAAAGGCGATCAAACGTCATCACATGACGATGGAAAACCATCATATTCAACACACGAATCATCTGCAAAAATAAAATAAAGGTAAGCGAAGCAGTGAATATTTCAGAGAAAACAAAAATCACTGCGGAATTAAAATACTGGTACGGCCCCTCTTAAACCGTTCTGTTAACTAGTGGAAAGAACCCCTATAAATTAATATGGAACGAAATAGAACCGCTTTTCATCTTAGAAACGAAAAACGGTTGAGGGAAAGTTCCATCACAAACCATTGGGAGGAACTCCTCAGAATTCTTCTCTGCACTGCACTGCGAAATTATATAATCGGTCAGAGCATTCACCGCGAGAACATACTCCCTACACGTTAGCCGATCGAGAATTCTGAAAAGAAATGAAACATGCACATTAAAACAGAAAACACGTGCTAAGAAAGTAAACATACAGAGGGAAATGAGGAGAAAACTCACTGGTAGATTACTGGAGATAATATCTGGTGCTCCGGAGGACTTTCTATGAGATAACGGAAAATCACACAGAGAATTGTTGGCTGCCTTGAAGGCATTGACATGTACTCCATCCAGGACATTTCTGGTTGTCCACGCATTTGCATGAAATCGGTATGAACCTCTCTCTAAACCACAATGAATCAATGCTGAACTGGGTTTTGTGCGAAAAAGAAGGGAGGGGAAATCATGTTCAAAACGCTGAAAAAAATCCGAAATTGTACCTGAAACGCTTCAGCCTTAGCTGTATCTTCCTCGAGAGTGACTGCCGTACGCTGAGCTGTCAGTGGCAAAGACGAGAGCTTAAACCACAAATTTAAGAGCCTTGAAGGCGTGCATCAAACTTGCAGCCGCTCAGTAGCAACCTAATATAGCCGCTTCACGACTGCAAGTTAGCACAAAAGGAAGTCGCGTTAATAGCACGTTTTATGGCTCAAGTTTTATGTACAACGGTCTCGTTGAGCCGCAGTGACCGCTAACTCAATCCAGGCGAAAAGGCATAGAAAATACCGTATCAAAATGTTTGAAAAGGTTAAAAAGTAAGAAATTATCAATCCAGCAAAAATTACCTGACTTGGAGCCCATGTGTACACTTGGTTAATACGCATCAATTCTGCATCACTTTCAACACCTTGAAATGGTACGCACTTGAAAACGCTCACAAACAGTATCATTTGAGTTCTACACAAATGTTTTTCAATGTAACGGTAGAAACAGAGATCCGGGAAAATTAGGAAAAGTAAAGAAGAAACTATAAGCTAACCCATTATTTTCATCGCCCTCATCATCGTGATTAATAACATCCGGACAATCTAAAAATAGTTTAATTAAGAGCCGCTAATAATTACATTCACGAGGACATTACCTCTGGGCACACCACCAGTCTACCAGCTCTTGCGTTATCCATCGGATTGTAAACTAACCATGAGTTTAAGTTTAGTAGTGTATTTCCAAATGCGTTATCTAAAGACGGAACTTTCATCAAAGTTTATCCTGTGAAACTGAGGGAATATAAAAAGAGAGATCTTTCAACACCAGTAAACAAATACGGAACGCTTACCTACAAACAGATGAGCTAGACTGATAGTATCCGGTAACAAATTCCAAGCCCATTGACGCATAAGGGTGTGCTCCATAGCAGAATAGAGACCGTAATTGGTAGCGACTTGCTTCAATATGGAATATAATTATACCATCGCCACAAAAACGAAAGAAAAGAAAATCAAAAGAGATGAACCTGCTGTGCCATGGCGCTGTGTATGGTCATACATAGACGTAGACCAGCCGGAGTTGGATCATGTGTATGAGACAATGAAGCTCGAAAACTCATTGGAATCGAGGGTAACCTGAACTAACGTAATTTTGAACAAATAGATAAGTCTACATAGTAGTGACGTAAATTAGGCTTTAGTAGTGAGGAAAGAAAAGCAGCGTAATTCACACCTGTAGCACAACAGGTCCAGTAATATATAGCACTGATCCTTTAAACTCAATCCATCCGCTGGAGCTGGAGATAGTGCCGCAGTGATTGATCTATTTAGTATGGTGATGAAGTTCGTTAGACCATAGTCAAACTCGATGGATGTCAGGATCCTCGCGCATGTTTCTAGAAGATTCTACTATTGCGTTCTACAATAGAAATGAGGCTGAGGTAATGAAATCCTGTGTATGCGAGGCACCCCTAACGGTACAAGGCAAGAGAACGAATGGAAAGGAAAGACTGCTCAACGGTTATAAGAATCAAGAGACATAAAATATCAAATCCAAACAAAAGCCCATCAAACTAACCTACGCAAGCTGGACTAGGAAGTCTATCCACTTTGTGAAGTGAGACAAAGCAAGTCGACAGAAGAAGATTGATTTTGGCGCGTAACGTCAACGCATCGAGAAACTGGAAAAGGATTTTAAAATAATAATCCTTCATAAAACACAGAAGTACAACCGAATTCGAAGCACTAACCTGCATATCAAAAGCATCTAGCTTATTATTCGCAGCTCGACCATACGGTAACAAGTGCAGCTCGTCTGTTGGTTGTCCATCCAGCCGTTGTTGAAAAATTGCGTGAACATTTCGAGATATGGGGGACTCGTGTCGGACTAAAAACTTTGGAACGCTTTCATCTACTGGATTGGAACCGCAATATTTGGTATTGGGCTTCACATAGATGAATACTTGATACCAAAATCCGGCGATGACTACTCAATACTTACACGCGTTATCGAGTACAGCTTGCATGGCCTCGTCTGGGGGTCCTGTGTTAGAACGTATAAACTCAATTTGATTGGCCAAACACTCACTTGGTGGCGGTAATCCTTCCTGAATGACAAGAAAGTTGATCAAAACTGCATTAAGGCATATTTTCTGAGCAGGCCAATCAAAAATTACCGATCCATCAAGTATATTCCACATACAAGCAGCGGCAAGAAATCGAACAAGTTGAGACGGATGATCTGAAGCTCCAGTCCACACGACATCATCGTTAAACAGAAGCTGAAATCAGGTTAGTGCACTCATTTTTGGAAAAAGGGCAATACAATGAAACCTTCATACATTGTAGAGCCTGGCCATTTCCTCTACTTGTTCTTTTTGTAGATGTTGTTGAAATGTGCCGGCTATCTGCAGCATTATCCACATCACTTCGTCACGTGCTCTCCGATATCCCGTTTTTACAAGTACATTTGATAGTAGGCTCAGTAAACGACTGAGATTTCTGAAGAGATAGATAATCTGATAAAAATGGCGGGATATCGTGAAGAAAAGGGGACTCACATATGCTTTTGAGTGATACCGTACATGATTATACTCATAAGATTCTCCCACTGATACCGCGGAATCTCAACCTCCTCAGGAAGCTTTTGAACCTGTAAAAAACTGACTGAAAGCAAGCCGTTTCGGTCATAATATTCTCAAGCATTATTATGAGGTTGGTGCAAAATTAATGCGGCTTTTCCATGCTTCTTTTTTTGTTGTTGATTGACGTTTTGATGATTAACAAAAGAGAAACAGCCCCTGATTGAGATGGTGGAAACGTCCCGAATAATCATTCAAACACGTTTTTGCTGAATCTTATCATTGTTTTTGCTAAATGAAATTGTTGGAAAAAGCCGCATTAATTATGCACCAAATCAATACTGAGTCGCAATCAGGACATGCATGGGGTGGAAAGGCTGGGGGATGGAAAATCATGAGCGAGCACAACCCTCGAACAGCAAATATGAAAATACTCTTCGTAAACACATCCATACGAAGCTCACCTCAGCCATTGTTTCACTTATCAATACCGAGAGGATTTCATCCCACTGAGTTCTGCCATGTGTGACTTGACGTAAGAGGCCCTAGGATAGCCAAGTCAGGCAAGATATCGAGAACAAGGTCCATAAAGTGAAACAGTTACCGAGAGCACTTCCTTTCCGCGTGGCTGCCTTATGACAGTGTAAAGAAGATATGTTTGTGGTGCACGTAATTCAGCCTTGTACGGTAGATATGGAGCACGATGGCTAAACAGAAGAGAGAATAGCTTTTTTTTTAGCATGAGTCGAAGATGAAAGCAAACTAGCAAAAGTTGCAGCACAGTGGCATTATACTAATTTCAAAAGCATAATCAGAAAAATTACTTTATACGTACCTAATTTGCGTGGTCAGATGATCAATTCGACACGAAGCAGCCGATGCAGTAAAAGAAGGATGTGCAGGAAGAGGGAAAAGAAAGCAGCGTCCAATGACGTAACTGAGTTCGGCCACTGCACGGAAGTACATAATTAGCTCGGATAGGCGGTGAGCCAGCCGCTAGAATACGAAATAAGAATTCATGAGGAATAACCCGGCACTTAACAGACGAAAACCGAAAGTCTTACAGGAAACATGTAAGCTCGCTTGAGAATTCCGCGGCTCAGTTCTGTAAGGGTGAAGATTGGAGGGATAACGTTGAGATCCGGGTCCAATATTTTGAGCAAAATCTAAAACCACAGAAATTGGCATAGCATTCGAAAAGCTAACGTGTATCAGGCAACGCACCCGCTCGGCGGGCAGTAACTGCCGTCGTTGTTCAGGAGACAGTTGAGCAGGTATGCTGTTAAACTGCTGGTATATCAAACATCTAAATGAATACAATTTCAGAAACTTAACAAGTTGAAAAAGACTCGTAGTCATATTACAAGAATAACTCACTTGAACAGACTCCGAACACCTTTGTAATCCATGAGCGGAATATTTTCTTCGATAAAAATCCATTTTTGTGGATCCATAATAGTTCGCAAGGTGAAATCCGCCGTAAGAGCCAATCCCTCGACACACATACTTAACGAAAAGTTCTCTGTAGATCATGACGCAAAGTGGTGGAGAGAATAGAAAAGATAGTAACATCGAGGAATAACCATCAAAAATCTAGGCTTAAGAAAAAGCTGCATAACAGTGAAGCGTGTAAATTGTTGTATAAACAACGTATATTCTCAGTATATGCAATTACAAACCAGTATCGATCAGAAACAAACTTGATGGAAAGAACACCAGCCGCGTGAGCATAATAGAGAATAGAATCGACGACACGTTCATATTCCTGCCTCCATTGTAATTGTGCTTCGTGCACTATGGTCACAAGCTCCATTAGTAGAACGCCTCTTTCCTTCTGGAAGAAAAAATAATAAAATGATCAATTCGTTCAGCTTTTAGTCGGGACGCCGACGGTTATAGAAAACTAGGGGACATGAGCTTGGTTTATTTTTGTACGGACCATTTCATAAGTGTGCCAAGTTATTACCTGTAGCTGTGATTACTATTTAGAATTAAAGAAAGATTGATTCCCAAGAGAGATTGCCAGCGTGAAGGATGTAATTGCCTCCATAACGCGTTTTCTGCTATAATATTATGACGCAAGCAGACCAACAGTATTCAAGCATAGCGAGAGTTCCCTGTTTAAAAATTCATCGGCACTATTTCACTATCACTACCCCAGATACCGCGATTTGGTCAAAAAAATAATTTTCGCTGAAACTCTGCCTAGGGGGGTTATTTGAGGTGCTGATCACGAATATGACATCCGTTTTTGGCGTTTGCGCCAATTTGGTGCAATTGCACCGTGTTGGTGCAACAACTCGTGTTCACCAAAATCACTGAAACTTTGCCCAGGGGGGTTATTTGGGGTGCTGATCACGGATATAACATTAGTTTTCAGTGCGAGCGCCGTTTTCAGCGCCTTTCAAGATTGCGCCAGTCATGTTCATTTCTGCTACAGTGCTTATATAGCTGGAGGGCGTCATATTTCCGCTACATCTTTCATTTGATACTACCCTACAGTCACCATTGCACACTCAAGTGTATATTTTCGCCTAAGCCTTGAAAGAGAAGGAAAGGTTCCCTTCCTTCTCAAGGCTTAGGCAAAACCTGCGGGAACAGTGTGGTGCCCCTACTATATTCGCACTGCAATGGAACTATACGACGTTAGCGCCTTAAACGGATATCATATTCGTGTTCGGCACACCAAATTACCCTCCTGGACGAAGTTTCACCGATTTTGGTGAAAACGAGCAGTTGCACCAACATGGTGCAATTGCACCAAATTGGCGCAAACGCCAAAAACGGATGTCATATTCGTGATCAGCACCCCAAATAACCCCCCTGGACAAAGTTTCAGCGAAAATTATTTTTTTGACCAACTCGCGGTATCTGGGGTAGTGATAGTGGAATAGTGCCAATTCATCTACAGCTCACCAACAAGAAGCCGTAGGAAAGGATTCCAAAGAGTAACCACAGCTACAGGGTATGACTTGCACACTTATGAAATGGTCCGTACAGCAATAGGGAGACTGGAGGTTCGGTATGTGACCAAGCAATTAAACCACACCTCGTCCATTTTGCTCAGAAGAACCACTGCTTGAACGCCAAGCATCTCATCGAAATCCTTATTAGCCGTCTGCATCTGCCAAAATACCACTTCGAGAAAATTTTCGTTCTGTAAACTGGTTACTCAGCAAAGCTCACTCACAAAGCGAAACTTTCAACGCGTTCTCACCACAGATTCGATTATGCATCGCCGTAAGCGTTCTATATCCAACGGCCGTTGTGGAGCCTCATCGCCTTCTTTGGCAACAAGCGACCTGTCCTTATCCTCTTGCCCATCGGTCGGCTGTGCGGCCGCAGCCGACATTGCCATACGGAGATTAACTGAAATTTTCACTATTACATCACCAAAAAGTGGGTGAGGTAATTGCTGTATCTATAAATGACACAAATGGGATCTCCTATAGGTGCTACTCAAGACTATCAGCTTTACAACGTAATAGGCAACCCAGGCAATGCGAAAAACTTGAGCTGGACTGAAAACAATTTACGAGTTCTTATAACCAGTAATCCCCATCCGTTTATCCTAGATGAAGTGCAAGAACAACAGTCACAGGTTTAGGAAAAGAGCTATTTTCATGACTAGTGATTGAAAGCCCAATTATTCCAGTGAAAATCGAATACCATAAAAATAACTATATTCAAAAAAAAACTGGAAAATATAAAGGCAGGAGCAGGCGGACGAGTTTTTGAGTTTACGCGGTACTGCGGAGACTATCACCTGAAATACGCAATGCTGCAGCCTTCCGACACTTTTATACATTTCTCGATTTTCGCTCTACATTAGGCAGTGTTCATAGTTCACGATTCAGGCGATCACGCGATCGCGTGGATCACGCGATCGCGTGCTTTCCGCGATCGCGTGCTTTACGCGATCGCGTGCTTTACGCGATCGCGTGATCGCCTGAATCACGTAATCAATATATATCTTTTCTTTTCCGCCTGAATCGCGTGATCCACGCGATCGCGTGCTTTCCGCGATCGCGTGATCGCCTGAATCACCCAATCAATATGTATCTTTTTCCTTCCGCCTGATCGAGTGATCGCCTGAATCGTGAACTATGAACCCTGCCTTACATCTGCAACTAATAAAATAAATGTTTTATCTTGAAAATATTCTTGTAGCTTTTCATTCACTAGTTTTTCACTCTTTCAACTCAGGCATGAGTCTGCTGGATGCTGACGGCCTTCCACCGGAATTTTTGCGTCCAGTAGAGTTTGAAGAAGTTGAGCTGGTTGAGGTTGGTTCACATTATACATGAAGAGGGTCAAATAAAGTCGGGGTGGGGGGGGGGGGGGGAAGACGCAACTTTGCGCCGACGTTTCACCCAGGTCAAAGCTTCTTTCTCTCCCTAGGCTTAGGCTAAAGCAGATGAGACCTAAGCTTTGACATAACGCTTTTTTATGTGGAAGGAGGAGATATCAGTTTTAGCCTAAGCCTAGGGAGGGAAAGTAGCTTTGACGTGGGTGAAACGTCGACGCAAAGTTGCGTCTCCCCCCCCCCCCTCCCGACTTTATTTGACCCTATGAAGAAGCTTAATATTTTCTGCTTTTTTTAGAATCCTATAGCCTTGAAACCTAATGATGAGGCTGCAGCAGTCGTTTATGTTAACAATGACGACGATAATTTTGTCTCTGAAGGAGTTTACCAATGGGCTGACGGAACTGTCACCATTGAAGAAGTTGTTGACAATGTAGAAGAGGTACACGGTCGTTGGATATTGTCGCTTTTGAACTTCATCTATTTTTTATTCGCTTTCATTAATTTGGTCGTTGATCTCGTGTCTTCTGAGATCGATACAATAACGTTTCCAGATTGCCCTTCAACCGTTCATTGATGGAGAGGATACGGCTTACGACGATCCCCAATTCGAGTTAGTGAGCAACTCTTCTTTTTTTGTTAAATAAAAACAACCTGCTGAGCTGGTCATTTCCCATAGCTCGGTTGCCACTTCCCATATTTCTTAATATTCAAATTGGTTGTTATTAAATGCCTTTTATTTTCGTGCACTTTCCCTTTTGCCTTTTTGTTCTGTCCCTTGAACATGGTGCGAGCATTACTCTCGCTAATGGTTTTTTTTGCTTTTTTCAACGACTCATTCGTCCATTTACTACTCCAGTACTTTTCCAATAAGAGGGTTCAAACCAATCCTGAAATACTCCCGTCTTGCACTACGTCAACCTATGAAAGCTTACTGAGCCGAGCTTTGACAAGTTTCCGATTCGGGTAGAGTTCCCTCAACACTTGATGACGACTCTACCATTACCCCGTAAATTTGTCAACAACTCATATCTCTCTCGGAATTTTGAAATGATCGGAATGGGCGTGGGAAGTTGTATGCACTTTTAAACATGTGCATCACTATGACACCGAGTTAATTGTAATTGACATAATTTCTCCGTTAACTTCAGGTATGAAGAGGAGGATGTGCAGGTTGACGTCGAAGGAGAATTTTTGGATCCTAACATTCCAGCTAACAACTCGCATTCTACGCACTTCATCGATTGTAAGTCGTCCGGTGAAAACACTCAGCAGGCGGAAAAAATCCCTGTTGCTGCTCATCGTGGTAATGTCCAGATGATGGTGTTGAATATATCGAAGACGAGCTATTCCCAGTAGCCAACGAAGCCATGGGTAACGGTGACGTAATAACGGGCGAAGAGGCAATAGATGGCTGCGAAATGCTCGATGACAGTGAAACTCTCGTTGAATATGACGCTGTGACCGATGCAGAGCCGTTGAATACCGGGCGTCGGTGGGTTTCATTTTTCATCTTCTCTTGTTTATTGGTTTATTGTGTTTTTCTTTGTTTTTAGTAGAGTTCATGGTGATTTATGCAGCTGAGTGAGATGCTTTTCATTTCATTGTGAGCCACACTTCATCTTTTTTTTAGAAAACCACCCACGATAGTTCAATGCGAAATCTGTGGTGTTTTACTGAAGCATCCATCCAAAATAGAAGTGAGCCAGTGACTCTTTCTACATTTTTTAACTCTTGAAATGTGATATTCATCGGTCTGTAGATCCCAAGCACTATATGCTGAAAACCTCTGTATTCAAGGCTCACATGCGGACTCACACAGGAGAAAAACCATTTGAATGTAAATTTTGTGGAACGAAGTTCACACAGCGGACTCCGATGCTCAATCATATCCGTCGACATTTGGGTCAAATGCCATATGCTTGTAGTTACGGGTGTGGGAAGAAATTCGTTAATAATGCCCAAAAAAATGCTCACGAGCTGAGGCACTTAGGCACTGTGAGTTACTCCCACACTTTAGTTTTCATTGTTTTTGCTTTTGATATTTTTGCTGTTTGTTGTGTTGAGTTGGATGTTCCGAAGCGAGTCTGATCTCTTCGTTAGACATTTGAGAAACCTCTGATCTGATCTTGACCATCGTATTATTTTTGTTGTTTTTTGCTTATTTTATGGCACATTTTGGTTTTTTGTGGAAGATGTGTTGGCATTAACAGATTACGATGTTTCCAGAAACGTGCTGGCCCCCCTCGTCCTTATCTAAAACCGCCTAAACGGTCTATCTCTAACAAAGTTTCTTCGAAAATTGATACACGGACTCGACAGTCGGAAGAAGAGCGTCACGCTATGGTTGATTTTGCTCCTCCGGTTGGTCAGATCGATCAGCCCATCTCCGCAACGGCTAGCAAACGGTAGGATTCCATCCGTGAATGTACAATTTCGTCGCTCAGTTTCCATCGATACTTCATATTCTTCAGATTAGACGAAATCATTGAGTCTGTGGTATCTGGTGTTCCGATCAAAAAACGAAAAGTGCGACCTAGTCGTGCACCTTTGCTGGTCCAGTGTCAGATATGTGGCTTGATGTTGAAGCACGCAAGCAAAATTCGTGTAAGTGTAATGGTGAAGTAATTAATGCTGATGAGTGAAAACTTAAACTGGTCAGGTATTAGCGCCTTATCAGGTATTCTGTGGTCCGCTTTAGGCCCATATACGGACTCATACCGGTGACAAGCCCTACGTCTGTATGTATTGTGATGAACAATTCGGCACGTCAGGGACGCTAAAGATGCATATAAAGAGGAAACATACCTCAGGTACATTCCTCTTTTGAAATTAGAATTGGTTTTGAATCAAATTTATTTCAATCCAATTAAGGAGAAAGGCCGTACGCCTGTACCTGGGAATGTGGAAAGAGATTTGTTAGCCTTTCAACCCGAAATGAACACGAAAGAGTAGTACATGCTGGTACCAAGAGATACGAGTGTACGGTTCCAGGTGAGGATGTTTAGTGTAATCGGGTAACTAACCCAACTTTATAGAGACCTTTTCGCCCACTGTCTTTTTTCGTTTGCCTTTTTATGTTCGTTTGCAAGTATATTTGTGCATTTGTGACTCACTATTTCAATTATTGAAAGCGAGTTCAGGTTGCTTCCGTATGTTTACTCGTAGACAATACCTGATGCTCCATCGTCAAAAAGAACACGGTCTCCTATTCAAGCCTATATTTGATCCGCAGGTAGGTGCATCAGTCGGGCTTCCAGTTTAGTTGCACAATCCGCATATATTTTCTTCTTTCCTTTTATTTTCCTTTGGACGTTCTCTATTTTCCGTTTTCATTTATTGTGTTTGAATAACTTTGAATTTGTTCTTCGCTTCGTGTGCTGTCGTTTCTCGTCCATCTCCGCTCATGCTGGAAGTGTTTTCTTACGATATACTTTTCTATATATCTACATTCGCAAACGGGCTAGATTATGTTGTGAGTGGTGTTGCCGTGTGCCAACAGCTGAAGCCTAGCTAATCCCGACTGATAGGTTATCGAACACTACTTGTGAAGCTTTCCCACGGTGCCCCTGAAAGTGCTTGAGAGTAGGAGACACATCCGCAAAAGCGGACCAATATAGTCTCATACCTTTGAATTTGATTGAGAAAGAAGTTCTGCTTTTGTCCCGTTATCTCATTTATTTACTTGAAGGAAATTGCTAATGCTGAAAAAGAGGCCGATCGAGAGTTACGCGTGGAGCAGCAGGAAAATCTCTCATGCCACTATGGCCAATCTGACCAGGTATGTAGAACATCTGCAAAATTATTGAATCACTTCACAACGACTTCTTAAGATCCTGGTAGATCCGTCGACAAATATGCTGGTCCATGTGTCAGAAGATGGCATGGTACTTGAACCGGAAATTGAACAGCACACGTTTATGCAGGGAGAATTTGTTGAAGAAAATGACGAAGACGCTTTAGTAGAGGTACCAAAATAGTTCAGGGATTTTTTCTGAATATTTTAATGTCACATTCTCTCAGATTATGGCAGATGAGCACCATGACGCCAATTCGGCAGCTTCATACTTTGACGCTCCTGATGAGGTTGTTCAGTTTGCACCATCGGACATTGGGCTGGATCCAGGATCATCGGGAGTTGATGGTGTGCATCTGATTGAGGGCGAGGATTTCGAGGACTGCGCTGGAGAAATGCAACCCCAAAGGAGAGAGGAGATGGTGGAGTGTTACAAAGATGAGGTAAGCCGCATAATGAATGTTAATTCTAAGTAATTTCCGTTTTTCAGCCAAACGTTAACAGTATCAGCCGTACCGTGGCGAAAGACTGCGTTTTTAACTTTGTGAAGAAGAAACCTCCACGACCGTCAATTCTTGGTCGCAGGCATTGACTTTGTTTTCTTATTTTTTTGTTGTATACCATTGTTTTGCGTATGACCTTTCGTGTTATGGTGCATTTTATCATGAATCACCTCTTACGGTGACTACGAACTACGGGCATTGTGTTTATTTTGTAAAGCTTTATCAGAACTGTTGATGATTCGTTGAGGTCTTTGGAGATTCTATTATTATGTTGCTGAAATGCCAGAAGCAATTGTTATAGGGATTATTGCTCAAAATAAATTGTTATTCTATGTAATTGGTTGCGTTCCAATATCGGTTACCGCCGCGAATTTACCATTTTTTTCCTGTTTACTACTTGTTTCCTGGAAGGAGAAAACGTTTGTACCAGATTAAAAAAAAGAAAAATCCCATCATTCGAAAGGTTCTCCTCTAATTTGGTACGAATATTACTTTAATGGGAATTATCACTATCTTCAGTGGTATGCTTTTCTCGAGCTAAGCGACATCGTAATATTGCAGAATGTTCGAAGAGGCAGCGGCTGCTGTGGGGACTTCAGGGATGAGCTATATGAGCTACGAAAGTCCAATTCATACAACAGTAGAAGAGCTGGACTCGTCAGAGGTATAAATCGATCACATATTTTTTTTATTTCTCTCATATTTCATTTCGCTTTTAATGTTTACTATTTATTCGCATTTTTATTTATTACTTTACTCTATAAAACTTTATCAAACAGAATCGTCTAAAATTTTTGGTGAAATTTTGAAGGACCGCATTATTGATGTGCAAGGAGATCATTTGGAACCGTATGATTATGTGGACGTCAACAAGGCGGGTTAAACCACTTCTTTGGTAATTATTAGTGTGTATTATTTCCCGCTGCGTATTTTCAGGATGAAAGTGAATCGAATTACGCACGTAGCTCTATACGAAAGTATCGTATGGTTAGGAGGAAGCCAGCACAAACGTTCTATTGTCGGCCATGCAATAAAGAAATAAAGTATCCTTCTAAAATTGCTGAACATTTACGGAAGCACACTGGTGAGCGTCCCTATCAATGTCAGATATGTGGCGCTGGCTTTTCTCAAGGACACGTATTAAAGGTAAGTGTGCTTTAAGTGCTATTTACTCTCCTTATTTTCAAAAGCTCACTTATGGCACCGATGATCGCTTTGCCACTTCCACGTGCTGTTTTTTGTTGTTTTTTTCACTTTTTTGGAATACTTCCACGCTTGCTGAAAGAAGTCAATTCACCGGTTCATCGTTCCTGGGGGACAATTCCGTCAGGCCCTTATCGTGCAAAGGGACGGGCGACACTACCTGTATTCTCCTGGAAGTGATTATCTAACGAATGCCATCCGCAAGTGACCTTGGATTGTGCCTTCAATATAGAAATACAATATAGAGAGTTTGTTCTCACATGGCATGTTTCAGGTTCATATGCGGAGTCATCACGGTGAGCTACCATATAAATGTTCATATTGCGCTGATTCGTTTTGCTCATTGGCTTCGAAGAAACAACATGAAAAGGTTCAGTTGGTTTTTGTTTATGTGTTTCTCACAATTATTTGAAGTTCACGTTATTTCTTGAAAATGTCTGCGTTTCAGACCCATTACCAACCAGATGGCAAGGACACTGCGCAAGAAGAGGAGCTGGTGATCCAGGAAAGTGTCGAAACAGATGGAAATGGCGAAACTACACATGTTGGTGAAGTCGCAACCGAGACCCATATCTATGCATGCCCTATACTTGAATGTGGCATGCAGAGTCGCAGCAAGCAGGAGGTCAGCCTTCATTCATGCCAAACATTTGTGAATATGGGTAGAAATCAGTTCTTCCATGCAATTCGCAGGAGTGAGAGCACACCAGCTGGAGATACATCCTTTGATTAATTCTATTTAAAACGTTTCCGTTTCAAGGTAGAGGAGCACATCGTGGTGGTCCATGGAGAAATGCAAGATGGAGAAGAGTGGATTGAAACTGGTGCAGATGCCGCTGTGTATGCTGAAGGTGAAGAGACCATAGTGGTGAATGAAAGAGAAGACGGAAGGCAAGCTGTCGCGACGGAACAGCACCCTATTATCGAAGCGGAAGACCAACAGTACGACTACTATCCTTATGAAGAAACGGGTGAGTGATTCACAGATGCGTCATTCACATTCCCAAAGTTCCGTAGGTATTCCCAGCTCTGTTAGCATTTGGATGGCTAAATCCCTAGCTAATAACGCTCTGCCAAGCCACCGTGCTGGACTGTGCACTTCTACATTTTCTTGATTACCTTCAGATATTGTGATAGAAGAGGCTCGTGTGACCGGTATGGAACTCCCGGAATCGCAGATTGGTTTGGAAAACGGCATGAATCAAACGCTTGGGGCCACGGATGAAAATGCTCCAGCACAACATATTCAGGTACAGCTTTGGTTTCCTCACCGCAGCGCACTGGGCACATCTCATCTGAAACCCCTTCTATTTTCGATCTTTCCCTCCCTGTGCAATCGAGAACTGTACCACGCATCGCGACTAAAAGTTGAACGTCTTAATATTTGATGCGTCGCGGCATGAGTGATTTTGCCATTTCTCGTAGCGGCTGGATCGCAGAACTGTCCAGTACGTATTAATCATCGCTTAAACTGAGAGCGAAGTGCAATCAAATCGCCGAATATAACTGCGATCTTATCCTCGATTTTTATATTGGGTAGTCTTAAAAGTCTTTTCGTATTTTCAAATACCGCTTTTTCCCTCCAAACTGCTTTCCAGCAATCTCTTCTGTACATACACATGTAGTACAAGTCCACACGCATCTATAGGTATTATTGTCTTCCATCTCCCGGATAACCCTTTTCGGCAAAATAAACATATCAAAGGTCTACCTCATTTTCAATACAAAAATTATAAAGAAAATTTTCTCTGAATGGCGTTAGACAGGAAAAGGAAAAGGTGATATCTGATGGAGCAAGATTAGGGCTATAAGGTGGATGGGGCAGTATTTTTTATCCAGGCTCGAGAATTTTTTGGCGAGTCACTTTTTCAATAGTGGGGAGAACTTACCAAAAAATTGCCTCGCCAAAAATTCTCGAGCCTGGATAAAATTGCTGCCTTATAGCCCTGATCTTGCTCCATCGGATTATCACCTTTTCCTTTCCCAGTCTAACGCCATTCAAAAAAATGGAATTGAAAATGAGGTGACCTTTGATATGTTTATTCTGCCGAAAAGGATTATCCGGGAGATGGAAGACAGCAATACCTATAGATGTGTGTGGACTTGTACTACATATATATGTACAGAAGAAATTTTGTGGATGCAGTTTTGAGGGAAAAAGCGGTATTTAAAAATTTCACACGAAACTTTTAAACGAAAAGACTTTTTAGACCACCTAATGTTTTTTACTACATAACTCTAAGTGAAACTTTCCAGTTATATGAGGATTTTACATACATCGATGATCCAAACGTGCCCCCTCCTACCGAGGAAATAGAGGTTTGTAGTAATTGTATCCCTTCCGTTTTTTGTTGATTAATTCTTGATTATTCGATGGATAGGTGGAGACCTCAGAACAACGGTACATGCTCGACATCGTTTCCCCTCCGCATATACCGTTACAACAATCAATACTCTACGACAATGTTGTTGAGTGAGTTTTATATATTTTTTGTACTTTCTCTTGGTTTTCAACGGACTCACAGAAAGGCTGGGTAAAACGAGCATTGCATAGACTGGTTGATCCTTCCATGAAACCGTTTTCGTTGCCACCGTAATGTTAGCATTGTTTGCCCAGATGTGGAATTGTAACAAATCTTGTTTTCAGGAATGGCATGGATATGTATGACGTCAATCTGACGCAAGAAGACGCTTCAGATGAACGTGTTCGAGTTCTGATCGATCCGAAGCCACCCAAGAAGGGCCGGTTGACGTATGATGAATATTATGACAGAGTAGTTGTACGTTTTATATCCAAACGTACTGGCGTTCACGAACATGGGTCGATTTTTTATCATTTTTTAGAGCAAAAACATGCAAGAAATGGAGGTGAACGCGGCCACGATAGAAATGGCAGCACCGGTACGTCATGTGAGTCTGATGACAGAGGCGGGTCCAGTAGTTGTAGCGCAGCCGGCTGGAAGACTGCGTCGAAATCGTTTGATACAATCACAGTCTGATCGGCCGAATGGAGCAAGGAATCTGGATTGGATCATTGATGCTGTGGCTCGAGTGAGTTTACTGTGCTACTTTATGACGTTTTTGATTGTTAAACGATTATTTTTGAAAGGTCCAAGTGGTTTAGGGATTGGATGTGGATTCGGCAAGTCCCCACAATCGACGAAAACCGGTAATGCATAAATGTCAATATTGTGGTCGGGTCGACAAGTATCCAAGTAAAATCAAAGCACATCTACGTACCCATACTGGAGAGAAACCATTCAAGTGTGATATATGCGGTATGACGTTTGCACAACGCACCCCTATGCGTTTGCATGTTCGACGGCATTTAGATCAGAAACCGTGAGTACCTCGAGTGCTTTATTCTTTTGATATGTAATACCACGCCAAAATTTTCAGGTACATATGTACCATAGAAGGCTGTGATCTGCGGTTTGTATCAGGCGCTTTGTTGAATTATCATCAACATACGAAGCATTTTTTGACGAAAAGGTGAATTTTTGAGTGATCCTAAACTTTAAAACCAGAATTTCAAATAACCATAATACGATCAGGAATTCTTTTTTGCTATTTTCTGAATTCCTTTAATTTTCACTTAAGGTACATTTGCTTGAAAGGCTGTGGGAGATTCTTTGCGAGTGCTAGAAATCAACGGAATCATGAAGCGAGATGTTTCTACAATACCGCACAGGCCCACGATTTTGGTGATGCGATCTATGAGCAACTGGTTTATAATGATCAGGAGGAAGAAGAGGCTAGTGATCACGAGGTGCGTACCTATAATACCATGAGGTATATTGTAATTCTACAATATTGTGATTCACGCGATTCGGTTCTGGGCTAATCTGTACTGTCTCACATTTGTCAGGCTCCTACTGTAGTCGCAGCCGTTTTCTTATAGAGCATTGAGTACGCTTGGGTGGTAGACCTTCGAAGATAAAGGTGGAGCTAATAAATAGAGCAGCAGTTCAGAAAAACACTGCGAAAGGTCGCAAAGCTAGGGAATGAGATTCCTATCCCTTCGCTGAGAATAGGTGTAATACCGTCCACTGACCTCTCGCTACCCAATTCTGTGATGTATGGCGGTCATACGCAGCTGATTTGGATAAGCTGACTGCTGGAGAGTGCTGCGAGACCGCCATATGACCGCGTGGGCAGTCAAATTGACCTGCATACTGCTTCAAGTCTAACAATTTCTGGCCCCCACTTTTTACTGCATTTCGCAAATTACACTTTCATTTTGAGAACTTATTCCCAGAGGATGGAACTCAAAAGTCAGTCCGATGAATGAGATTAGTTTAGATGAATGAAGAGCTCGAGCAAGCACTGGAGACTGTGGAAAATACAATACTCGTATCTGATGGGAAGCCGCATGAAGGGAGCAAGAACTTGTTCAGTGCAAGCTGATGGTAATTATGGGTTTTTGCTTAGAAAGCGATTTTTGGATAAGGAAAGTGTGATGGTGCTCACTTCTGCCTTTTTTCTATTGTATACCTTTTATGCTGTCGTGAACCTTGTCTGTGATTTATTAATTAGTGTTTCTGCGCGGCAATGGGATTACATTGATCAGCAAAATACCCGCTGTTGGTTTTTTTCATGAAGGAAGCTTTTTTGTTATGCTTTTGGTTATGTCTTTGCTTTTTTTCGTTTTTGAATAGTTTTTATTATGCGGATTGACTTTTGATGTGACCGCACCTTAGGCAAAATACGGGTTTTTATATTTTGTTAAATTGATGCCACAAAGTATCACATTCATTGTATTGAGTGATGTGGGTATGTGTTCTATTTGGTTGTTAATAACAAAATTTCATAGATTTTCTCAGCTATTGTTCGTGATTGACACAATAAAGTGTATCTTTAAATATTTGGACTCACTGTTATTCATGGGATTTCGTGATCATCATTGGAAAGGGAATACACTCGTAGTGTCCTTTTCTTATGTTTCATGAAGGGGCGGAGCTAGTGTCAGGAAGCGGAGTTCCTTCTGGAACACAACTGCTCCGTTTCTATTTGCGAATTTTTTTCCCTGATTTATGTCCCTCCCATATTACGAGTTGTAATAGAAGAATACAAAAAAGCTGCGAAAAGTGGGCAAGATTTGAGAGTTGAAAAAGTGTAGAGCATATGGAAGTGCTAGAAATTTATAAACAAATAGAATTAGCAAAAAATAACATCTGTATTTGTAAAATTAGTTGCTGAACAGTCGGATGTGGTTTATCTGAATTTTCCAATTTTTACGAAATTTTCCTATTATTTACTGCTCTACAGTGATAGGCTGGGAAAATTGATTGCTAATCGCTCCTTCGACAGACAGGACTTGAAATTAAAAGCTTCTCGCCTTTCTCGAAAATGCACAGTCATAATTAAACCTATTAGATGAAAGAAAATTTCATTGAAACTTGACCACTTGAGTCAAGCAAAATTGTTCTGAAACTCGAGAAATTAACATAGATTGCATTGTGTGCCTGAGAAATTCGAAGAGAAAAATCACACCAATCTGCTTTCTGGACGTTGCCATGACTACGGCCGCTATGGTGAATGGTTGCAGAACATCTATGGCCGCTTGTCTTCACGATTTCGTGATCATTCTATTCTGCTTTAATTTGTTTCTAAAATATTTATAGATGATAACCATGGCTTATAAACCACTTGGATTTGATCAGTGATCCCTTTAACCATCAGTCTAGCCCATAAATTTTTGCATTGATTAAAAAAAATATGTACGCTTTAGGTTTTCTAATGAAGCTGGCGAAGCACCCCGTTACAGAAACTAGGAACTTTGTTCTCCTTCCCACTGTTGATGCATAAAAATATATGAAAAGCAGGGTGGAGGTGATGCAGTGAAACGAGGCGCTGCCGCCACTAGCCTTGACCAAGGATCAAATCCCACATCAATTGCCGCTCAGGTCAACCAAACCTTCCATCCATTCTGGGTCGGATAAGCATTTCCAGATTCGTCTGAACAAGGGGTTATGAGATCACTAATTCGACCGGCAATCTAAGTTGGTGTAGTGTCGATAATGGTGTCTCCAGGAGCCATTACATCACTTTATGAAAAGAGTCGAAAACACGTTCTGTGCGCGAATTATAGGTTAAATAAAATCCGAAAATGAATTTGGAAATCTGCAATCGGATTTCCTGCAGCTTTCACGCTGTAATGGTCCACTTTTAGTTGCATATTTGCCCGGGGGCGGTGCTTGACGAAGGGGCGCGGTTATTATCGCGTGTCGCGTATTCGCGGATTATATAACAATACATCACAAAACGCATTGCCTGTGATGATTTGTTTCATCACACTATATACGTGCTCAGATTCTAGTGGTTTGTAAAGGACTTGAATGATGAGTTACATGCTGAAAATATCTTTTACTGCCTCTATTGCAGCCTGACGACGTCGCGTGGTCTGTTGGTTGGATGGTCTGCAGAAATTAAGTAGCTTAAGTAGCGAATACCTTAACTTGCTCAGTTCAGGCAATGCTTTCCGATGTACACCTTCACAAGCTGGTGATCGAACCAATACGGCCACCTCCAGCTGAGCATACAGAAAGTTCAACGATGACGGATCCGTTACAAGTTCGAGAAGTGGAGACAGATCCGATGGAGAGACGATCAGTTGCCGTCGGAACGGAAGCCGATGAGGAGAGAGTGACTGCCGAAGGAGTAACAATCACGGAAGAGGTATGCCACCCTTGAGTATGCTCTCAAAGTTCACGATCTCCGACCCTGATCAATAGCTTTGGGATGAGCCGTGCACCTCAAGTGTCCGGTAGGATACGTATAGTATAGCTCAAAAGTATTCGGCTGAACACTTTTTGTCATAACTTTTCTTCTACTTGACCAAATTTGACAAAATTTTAATATGTGGTGCCTGAACTTATTGTCAACATTTCCTTCTACTTTATTGCCGCTTGACTTTTTCCATGGTTTTTTTTTACAAGAATGAAAACGGCTTGGTCAAGAAAAACGGCTTTCTTTACAAAAACAAAACGAGCAAGCCTCAGAGAACATTAATATTCTGTAGAAAGACCACGATTTTTGATGACAGCGGCACGGCGGGACGGCATTGAGATGGCACTCCAAGAACAAAAAATTGCATTTAACCAAGCAACTTACACCGTTGAGTGCCAAAATATTAGGTTGTCCCAAAAGTCTTGTAGGATTTTTCTAAAAAAATCATTAACTCTTGTTTACTTCGAGGCAGGTCTAGGCGGTTCAGGAATATGGTAGAACGTTCCCCAAGCTTTTCTAGGAAATTATGTAATGACCCACCAAATCCCGTAGAGAGAGCTACAATGCCCGTTGTCGATACCCACCCAACTCGCAGTGTCATCTACTATGAGCGGTCTTGCGGCACCAAAACGACGGAAGCCTGCCACTCGATCAGCGCTGCATTGGGCAAGGGATGTGTGAGCTACGAGACCATGCGCCGCTGGTTCATCAGCTTCAGCAACGCCGAGACTGAAGTGGAAGACAATCCACGCTCAGCACTGAGCTACTTCTGGGGCGCTGATGGAATGCTTTTCCATGAGGTGCTGGTACAAGGCGAGACAGTCATTGCTGTTGTATACACCTACCAGCTCCAGCAGCTCGCCGTCGCTGTTCGAGAAAAGCTCCAAAAAATTTCCGCGGTCAAGGTCCGCGGCCGTCCTCCCAAGACGACGCCCCCTCCGATTTCACGAAAAGTACCCAGGCCAAGCTACACGAGCTCGGCTGGGATGTCCTGTCCTACAGGCCATACTCCCCAGACATTGCCTCTTCTGACTATCACCTTACCCATCCTCTTGAATCCTTCCTGGCCAAGAGAAAATTCCTTGATTACGGCATGCTTGCAAAGGCGATCCCTGATTTTATCGACTCCCAGAACCCAGGGTTCCAGGAAGGGGGAATCAACGATTTACCTATGAGGTGGCAGAGTCTTATTGATAACAATGGTGAATACGTTGCTGCCTAATTGTAATTTGTTGGAAGAAAAAATAATAAAAAATGGTGGTCGAAAAAAATCCTACAAGACTTTTGGGACAACCTAATAGTATATTTAGTATGCAGTGTCTCCAAGTACAACATACTAAAATTTCTCTTAGATCGGTCCAGTCGTAAAAAAGTTACAAGTGAAAAACCCAAGTGAACAGCCATTTGGCCGAATACATTGAGCGCTACTGTAACTGGATCCAAAGTTGAAAAGTTAGATTGTTTTGAATAAACTTATGCCCTGCCATGGGGAAGAGGATTCTTCTTTGCTTCTATTAGGTTGGAACATAATTTCTGTCACACTTTTTGTTTTCCTTGGGGAAAACTGTGGAAGCTTCGGGAGCATTTGGTAGGGGGGGGTATATGAAGCGTCTGAAAAGGGCTTCTGAATAGCACATTCATATTCTCTACGGCTTCAACTAGCAGTGAATTTACGGCAATTTCGCGAAAGGTGCGAAATTCACGAACACCGCCTCGGTTCCTCAGCATGCGAGGCCACTAACAAAATTAACCAGTCGATGGACCCAGGTACTGTCTCTCATATGGCGGCAGCCCGATGGCTCGATCGGCTCAAATTGGAACAGGAAAGATTTCAAAAAATTGCATTGAGGAAAAAACTTTTTTTTTTTGAAAATTTTCAAAAAAGTAGGAAACTGTTACCATCCAACACGACAGCCACTGCCGATCTCTACTGCAGGCAATTGGACACCGGAGCGGCAAAACTTACCGGAAAAATGGACCAAGACCTCTTCCTCCACGATAACGCTCACCCACATGTGGCAAAGTTGGCGTGTCAAAGGATCCAGGACCTTGGCTAAACGAAGCTCCCCCGTCCACCGTAATCTCCGGACATGGCCCCAACTGACTACCACCTATTCCGATCTCTGAGCCACTTCCTCGATGGACCGCAGTTCAAAGATGACGATGATCTTAAAATCGGCCTCCAGACTTTCTTCGACCAGAAATCTCCAGACTTCTATAAGCAAGGCATCTATAATCTCCCTATTCGTTGGCAATATATTGTTGATCATAATGGTGCATATTTTGTTGATTGAAGTTAGACACAAATAAAGAAAAATAAATTTGAAATTTTTGTCATTGTGTGACAGAAATTATGTTCCAACCTAATACAAAAATAGGGGCCATGCTGTAATTGCTAGGGAGCATTTCCAATCCTTAAGCTTCTACCGTGCAAAATTATCCTGCTGACAGCTATTTTCAGACCATTGCTCTAGTGGAGTCTCTTCTTCGTGATTCATTGAATTCACACAAAATTTTCAATCGCCTGGAACCTTTTCACAAAAGTAGTCTCATCCAGCTACAACCGATACGATCAGCCACTGTCACACCGGTATTTTTTAAGTACTTTTTGAATTTATTCAATTTAATATTATGAGGCATGTATCAGTATGGATTCGCGGACCGCGACGTACGGTACCATGCGTGGGCGAGCTAGAAGAAGGGTCAAGCATGGGTCGAGAACTCCATCCTCAAAAGGAGATGGGATCAGGAAAGAGAATGGGCCGTAATTGATTGGTGCTCGAGTGAACCTTGCTGTTCCTTTATTTTTTTCTATTGGGAAAAGAATGCTTTAACAAGGAGCAGTATTTGTAATGTACCAATTACATATGACAGAAATTTTCACTGGAACAGCAGTGATTTTCCCACCTCATTTTGTGTGTGTATGGTGTATTCTGATGAGAACGGTCATTCCTCAGCGATTCTATGGCATAATGCGCATAGTAGTCCAAATTTCGACAGTCCCTCATCTTTTCATAAATTCCTCGGCAACGTGAGATCGTTAGTTTTTTGGCACACATTGGTGGATGATCGGTCTACTGCATTCTTCAACGTTGAAGTTCCAAGGAGTTGCAGTTGGGGTCTTATATTGACCCAAAATCCTGAGCACTCCCGTCGGAATCCATGAGCAAAGTCCTGTTTATTATATATGTACTGTGGTTGCATTCAATTAATTGAGATGAAAACTCGAAAATGTCCAAGAAAATTCAAATTTCTTCATCAGGTCTGCAGATGGCGGTGGTTTCGTAGTTGTTTTCAACAGCCGAATCTGCCTTATTATCGTGTGCTCACGTCCCTCTTCTTTTGGATAACCCTATTTTATCGACATTTTATTTTACTAGACATTGCAAAAGTATAAATTAGTATAAAATTGGGTCCTCTCTCCATTATCTTTTTGAACACAACTTTTAAGCAGTATACCAACAGCACGTACATGTATGTATGCATGCATGCAGTTATTAGTCATCAGTGGATTCTTCGATAGGTTTGGGAAAAGGTTAACGTATTTTTCACAAAAAAAATTCTCAACCAATGTTTGACCTTAGTCGGGAGCTCCGTATGTAATCGGCTCCTTAGCGAGTACCCTGTCATTTGCCTTACTTTAGCACATAACATGAAATCGTCTCTGCGCGCCGCGTGCGAATCCTGTCCTACAGAGCAAATTAAAAATTAAAACAAAAATAGATAAGTAAAATCAGACTATACAGGTATGTTGGTGAGCGTAATGAGCTAGATTGGATGGGTATTTCAGCGCTATTAGCGGAATCACGTAAACGAAAGTATTATTATCTTAGCGTAAGTCAGAGATACCGGAAGGGGTAATTTTGCAGTTTATGGAATATAATGGTAGAATTGCCCGGCAGTTTAAAAGTAGAGAAAAAACAAGATGAAACGGCGAAAAACCGAAAAATTGGAACCCAAAACCTATTTCTCTCTCGCCCCCTCTGCGTCTAACCGGAGGTAGACTGCAGACGGGCGGATAGGCTAAATCAGCCGGCAGCGAACGTTGTCCCGCCGTCACGGCAACTCGCCCGACTAATGAACTGCAGAACGACACACCGTCCTGCGGGGCCGTGATAAGACCCGCCGCGTTTTTTTTTTGGATGCGTGTTTCACCACATATCCTCTCTACTAAAGTGGAAGGTTTGTTCAGAAAACATGTACTCCCAGTTCTCACTTTCTTTTACATCATTTTACGTAAGAAAAAGTTGAGATCTTTTATTGCACGGCAAGACGTCAAATTATGTTTTGAACGATTTCAGTTATCCGCTGAAACTCTCCCGGTGTGTTCACTCTCATGCGGTTCAGCAGGTCGAACAGCAGTTTTGATCGGTGAATCAGAACACGACACATGGTGTTCTCATGCTGGAAAGGTGATAATCGCTCAACGAAGCAAAGTGAGTTTCCGTAAAACAAACTCACTACATCTCCACCAAAAGCAGTTATTGAGCCTACTTCACATGAAAAAATTACAAAATTAGTATTCAAATAGATTTCGGTTTGTTTCGGCTTTCTGAGGTTGACGCTGTCGTTTATATTTAAGAAGAACTGTCTAGAAATCAAATCAAAAACCAGTCTGTTCAGTTCCTGATCATACCTGTAGCTGCTGTTATGTGGGCGGGGATGCACTGTGAAATAATCGCTACGCTACCGTTCGCTCCATACTACATGACCGATTGGTTTTGAAAAAGCTAGCGATGAAATTTGAGAAAAGTCATGTCTTCGATATAAATTAGCTGTGTTTAATGAGTTGCATTTGTTCTCCGTTTTCCAAGTGTGAGTCATTTGGGTTCTTGGGAGTTCTCGACATTTATTCTCAGTGACTTGAGTTCTTGCGAAACAAAATATAAACATGGAACAATCATGATAAATACAGCAAACAGCACATGCACATTTGACGATAATTCTCTCAATAACAGTCTTTGATAAATATTAAAAAAAAACAAAAAATAGCCAACAGGACTTCACATATCACTATTACAGTCCTCCTCCATTCCCCTAGCTGTGTGTCCATCAGCTTCGGCCTGGTCATCACAAGGAATGCTGGCCGTAGGTGATGTCGCCGGCGACGTCCACCTTATTATCAATGACGCTGTTCTCGGCACTTTAAAGGTGATTTTTAAATTTTCTAGTTAATGTTGAGCATTATTAGGCTGCACTGCTACTCACTTTCCACCCCTCGAGTACGGTGGTTGGTGCTAAACTCATTTCAGAAAATGAAACACCCTTTAAGAATTGGCCCCTGCAAGTCGTTGTCCATACAACATGTGCATTCTAATGTCATTACGATTACCATCAGAAGCCTGTGCACACCGTCTTCCAATACGAAAAATTTTGAACATTTCGGCCTTAATTTTATTGTAAATCGTTAGTGACTCAGGTACACTCTCAAGCCGTCTCTGCTCTCGACTGGATCTCGCAATCACAAATTGTATCTTGTGGAGCAGACGGCCTCATAACTATTATACATCTGAAGGGGACTTCCCTCGAAGTGGATAAGGTATAGAAGATGAAGCTTCATGAAGTATATCGAGATGTATCACAATTTTTTCTCACACTGAAACCGAATGACGTGTGGTGTACGACAGGACACTCCAATTGGTAGCTCACACAAAGAGTTGGTGGTCGGGTTACTTAGCCAGTGGCCACCATAGTGAAAACAGCTAGGTACTTGTTGCACGCACGCGTTTTGCATGACGTGGTGACCCAGTTGAGTGTCCTGTCGCACGCCTGACTGACGCGTACAGTATGAAAGATATTGCCTTCGCGCGCATAGGATCAATAGCCTCTACTCATGTGCAATAGGTGGCGATTTCTCTTGTATGCATGGCGGTTGATAAGTAAAGAATGCATAGAAGAGCTATTTTTGCCGAGGTCAGCTCATTTACTTTACGCTTCGAGTGATATTCTTCAATTACAGTCACTACGACTTGCCGTAACTGATCTACCGCGAAAAATTCGCAAGTCTTCATCATCAGCAAAGTCACTTTCAGTTGTTGCCATGAGCAGGTGAAGTAATTGGATTTGTTCATATAACAGACGACAAAACTTGAACAAAAAAGTTTAGGTGGGTCACTTACAGGCAGTAAGTCCTGATTTCCATCATTATTGTTTTCTGACGGAAATGGGAAAATGGCTGAAAAAGCTACGGGCAGACTTTCCTATCTCTGGAATGCCTGATTCTGGGCTATGATAACGAGCCTATTAAGTATTTATGTAAATGATTCCTCACTCAAAGGACCCGGCCCAGTATTACTTAGATAGAAAAAGTGCGAATTTGAAATTGAAGGGAAACATCTTTAAAGGCACAGTTCACGATGATTTTCACGCCTCGTCGCGCTCCATGAAGACTCTGGGAGTGCTAAAGAACACAATTGTGGAGGAAAAACGGGGAAACTTTCCACTTTGAAAATGAAGTGTTTCTGACCTTTGGATTCGACGAGTTGGCAGCTTGAAAGCATGTAATATTTGGACAAGTTTTTACGTGATAAAATCCGATAAGGTTGTTTTTACAATGGGAGTATTTCCTATCATTCCTTATCGCAGTCGATATCACGCCTCTCATACACGTGAAAGCCACCGCTTACCAGCTGGTTGAATCGAAGATGGGTGTGGGCCATCTTGAGACGGTGGCCGTCATCTTATTTGCATGTTCCTTACGCGTTAAGCACTCACCATTGCGCCGCGATGATGGCACACCCTTTGCCTTTGTGGAAGGGGCTATCTGCTCGCTGATGGAACCAAGGTACTCATATTATCGTGAACTGTGCCTTTAACTTCCACCATGTACCTCACCCGTACAGTTTAAAATTGGTTACGGGTAAGGGGCACACTCGCCACATTACGTGACAAACTCTATTCGAGTGTCCTGTCGTACACCCCACACTTGCTCGACGTAGTTTGAAGCTAGGATCTACCCCTGCCAAGCCATACAAACCTTCGGCAAATCTGGAATCGATCAGTCGCCATCAAGGATAATGGTAAAGTAAAGGCACGTAATAGTACATACTCGGCCGGCCCCCCACGGATCATTACGGTTGCCCATGGACCTTTCAATGCCCTTCCAAGAATGTGAATGGAAGCCAAGTGCATGGTTCACCACATCAAAGGGATTGATTAATCACGAGTTTTCGGTGTTTTTATTGCTTGTGTTAATTACAGGTCAGGTGCAGAGGTATGCATTGCCAGTGAGACAGGCGGCTTGTGGATTGTATCAATACCAGATCTCCGATTAAAGACCATCGTCAACGAACCGCAGGCTGTCCAATCAATTCTGTATCTCTCATCATTCGTCGTTTTATGTGGAGATCCTGAATCGACGACACTGCTCCTGAACGATGGTTCATTTGCCGACACACTCCCTATAGGCGCTATGCATCAATGCAAAGTCGACGAAGAGCTGCTGGTCATTGCTGACGGCACTCAGATTCTTATCTATGATGTGTCCACAAGAAGTGTCATGCTCAATGAGAAGCGACCTATGCGAAGTATGAACGTCTCACCACAAGGCGATCTCATTATTCTTAATGACAATGAACTTGTCACGTATAGGCTCATGAAAAGTAATGCATAGTTTGATAAATTTGAAATAGAACAAAGTTCATGAAGTATCGAGAAGTGAAGAATTCAAAAAGTTCGCGAAAGAACGAGTATGTTATCTAGGCAATATAGTTTTCGAAATGTACAAGTAATAGTTATGGGGTTATGAGGAATCCTCATGGGGGGTCGCATCTTAGGTTAGAAGTATCTGGGTATAATTTCATTCACAAATTCATAGAGTACTTCTCATCGACTACCTCCTTTTATGTTATTGTATCCTTTGAAAAGAAAGTGATCAATAACTATACTTTGTACTATGTAGGTACAGTCCATTTCAGAAAAACTGAGTGGGCGTGTCCTACGGACTTGTATGAACGTGTATCAGACCCTCTCGATTCTCTCACTCCGCACACACTCTCACTATCGCCACGCACTCTCACTCTCGCCATTAATCCAAGTCCGTGGGACACGCCCAATCAGTTTTTTCGAAAGGAACTGTAGGAGAGAAGCGCGTAAGTCAAAATTTTCACAACTTCACATCAGTCAAACCTCCAACGTCTCCTTCTGTTCCATATTACCAATGCAATCAAGGTGTAAAACACTAATCGACCAACTTTTTTATTTGAGAAAAGCAAACAATAACATGCCAATAATGGTGTAGACTTATTATTACCCTCCAACTTTCCTATATGTGAAATTAATTGTTAACCAATTACTTAGGAATTGGTGGAGGCGGTGTAGTGACATGTGGCGCGCACCTCACTCTCATGTTGCGGGATCAAATCCCGCATCAACGCCACAAGTCAACCAAGCCATATCCTTCAGGGGTCGCTAAATTGGCACTAGACTCGTGTGCGATGATAAAAGCACTGGCTCGTACATCGGCTGTCCACCGTAAGTCATTGTATAGGCGACATCACATTCACCAGCCACCACGATTCTGAATGGAACTAGAATGTGCGGCGCATCCGGATGGATTGATTAAGGCCAAAAACTTCGAGAAAATTTCAAAACTTTATTTAAGAATTAACTTCAAAATCAAATGGTTCGTTTCGCCTCATACCCTCATGCGAACCATTGTCACCTCAGCACAAACCAGGCTGGACATCTTCCCAAGCCCACGCCCACGCAAACTTCCTCTGACCGAGAGTACCTTTTCTGCTTGTCTTCATAATTTGAAATAAATGGAAAAAGTTTCGGAATTTCCCTTGTTTCATAAATATTAAAAACAACCACTCTATAAGTAATCCAGACACTGAAATACTATCAGCTGTGGAGGCACACTCAATCTATGCCATATCCGGGGACGTAATTTATCTGAAAGGAAGACCCGTTCCCCTCTGCTTCCCAGGCTGGTCTTAATAATATTGAATAAATGAAAAAAGAGTTTTCGTAATTCTTCTTATTGTTCATAAGTATTAAAAACACCAGTCTATAAGTAATCCAGACACTGAAATACTATCAGCTGTGGAGGACACACCAAATCCATGCTATATCCGGGGACGTATTTTATCTAAAAGGAAGGTCAATTCCCCTCTGCTTCCCACGCCTATCACAAAAAAGTCAAAGCCAATCCCTCGATCTGCTATTCTTCCTTCTGCTTCCTAGTCTTTCCTTGTTCGCTTGCTACTTCCTTCTTTTCCTACTGAAGAACTTGAGAGGACGAGGGGTGTGGCGGTTCAATGGATTTATGTGAGACAGAATAGTAGCCGGGATAATGATATATTTATCTGTAGACAAGTAAGGTGAGCAAACCAACGTCTTGCTCGTGACGTTAGAAGAAAAGCGAATGAGGCCCACTATCTTGTGGGGCCGCTGACTCTATGGACGCCCGTATAGAATGTCGTCTCAGACAGCGAGACGACGAGGGATCGTCGTAATCGACGACGATTAGGGGGGCTATTTCCAGTGTGCTGAGGTCGACCTAGAACTCAAGGAAATCATTGAATGAAGGAACTGTTTTGAAGGAAAGGCCATTTTAAATTGGTTCTCGTGCTTAGATATTATACAATTCCCTTGTCTAAAGTTGAACAAACTATGACCATAGCCATTTGACAGCAAAGGTGCTCCAATGCTGATTTATGGAACGTCGTTGGGCGGGAGTTCGCATATCATATTTATTGTTTGGTGTCTTGTTGCTGTTGTTGTTTTGTAATTGATAAATAGTTTCTTTTTTGTCTTACGACGTTCGAAATTACCTAGGTTCTCTATGCTGTGTTCCATTTGAAAGTCTAGCAGATTAGTTTATTAGTTTTATGGCTTCAGGGATTGAAATAAACATGACCGCTCAGGAAATGAAGAAAACCGAAGATGGAGGGATGGTGAACCGTGATGAGATGAAGAAGGCTGGAGAAGAAGTGAATCGTGATGAGATGAAATATTTGGACCAGATCCGTGAAATCATGACGAATGGTAAACTACGTACTGATCGGACTGGAGTTGGAACTCTATCCATTTTCGGCATGCAGTCACGCTATAATCTCCGTGGTGGTGAGATCTTTCTCTTTTCAGCCTAAGTTGAACTTTCAGGCTTTCTTTTTAACATGTGAGTAGCCATTGCTTTAACGCGTTTCATAACAAATTTAAAATTTTTGGTCATTCGCGCTGCTAAGGCGTTCTGAGATCTAGCAATGTAATATATTAGTGGTGAAGTTGCTATACTTAGTGGTTTCTCTTATTTTCGTCTCAACCGCCTGATGACAAGGCTTTGCAGATACCGGGTCAAAAAGTCGGGGTGGGGGGGGGGGGGGGGGGGAGACGCAACTTGCGTCAGATTTTCACCAACGTCAAAGCTTCTTTCCTCCCTAGGCTTAGGCTAAAGCAGATGAGACCTATGCTTTGAGAGATGCTTTTTCATGTGGAAGGAATGAATATCAATTTTAGCCTAAGCCTAGGGAGGGAAAGGAGCTTCGACGTTGACGCAAAGTTGCCTCTCCCCCCCCCCCCCCGACTTTATTTGACCCCAGATACCTTCTTTGATAGTCTAATGAAGAATTTTGTTGATGGCCCTGAGCCGCTGTTCAGTTTGAGAAAGTCTAGTTAGGTTTCGGGATAACCTCGTCTGTCTTCTTCTGCTTGCCTCGGAAACTTAATTAGACTTTTCTAAAACTGAACTGCGGCACAATGGCTATCAATAAAATTCTTCAGTAGCTATTGAGTAGTTGCGCTCGTATTAAGAGTTTCATCTTCCCAGTGAGCTTGGGTAAGCGATGCCGTAGGCGAGTGACGCTAGGGAGAACGTCACCACAAGACAAAAGCAAAGTAGTAGTGAATCAAGAACTGAGTTTTCGGATGCCAAGTATCCCTGCCCCTGATAATTCAGCTTCAGACTCTCCAGAATAGATTTCCTTTTCGGCTCGATCAAAAGGTTCTATTATTACTTTTAAGGAGTCATCCCGTTACTCACGACGAAGCGAGTTTACTGGAAAGGTATCCTCCTCGAGCTGTTATGGTTCATCCGCGCTGACACCAACAGTAAGCATCTTTCCGAGAAAAACGTCAAGGTGAATTTCCAGTTTACATTCTGAAACAGTGTGTTCCGTTTCATTTTCGGTAATTTTTTAGCTCGAATTTTTCTTCAGCTTCTAGGGCATTCAGCTCTCAAACTAGGAAAATTGAGGTGGCTCAAATTAACTGTTTCCTGTGCATATGCGACCACCACTTCTGCCCCTGCCGCTCTGCTGGTTTCTAGTGCTATCATTTATCGTTACAGATTTGGGATGCTAATGGATCCAGGGAATTTCTTGATGCGCTCGGTTTCACTGACCGAGAGGAGGGTGATCTTGGACCCGTGTATGGATTTCAGGTGAGTTTTTCCTTTTGCGACAGCGAGTTTTTGAAAGTGCTGTTTGTCATTAATAAGCTTTGTCTCCATGAAAGCCTTCCTGTGAGCTATTGGACACCCCTTAATTGCTTAGCAACTTCAAACTGGTCCATTAAATATGTTAAGTGCAATGATTCCAGGGTGAGAAGGATTTATTCGATACATTTTAGTGGCGTCATTTTGGTGCAAAGTACAGGGGTCCGGATGCAAATTATGATGGTGAAGGAGTTGATCAGCTTGCTGAAGTTATCAGTCTGATCAAAAATAATCCTGACAGTCGGCGAATCATTCTTAGCGCATGGAATCCGTCCGGTATGATTTCATGGAAATGTTTTTTTGTTTTCCTTTCAGTTGTTCAATTCAAGCTTATTTTTTTGCCAAATCTTTTCTATAAGTTATGAGTTGTCTATGATGCTTTGAGATCTCAAAATCATGGCCCTTCCTCCATGTCATACCCTGTGCCAGTTCTACGTGCACGAAGGAGAGCTAAGTTGTCAGTTGTACCAAAGAAGTGGAGACATGGTATTTTTTAGTTTTTCCACTTTTATTTACTTATTTATTTATCAATATACTGTTTTCGAAACGTTTATTTTCTCCAAATATGATACTCAGGGCCTCGGCGTTCCTTTTAATATTGCCAGTTATTCCTTGTTCACCCACATGATCGCCCACGTCTGTGGTTTAAAGGTTTGCATTCACCTACAAACTCACTATGCTCGGCTAAAAATTATTTCTAGGCTGGTGATCTTGTTCATACCTTGGGAGATGCTCACATCTATACGAATCATATCGATGCTCTCAAAATCCAGGTATGGTTCACACTTAATGTGCTGGAATTTTCTTGAAACTTGAAAACTTTTCCAATTTATTAGCTTGCTCTGGACAAATTTACCAAGTCCTGTAAGAGCTATGGGAGCAGGAACGATCCTTGTGATAGTTATCAAATTATACTTACAGCTAGAACGAACACCTACCGCTTTTCCAACGATAGAATTTGGTGAAGGAATCAATTCAATCGATGATTTCACCGAGGAGAAAATCATATTGAAGAACTATAGTCCTCAGAAGGCTATCAAGATGGAAATGGCCGTTTGACTTGAATCAACAGCCTCTCCTTCTTCTATTTGTCTTGGATTTCAAATTAGTCTTTTTGAACCCTTCAAACTAGCTATTTTTTGATAGCTCGCCTGACTTCATTGACAGTATTTGCATATATTGACAACCTCATTTAGCCATCCCTGTCCACTTAGTAACTTTTAGTGATCTCAGGTAACATTCAAGCTACCAATCCGCCGAAATAGTCTCGTTGTCTAAGATTTTCCGGTTTCTTTTCGGTCTCATCACCGCTTTGCACATGTAACAGCATATGATCTTGCCTGTTTCTTTGATATATATACTAAGCCAGTTTCATAATTTTCACCCTGATATTTTTAGTTATTTGGTGTGCGGTTGTTCTGTTCTTAAGAAGCAAATGAAGTTTCTCGTTGGGTTATGAGCTCTGGTCATTCTTATGAAAGGTGAATGAAATACAGGGAGTAACACAGCACGTTGACAAAGTAAGACCCTTGTCATTTTTTGGTAGCTCACAAAGGTAGCATTGGGGGGAAATTCGGAGGAGAAGTAGAAGAAGTAGTGAATATGAGAGTCAAGATGCCTAGTAAAATTACAGTGGAGAAGAAACGGATGGAAATGACAAAATTCCGAGAAATAGGACCCCTTTCCCACCGTTGATTCTCGACGCGGACGACCTTTCCGTCTAGGAGGGTAGTCCGAGCTAAATATTAGGTTGATCAGAAAGTTTTGATAGGGTTGAGATTTTTTTCTATTACTCAGCAAGTAATGCATCTAATCAACAATATAATAATCATCTATAACACTGTCCCACCTAAAGAGCAAGTCAGCGATTTTCTTCTCCCAGAATTAGGAGGATTAGGAGTCAAAGAAGTCACCGACCACTCGTTCAAGGTGACGAAATTTTTTTTTGCTAGGAAAGCCTTAGGGGGCCGGAACAAGTGGTAATTTGAGGGGGCAGTATCAGGTGATTAGGGTGCATGAGGAACCGTGTCCCAACCTAGCTCCTCCAATTTTGCACGGGTCTCTTTACCTATGTGAGGGACCCGCGCAAAATTGGAAGAGCTAGGTTGGGACAAGGTTCCACATCCGTCCTATTCCCCTGACCGCCCCTTCAGATTACCGCTTGTTCCGGCCCCCTAAGGCTTTCCTAGCGAAAAAATTCGTCAACTATGACCACCTTGGACAAGTGGTCGGTGACTTCTTTGACTCCTAATCCTCCTTATTCTAGTAGAAGAGAATCGCTGACCTGCCCGTTGGGTGGGACAATGTTATAACTAACGATGTTTACTATATTGTTCATTAGCCTGCATTACTTGCTGAGTTGTAAAATAAAATAGAAAAAATTTCAACCCTATCAAAACTTTCCGATCAACCTAATATGTATTGGCATGTTGCCATAAACACAAGGGAGTGTTTGGAGATACGACAGCATCTTTTTGCTGGAGTGAGCTTCAGGCTAAAACTGCTAAAGCGCGCTGCAATACTTTCGATCTCGCAGCATATCCTTGGTTGCCCTCATCGTAGTTAACCAAGAATCACGTCATCTGGAGGCGGGGTCTGTCATCCAACGCGTCAGCTTTTATCCGTTGCTCCATTTCTACAGCTCGTAGGCGCGATTTTTGACGGGGATTTCGCCACAGATAACCTTCTTAGACCTACAGTTTCCGTGTACGTGACTTCTTTTAAAGATTTTTCAGGAACCACATTACCCCTCTGCTGTCTTTGAGGCATATTCACCTCGCTTTGTGAGGGGGGGGGGGGGGGATGGTTAAGGATCGTGATCATCATTGGAAGGATGGTACCGGAAGAGCTCCTTGGTCACACCAGCAATGAAGGGGTTTCCGTGGCATTTGCCTTAGTGGTGAGGGTGTGTACACTTATGATGAATTTCCGCGCGCGACGAGCTGCTCGGCGGGTGCGGGTACCAGTGGCAGGGCATGGTAGCCTTGGGTGTGTACCCTTATGTCAGGATTTCGCACGACGACGAGCGGCGTGTGACGCAGTCTGTGCGAGCTGTGCGCGTCGCCATAGTTGGGTCTTAGAACGATTACACGGTAATGCCAGGGGCGCGAAACGCAGTTGACCTGTAATTGCTTCGGGTTGCCACAATATGGCGCCTCTAGCTCGTCCGCATTGCTTTGCTTGCGACATGCCGCGGTGCGAAATCCTGACATAAGGATACATACCCCCTTCAAGCGAGGCAGTGTAACATAGGTGGAGGAGGCAGGGTGGCATGAGTGCAGGAGGCAGTGTGGCATGGGTGGTTTATGTCAAATATTACCACTTCGTGAGCTATCACCAGTCACTTTTGATAAGAGCCGGTAATCGCTAATACGGGCAGAATGATTTTCTAGTTTGTTTACTACTGTTGTCGATAACGTATAAAGTGTACCTCATTTAGTTACATGTGATGACTGTGGAACAGGTGAAGAATGATGCATACTGGACTGCTGCTCGGTGGTACATTCTTCACAAATATCGCAAAACCTTAATAGCCATCGGTGTTGGATTGGTCGCTATAACAGCTGGAGGAGTTTATTACTATATGAAATATCGAGAGGTGAGTATGTACTCTGTTAAATCATAATACATCCGTTAGCAAATCGAGACGATAGCTCAGTGCGTAGGTTTTTGCCTAAGGCCGCGGTCATACTTTGCGTTGTCTGCGGCAGGGCGTGGCCACGTATCTTGCGTCTCCACACTGCCTCGTTCCCTGCGTCACCTCTGCACCTCCCCCGTGCCACTCTCTCTCGCTGCCTGTGAGAGAGAGTGGCACGGGGGAAGTGCAGAGATGACGCAGGCAACGAGGCAGTGTGGAGACGCAAGATACGCGGCCACGCCCTGCCGCAGACAACGCAAAGTATGACCGCGGCCTAATCGAGTTGGTAAGGGTCCTCGTTGTAAGTGAAACCAAGTCTGTTGAATAGAAAAAAAGTGGATTAAGTAATATGCTAGTCAATAAAGTTCCGATTTCTGCATTTTCTAGAAGAAGCGGCAAGAAAAGGATCCACGCAAAGGCAAAGTTTGGACTGGATCTAGAGGTGAGTCAAATCTTATCGAGCAAGTTCATGGTAGAAAAATGGTACAAGGCGGATCAGCCTCACCTCGTATAGAGCTATAGTGGCTTCGCTACTGCTAGCTCAGATACGAACAGCCTTTTGCTTACGTTTCTAAAAAAGTATTATATATCTGAGCTGCGTAGTCTCAGATCTGAGCTTGGCAACTGGGGTTGTTTGCTTAAGGCCGCGTTCATACTTTGTGGTGCCGGCGGCAGGTGTGGCTGCGGGTCTCTGCGTCTTTACCTATGTCACCCTGACTCATCGTCTGCGTCGACTCTGCACCTCCTCCGTGCCACTCCGCCTCGCTGCCGACCGACACTGAGTATGAACGTGACCTTGATTATCCACCCCGGCTCCTCTGGACTGCTGCTGTTATTAATTGTTTCACTCATTCTGAAAAATAACAACACAATGAGTTCATTTTTAGTTAACAGTTCAAAAGTCCCTATTTCAGTAGACAGAGGTCTCGCCAGTTCTATACAGAATCGACCCTCAGATTTTTCAACAACTGAAAAGAAGGTGCGTTGATAGCAAACGGCTTGCAAATCCAGTATCAGTCAGGCTTTTCGAAACTCAAAAATAGCACTTGTAATTATGTATTGGATGGTCGGGGTGAGCTTGAGTTAAGAGATGGGAAGGGGCGGGGCATAGGGGCGGAGCCTCCTTTGTGGACGACTTATCTGTGATGGCACATGGTGCATCACTACAAAAAACCTTTCGGAAAAGGGTAGAGCTGATTATCGATAGTGTAAGGCCGTGGTCATACTTACCGCCGGTAGAGCGTGACTGCGTGCATCCGCAGCGAAGAGAGTGGCACGAGGGAGGTGCAGAGATGACGCAGGCAACGAGGCAGGGTGGATTAGGCGGCGACGCAGAGATACGCAGCCACGCCCTGCCGCCGGTACCGCAAAGTAGGACCGCGGCCTAACACTTGTGGTCCTATCAGTGCTCGCGTGCACTTCGAAAGTAATGGTTTCCTTTTTTCCAAACATTTTTGCGAACGTTTATCTAAAATACTGATGTTGTTTCAGTCTGGCGAAGAGATGGAGAAAACCCAGAGAGCTGGTGATTCGACTGTTTCGGTTTCGCTTTCACGGAAGCCTCGCAAAAAAGTTTGGAGCCTTGATGAAATATTGGACTCGGCTCCACCTACAGGAAGGAAGTATAAGAGTAAGACGAAAACAGAAACAAAATCAAAAACAGGCACAAAGAAAGAATCTGAAGAAAAGTCGAAGAAACGTGGCAAATCCCAGAGTAGAAGAAAATAACTGAAGTTTGAATGTTTGAAAAATTAACGCGACAGTTCCTTGTTACTGTAAGACCCTAAACTACGTTACAATAAAGTTTTTTGTATTGTACGAATTTTTGAAGAGCAATCCAAGGGTGCCTTATAGAGATGACCCCCAGCAAAACTGCATCTTTGGTTATAGTTTATGTGGGGTCTGATTGGCGGGCTCAAGCACGAGGAATCGTCAAAGGGGTCATATTCGTGGGACCGGGAGGTGAGAGATCATTTGTCGAGGTCAGAGAAAGTGCAGAACGGCGATTTATGGCATAGTGCGGAGTTACCTCCATTCGATGGTAACGTAAAAGGTGACGCCCGGTATCATCGCCAGCACGGCGATGATTCTTCCACCATGCGTCTGGCGGGGGCGGGGCTTATATTGTGCTGGAGATAGCCAGGATGAGGCAGTATCTTTCTTCCAACAGCATTCTACTGTTGTCGTTCACAGAACACTGTGACAATAAATCTGCTTCCTTCTCGTATTCTGTTACACCACTGAACCACCCCCTACACCCGGTATTGTTTTTCAACAGTTCACAGCTTGGTTCAAAGCACATGAAATTATGGGATGGTAATGAAAAAAACTTAGCAGATGTACGTCTTTTTTATGGTTATTTATGATTCGCGATCCAGGCAACAGCAAGGTGTATGCCATCAGGACAGAAATTCACTTCGCGGTGTTCGGGGTGCGACGCAATGGTGCGAGCTATGCGAGCCATATTGGATGGGTCCTGAAGCGATGACGGTGCTCTACGCCTCATTCTAGGTGTAATCGCTTCAGCACTCAACCAGTACGACGCCCAACGCTCCCACTGTTACGTCGCGTGCTAAACGTGGCCACGCGAATTTCCTGTCCTAATGGCATACACCTGGCGATAGCGCAGTCGCTTGGAAAAGATAAGGTTGCGTTTACACCAAAGTGAATGAGAGTTTTGGAGCATTCGCGTAAAGTGAAATATATGTATCGATCGAGAAAATGAGGCATTTGCGCATCCGCGATTTGAGAGAGTTGGCGCATTCGCGTGATGGATAAGACACGCATTGATTGAAAAATGGGAGTATTGGCGCATCCGCGATTTTGATATTTGCCATTGCAGATGCCAACTTTCGATAAGTTATGGAGAAATCAAGAAATGGAAGGATGAGAAAAAGAAATCAACCGCACGCGTTCAACTGACCGCGTTGCTAGACTGACGTGGCACGCCAAAAATCTCGAAAATGCTGTTCTGAGGGCATCACTCCTCAGATGTGGTTCACCTGTAGCCGTTAATACAACGTGGGGCACAAACAAGTACGCATCTTTATTTTAGCGTCACCACAACAACGATAAACACAACTAGGTTAGACGTAATACGAGCACATGTCGGAATTTTCTTATCTCCTTATTTGACCTCGACTTTCTTGACTTTGACTATCTTTGACCTTACTCTGAGTGGCTGCATCACATCCCCTGCGGGTCCGCAGGGTCCGTCCGCTCCCGTGCCTGCCGTTACGGCTACCTTTGGGTCACACGGACCCGGTCGGCGTGGAGGACAATCAGATCTACAGTCAGAGACGAAGCATTGGCGTTCTCGTGGGGAAAAGGACCCCATCCCCCTCCACTCCCCTCCTCCCCCCCCCCCCCCGAGCGGATGTACCATCCGCTTTAATACCCGTAGTCGCCAAGAAGGCGGAGCCTAATTGTACATCATGATCTCAGGGTTTATGACAAATGCGCCGATGCGCCAAAACTCTCATTCAATGTGGTATGAACGCAACCTAAGACGCGCATCGACTGGATGAGTGATACGCCTTACTCGCGAAATTCAGGTGATCGCGCGATTGTATGAATTACTTGATCGATATGTATTTTTTGCCTTCCGCCTGAATCGCGCAATCGCCTGAAAGAACTTTAAACAATACCTTTTATGACTACATGACGTAGACTGGTCCTAGCGAGCCACCGTGTAATCAAAAAAGTGTTTGTATGCACTAGGATTGTGCATGAAATTCCCATGTTTGGCGCATCAAAACGGAGTCGGTCGACGCCAGTTGTCTTCCCGTTGGTCCTTCAGAGCAAAGGATGTGTAGTGGAAGCATTTGATGAATCCTGTATAATTTTTCCCAATGGATGGTGGGAACGTTTCACCATTTCAGCGAGAAAAAATCCTCAACCAAATTGGTCTTGAATGTTCCTCTCTAAACGTATAACATTTTTCCAGTAGCGGAAGAGAAATGGCTAAATCGCGGGTTGTGCTTTCGAAATCTGGCTACATAAAATCACTTCGTAAGAAAGCTATGACTATTTAAATTGAGGTTCTCTGACAAGGGAAGGACCACAGGTCGAAGTGGCCATTCGGAATGTGATACACATGGTCAGACATGTTTTCAAACGCTGATCTCGAATCTGTATTCGAAATTTGCAGAACGATTCTCTGAGCGGAGTTATGGAGGTTTTTTTGAGAAAACAATACTATTATATGGTAAGTTTGGAAGCCCATAGCACGCGAGCCATGCGTTCTTGCGCAAAACCAGGGCGATTTTCGTGTTAAGGGAGTCAAATTACCCCAAGAGACAAGTTTTTAGCAAATTCGAGAATTTGACCAAATTTCGGAAAAATTCACGGGTGGCAGCCCATTGAACAAAGGAGAAGTCGTTGACCCTTGCCTGGAAAATGCTCCTCTTTGACGCTTGTTTCGTACATTTAGTGCGATGGGCAAGTGTAAAAGGTATTTGTAAGCTATCTTGTTCAGGTTGCAGGGTTTTCTGTAGAAGAAAATTCAAAATCTACCACTTTATAACCTGACCACCCCCAATTTTCCGAAGTTGGACCAAAAACTGGATTCGGCTGATAATTTGCACAGAGGGGTAATTCGACCCCCTGTGCACGAATATCATAATCTTTTTACGCAACAACGCCTAATTCGTGTGGTACGGGCTTCTCTTTGACTTGGTATCCATCCCTTGTGTGTAATGTTAGAAGTTATAAATAAAGTGGCAGAGTAAATGATGGGTGCGATAGGTACCAGTGCAAAAAACGTACAGAAGTGGAAGAAAATCTCTTACTGACAGTGGAACACAAAATACAAGAAGACCCGCACCGGCGGGGAGCAAACCCTCGACCTCTGTCCTGCAGATCCGGAACACTACCAATAAGCCACCGAGATCGTTATTGGCTACGCGACGGCCGTGCTTATGACACAGTGCCCGCCAATGAGATCCAACGTGTAGCCGTTCATTCAGAAAAACCTCCATAACTCCGCGCCCCGACCTCTTCTACAAGTTCCATCACTTGGTTGCTTGAGAAGTCGCCTTGCTTTTTTTCCACTTTTCCGCCACAACTCGGTGATTTTTGACAACTTCTCCAAATCAAGGCAAGAAATTTTTCTCAACCAATTAGTTGAAAGAGTGGTGAAGCGTCGAGGAGAGGTACTGAGTAGGAACAACGAAACATTATTGACCGGATTCCTTGAACATCTGCTGAAAAATAAATTGTGAAATAATGTCACCTGGGCCTCTATGACAAGGTTTTGAAATCCAAAATGAATCGCAGCAAAAATAAAATCGAAACATCCTAGCGATAGAGCAGGAAAAATCCTTTCGTATGGTCTATAGAGCAATGCTGAACAATGAACTTGAAAGGAAAAATTCCTTTTTGAATAGACGTGGATGCTTTCGGAAAAAGGACTTCAGAAAAAGAACGACTTGAGTAGTCGATCAACCAATTATTGGAATTTGTAGAAGAGGTCGAGGCTAAGTACGGGATACATGTTTGGTTGATTTTCTTAAAGTGAAATATAGTGTTTCAGTTAATTGCCGGTTTGGTCAATTTTTGTCAACTGGACCCATCACTTCGCCAGCCTGAAAATCAGTCATGTGCTATGATATCCAGAAACTAAATAAACCATTTTGTAGAGCAGAAAAAACTCCTTCCGAATGATTCATGAAATGCTGAAAAAAAACTTTATAGAAAAAAATTCGTTTGAAAAAAACGACACTACTTATGGAATGACCAATATTTCCTTTGTGTAGGGAAGGGAGGGAGGGGGGTGGGGCGTAATATCCAGAAATTTTCCTTGATGCATTGCTGACCCTGCTGATAGGTGTATGTATGGTGTGCGAATGATATACGATAATTTGATACATGGGCGGAGCATCCATATGGACGAGTTATCTGTGATACCTAGGTTAGCATCTTGAATATAGCTCTGACTCTATTGCCAATGGGACCTGATCCCTTCACAATATTTATAAACGATTTGTTCCGTAAGACCACTTGTAGGAATACATTAGTGAAAACGAAGTTACGGTTTAGAAGAGATTGCTTGGTATGTACCATCCATACCCATTTGAGATAACCAATAACCCAGCATGCTCGTTAATTATCACCATGTTACTAAGGTAGCCGATACTGTTCAGTGACAAGTGGCGCTGCTCATACTACCATGAGCCGAGGAGCAAACCGTGGATCAATGCCCACTCAGGCCGATCAAGTCTCCCGTCATTCCAGAGTCACTAAAATTGGTGTAAGTGTGGTAGCATCGGCTGTACACCGCATGTCATTGTATAGGTCAAATTGCATGCCATTATCATATCAAGCCTGAAAGCAGAATGCATGGCGCATCCCAGCAAGAGATCAATCCGTACCAAATGCTTCGCCCTAACTTTATGTTTTTATCACCAAGTCTCAAGTCAATAACTGAGTGTTTACATGCGGAGCGCACTTATTTTGTATGAACTACCGAGTACAACTTCTTAGAGCACCAGGCCGTGCCATAAATAAACAAAGAATCGGATAAATAAAAGGAAAAATAAATAAACACATAATTGATAACAGTTCAAGAACGGAACATTTTTGCCGCCATTTTGCAGAATCAAATGTTTTTTGTTAACCGTTCTGGTCATGCAGCGCCCTCATTTTCATTTTCTCAGAAATGGCTTCATGGGAACAAATGAGACTGCTCAGGTGACATTTAGGCTGATTGGTGTGGTTGTCCCGAGGTTTGCACTGAATTGGATGTACGGTTGACTGGTTTTGGCTCGACGGCTGACTGATTTTTAAGGCTCACGTTTTTTTTTCTTGAGTGAACGGAAATGAACGATTATTCTTGGTAGAATTATTGATTGAGGAGTGACATTAAAAGTACTATGAAAGTCTCCACTGCGATAAAAAAGGTCAGAAACGAGCAATTTCGGTGGCAATCTGAAGGCCTGAGAGAGTACTAGAAGAGTAGAGAGATCAGCATTCATACATCAAGATGTCACCGCTTTCACAAAAATGCCGAGTGGATCGTGCTATATTTCCATAAAAGCCCAGCTCATTTTCCTGTTCGTATGGGCCTTTTAAGTGAGCTGAAAAGGGCTATCGGAACGAGACGGCAGTTCCTATGACTGTTCCGAACCACAAACCCGGTGCTTGACCGTGAAGAGCCTCACGCCGGGCTTTTGTTTATCAAGCTATGGATCAGAAGGATCGGACATGGCTGTGCAGCCACTTGAGAAACGATACCGACGCGATCGCGCGGAGCCAGTTCGGTCACTCTTCACGAGAGCCGTTTCTCACGGACGGATCTCTTCTGGAGCTGCGGGTTTGGGAGCACGAGGAGCCGGCGATTTTTATTCCTTGGTGAAATTTTTTGAGTATTTTTATTTTCTAGTTCTCTAAGTTGGTCGAGCTAATTTAGGCTCCCCATTCCTCCTTTTTTGTGTACGGGCTAATGGTGTCGTCAATAGTAGTATGAGGGCAGTCTTATGCATGCATTATTTTTCATTCATTTGTTTTGATTTGATTGAACTTGAATTGTTTTATTTTGATTTATCTATTTATTTATAATCTATTTAATGCCATCTCTTTTGAAACACTCGACTTTCGCCAAATTTGTTAGGTTTCTCAGATCTCTGCACTCAGTTGTGACATCCACAAAAAATAATCTCTGACTTCTCAATTATTTCTCCTTCCCTTCTGCTCCTTTTTTAGCCAACTTGATCCAACTGCTACTTCCTCTGAACGGAAAGCTTTTAAATGCAATTGAATGCGCTTTTACATTTTACAGATTTACCCCATCGAAGTCTAGCGTGGTCATCTTTTTCTTAGGACCATTTATGCCCTCAAACCTTTTTGAGGGAAACTATCTGATATTGAGCATTAGTTATCCACCGCTAATGACTGCATCATTCGAACACGTCATCAAATGTCTCTGTAGAGGTTGAGAATGCATGGCGAATCCGGAAAGCATCAACACCATGTCTAATACTCGAACTCATCACATCATCGCCACTTGGCACTTAGCCACTTTATTTTTCCACTGTTACCCTTTCTTTAGCCTTTTATGTGATTTTCTTTACCTCTGTTTTCTCTTTTCTCCGTATTATTTACCGGTCGAATTTCATGTACTCATAGAAAATTCGCATCCTCCATCATTTGAACAGAATTGCATCAGCCACTATGCTTGCGCGGCTATTTTTGTTTTCAAGCACATTCGTTGTTATTCTGAACTAGATAATTTTGCATATATTATTGAAATTTTTGAGCCCTTCACCTCTGTTGTTTATCCCTTTTTCTTAGTAATAAGTCTATATGATACCTCATCAGCTACATTGTCTCGGTCAAAATCCTCTGGTTATGCGCTGACCTCCACAATTCATTGATTGGAATCGTGAATAGCTTCATCAAATCTATTGCATTCGTGTTCAAAGGAATCGTTCACGGAAAATGAGTTTCTTTGTTACCGATATATTTATGTCGTATTTGCTTAATAAGGGCCGCATGCAAAGTTGCACGCGAAAAGTGAGCATTCGGCCATGATACAGTTCCCCAAATTCTTGGTCGGATGATGGGCGGGGCCTCCGAGTAAAAGCCCCGTCCCGTCGTCGGCCGCGGTTATGAACTGAGAGTGGGACTGTTTAGGTAACTTTCTGTTCCTACAAAGCGTCTCCGACCGCGGCGGACGACTAGGTGGGCACTTGCTTGAAGGTCCCGTCCACTCGGCTGAGACTTTGTGGCGCTGTATCTTAGCCGAATTCACCTCTTTTTGCGTAAAACTTCGGCTGCGGCTCACAGTAGACAAATTCATCATAAATATGTGAGTAACACAAAAGCTCATTATCTGCGGACGATTCCTTTAATGGCGAACTTTCATATGGATGCAGCCACTTGTGTACCATCATGGTTGGGTGGGTGCAAGTTGTAAAGGCAAGGATACGGTCTGGCAAGCCATGCGATTGCTTCGGAATAAGGCTTACGGCAAAAAACGCCTCATTCTGATGAGAGAGACTCTATTTGTCAAATGAAAACGTGCTTGGTAATCGAAATTTTGACGTATGTCAAAAGCACTGGGTATAGCCTGTCACAGGTTACAAAAATATGTGTTCTCTTGGGTGAATCGTTTTTCTCGTGCATGCGTCAGTACTGTCCAACTAGGTCAGGTCACGCAAGGTGGCAATGATTGCACCATTTAGTGCGCGACTGATTCACAACGAGACCAGCAAATGATTTGCGCTTGCAGCGATGTGGTGGGCATTCCCTCATAAATCAAGAACTTATACGTTACAGCTTGGCTGTGTCCCATTAGGACAGAACATTCGCGTAGCTCACGACGCAATAGTGAAAGCTAGTTGCGCCATATTAGTTGAGCTCTGATGCAGTTACGCCTAGAATAAAACGTAAGGCAGTGTCATCGCTTTAAACCCATCCTACGGCCCACGAATAGCTCGCAAAATCCCGTTGCACAGTGAACGCTGCAAAGCGAATTTTTTAATCTAATGGTGCACACCCGTTGTAGCTTTTATCATTTTGTAGCCGCAATCACACCCGCCTTGGCAACGAACTCAATATTCGCGGACGTAACGCTGTTCTGAAGGAGTCATTTGTATATTACAATTCTGAAAAGGGGAAGTCCACCTCGTTTTGCATGCAGCAAGTTAGGAGTGGATGAAGCAGATTAGTGAAAACACGTCAAAATCAAATCTGCTAGCAAATCCTTCACGACAGCTACAAGCAGGGTGCACCGGAAGTCGAAGATGCCACGACATGGGGTCGTGTTTGACGGGCGGGATGGGGGGTCTCAAGTGCAGAGATCAGAAATAGTCCCAGTGTCGCGGATCAACGGCATCCTTTTGACATCGCGTGTTGCATCGGTCTAGCGCACACAAACCTCTCGCGTCCAGGAGGCACCCAATGGTGGATGATGCCCCCCAAACGCCCCCACCGGAGACACCCCGACGGCCGCCGTAGCGGCCGGCGGGGCGGACCCACCCTGGGGACCTAAGGGTCTTACCGACCTATTCCCCGGATGCCGAGCCTCGGCACAGTCCCCCTAGGGCTGTCGAGCCCTAACCGTCACGTCACTGACAACCTGCCCCAGCACACAACATGATAAGACACAACATGGATATATGACATATGAACAACATATAAACATACAACAGAGAATTAACACACACATTTATTACGTAATAACAACAATACATGTATCATACCTGGCTCCCACAAGTCGCCTCCGCTAGGGCGACTCCTGACAGTCGGCTGTACGTAGTAGACCCCCATCCGGCTGGTGTCACGTAGCCATATGGTCGACGGTGCCTTCGTGGGGATCTGAACACACGGCTGCTCCCAGTCAGGGAGCAGGGGTGGACACCGGCCAACTCGTGTGCCAGCGCTCCGCTACTCGTGAGCCAAGAGTGCGACGGCACCCCTGGATCCCGGGTAGCATCATGGCGTTGCCCGGTGAAAACCGACTGGCAGCTGGCAGCCGGTCTTTTATGGGTGTATATCACTAGGACAAAACCGTCGCGTGGCCGTGTTCGGCACGCGACGATATGGTGCGAGCTATGCGCGCCGCATTAGTTGGGTCCTGAAGCGATTACGCATAGAATGAGGCGTAGAGCAGTGTCATCGCTTCAAGACCCATCCAATATGGCGCGCATAGCTCGCACCATCCCGTCGCGTGCAGAACACGGCCACGCGACGGTTTTGTCCTAGTGATATACACCCGGTCTTTTATACCGGCTTCGACCACAGAGGGCGGAGCCACCGCGTGTCGCATAACGCGACAAGCGGCGCCGCAGCGCGGACGGGCCGGGGAGCGCGGTGCCCCCGAGGCCATCGTCGCGGCGATCCGCGACACCCAGGGTAGATGAGAAGCGGAACGTGCCGTCTTCTGACCCGGTTCTGTAAGAACATATGACTGAATTTGAGTGATCCACAAAAATTACAATGATAAAATAATTAGCAATACTATGCGTTATGTAGATATTGAAAGGGGGCCATACCTGGGTCTCCGTTGAGGCAGGAGAAGGCGTACTAAAGCGGCCATTTTTCTCGACACCTGGGTGCTCCCTGTCTACCGATAGTAACGAAACCGTTTATCTCCATTCTTCTCAGAAGGTTGTTGCACCACTGATGGGTTTCAGTCAATGTAATCTGATGTAATCTATTGATATACCGATGTTTACGCAATTTTGCTCTTTATGTATAACGTATTTATTTATTTTGTGGACAAGTGCTTAATGACGTGAGGTTTCCAGAGATTTTACTTCGGGGTGTGTTCATAGTCAGTCAGCGACTTGTCGTGTGGGAGCCAGGATACGGTAGAAAGACTGTAGTCTCCTTCCTCATCGCAAGCTCTAAAAATAGATACCCTTCGAGTGTCGATTCGATTGTCTCACCCCAAGGGTTTTTCACATGGATGAAGAAACGAGAACAATCAGCATTGTACGGGTCATTCCGCATTCTAAATCCGGTACTGTTTTAAATGGAAATACATCAGTTTAGCGGAGGTCAGATAGATATTGGACGCATTCCAGACGATTTACTGAACACAGGGTGCTTTTATTTTTATCCGGCTCCCCGATTAAACAGCAAATTTTTTTCGGAGTGAATAAATATGTCCTGCACAAGTGTATCTCGAATCAAGGCCAAGACACATCCCTTAGGGGCTAATCAGTGTCAAGAACTTCGTGCTCCCTCTGTCTCTCTCGCCAAAGCGTTCGATCGAGCTTTTCATGTATTAGGAATCCCTCGAGAATTTCAAATCAGTCTTTGTTGAGAATGATGATGTCAACACAAAAGAGTCACATGGATGAACAATGTAATGAGCCGCTCCCTGATCTATTTCTGTTCTGAAGGACGTCACGACTTCGTCAACACAAATTTCAAGGCCAGTTTGCAGAAAATGAAGTCATTCTTATATAAGACTGGGAATGTGGGAAGAGTCAATTTGTTAAAACCACTGAGAAGCGCTACATTTTGATTTTGAGGCATTTCAATGAATGCTTCGTGATCTGTGCAGTGTCCTGCTTATGTCAACAGCAGGATTGTCGGGGCAGGGCAATTACTGCCATTTTGCCTGGTGACTGTCTATTAGAAGCCATCTTATATGTATGAATAACCAGTAAACAAGTATTTTGCGATCCCTGTACGGAGTCTTTGTTTATTTATTTAAATTGTATGGTAACCCTGTTAAGATAAAACTGTTGCCTATAGCTCTTGCTGCTACACCGCATTTGTGACATCCTACATACTGGCAGCGAGTCAGTTCGAGGAATTCGGGTTGAAACGAAAGAAAATCTTCGGAAAACCCTCCATGTTTTTTTGGTAATCAGCTCAAGTGGGTGGAGCCTGAAGAATAGTGCCAGCAGTGGTGGTACCGTAGCGGTGGCTCCCGCTGTCAGTCCTTTTCGTTTGATTTCTATGGTGAAGGCTCCATCCGCAAAGGAGGAAAGAGTGTTGTAGCCCTTGATTACAATCTTTTTTTTAACATTCGAATGAGATCGCTATAATTCTGCTACAAGTTTTCGTCTGGACAGGTGGTTGGATGGCTTGAATCTATCAGATCGACATTTACCCTGATCATACATATTCCTGAGAAGCGTCTACGGACATCGTCCTGAAATGAATTTTGCTCCATGAATCGTTGGGAAGTTCACATTCTCAAAAAGTTAACTAGTGATAGTGGGCTTTTTTGCAGGGGGTGCCAAAAAAGTAGCTTTTTTCTTTTTTACTTTCAACACTATATCAGTCGAATTTAAGCAGATTTTGACGAGGCAGGTATTTCCGTCCCCAAATTCAAGAACAGCCTCACCCTATAGATTTCATCACCCTCGCTCACAACCTTGCTAAGGTCTGTTCACTCTGGGTACCTGAAGGCCCTCCGTTTCCAAGAACCAGAGCGTGCCATTACTATTGAAACCCCTACGGAGATGGGTCTGAGGCATGAAAAATGACACTTCGGAGCATAGCGGCGTTGTCCAGGCAGCGGGATCTCTGTGACTTCTATGAACCGAAGGGTCAGTTCTTAGGAAGCTTTCCACGAGAGACTCAGCACGGGAGTTGGCTCTGCTGTTCTAGGCGGACCTTAATGCCGTTGGTGCTCTATAGCCCGACTGTGCCGACTGAAGGCTTCATATTTTCATGACGGTGAATGTAGTGAGCCACAGCTTGTCCTTGCTTTAAGAGGAACATTGCTAGGATATTTTGCACTAATACTTTTGCCTGTTTCATTGCCCTCTGTCTTGCACACTTGGCGGATGTGAGCCGTGAGCAATTTTACTCTTTTTTGGCACCCTGTGGAAGGAAATGTACGTTCTCGCTCACTGGCTGATTTTCGGCAAGCCATTGTGGTATGCACCAGTGTTGTGCGAGGGTCAGCCAATGAGAAAATAGCTTTCATGTGTGTTGTTGGCTTCAATGTTCTTCACTTGTTTGACAGCAGATAGCCGACTTGCTGAGGAAAGTCGTGCACTCCTCATCTGCCATAGTTCGATCCAATCGTTCGATCTTGCGCCTGCGACCAAACGCAGCTTTTATTTGCGTTTGTTGGTGTTTTTCGGCTCCATCAAACATGATTCCAGAAGAATTTTTCGTTTTTTATTTTCAAGCACTTCAATTTTATACTTTCTGAGTGCCTGTTATAGCTACAATACCGCTCGCGTCGCGTGAGTAATTTTCGCCTTGCGACGGTTTGTTCGCGAACAAACCGTCGCAACGCCATAACATCGGACTTTTATCGGACTTGTATACATTTTCGTAATCTGCTCGTCGAGCTCTACAAGAGGATGCTACAAGTTTTTGGTTTTCTCAGAGTCGATTTTTTCACATTCTGAAAAGTTGGAGGGAAATTTTCTTTGGAACCTGATAAGTTGAAGCTAAAATCCTTTCAGAATCTAAATCTGAACTCACAGAAGTGTAGAGATTTTAAAGTTTCGAGCCTTTCAGATCAGCCCCTACTCCTTTGTGTGGCCCTAAAGAGCGCCTCCGTGTATACTCTGCTAAACAAAAACCATCCCTTAATTCATCTGCAGACGGAGATCCCCTAATGAAATGTATGCCGTTCGATTTCTCTGAGAAAATGCTATCGAACGACATAGAAAAAGCTTTGTACTGATAAATGTCTAATTTTCCTATTTCTAGCCGTTTCCTTTTGTGGATCGACGTCTCAATCTCCTTTCGGCCGGTGCGATTCACGTGCATGCCCTGGGAGAGCGGTCACGATCGATGGCGCCAACGCGAGCTCCTAGCGCTTTCCCACGGCTATGCACGTGAATAGTGCGATGGAGTCATCGGTCGTGACCGCTCTCCCAGGGCGTGCACGTGAATCGCACCAGCCGAAAGGAGATTGAGACGTTGATCCACAAAAGGAAACGGCTGGAAATAGGAAAATAAGACATTGATCACCACGAAGGGTTTTGTATGTCGTTCGATAGCATTTTCTGAGAGGAATCGAACGGCATACATTTTATTAGGGGAACTCCGTCTGCAGATGAGTTAAGGGATGGTTTTTGTTTAGCAGAGTATACACGGAGGCGCTGTTTAGGGCCACACAAATGAGTAGGGGCTGATCTGAAAGGCTCGAAACTTTAAAATCTCTACACTTCTGTGGGTCCAGATTGAGATTGTGAAAGGATTTAAGCTTCAACTTATCAGGTTCCAAAGAAAATTTCCCTCCAACTTTTCAGAATGTGAAAAAATCGAGTCTGAGAAAACCAAAAACTTGTAGCATCCTTTTGTAGAGCTCGACGAGCAGATTACGAAAATGTATACAAGTCCGATAAAAAACCAATAAACTATTGATTTATAGCGGAAAAACGCGAAAACGGGTTTTCGCGCGATTTTCAGGTTTGTTGTTGATCAGAATTTGACACTTTATACACTACTGAACTCGCCGCTTCGAGTCAAATCCAACGCTCCTAAAAACTTTCCATTTTATTCACTTTGAACGATGTTATGACGTAGCGACGGTTTGTTCGCGAACAAACCGTCGCAAGGCGAAAATTACTCACGCGACGCGAGCGGTATTGTATGCTCATTGTTCATCTGTTGAAATGATTTCTTCGATTGCGAAATCCATTAAGTTCCGGAAATCGTCACAATTTTTCATTTTTCTTGCATCTTACATGTGTTCTGCGATCAATTCTAACCCATGCACAAAATCTCTTTATCAATAGGATCGGTAAATTGATGTTGTATTACCGTGGAAGACTAAGGCATTGTTCATAGTGCGCCCGGAAGGGGTACGAAAAGGCTATGCAAAGAAACGATCATTTTCTAACGAACATTCAAAGTTAGAAGCGATAATCGGTGGAAAAACCCGGATTCAAAAGCGTGGCGCTGTGGTGGTGTTTGCATCACATTCGCACCAACACAGTGACTTTCCGAGTTGTCCGTTGTAGAGATGTCATTGGCTGTCTCGTAGAACGTATTTCATTCATTGGTGATGATATGAAATAAGTGAAACAACACACAGCAACAAACAGGTAAAACAATATGTGAAGAATAAGCGAGAGCGTAAGAAAAAAGTGTGGTTACAATTTAAACCTAATGAGTTCACTTTTGACGTCTTGGCAAGGTGCCGTGTTTGCTGCTGCGGTAACTATTAGGTTGTCCGGAAAGTTTTCGGACTGACGTCGGAGAACATTGTGTAGTTAGCAACTTTATTGACATCGTGTACCGTGGATTTTGGAGCATTCGTAAGGCTGAAGTTGGCGTACAGAAAGGTTAGGTCGAGCCCCACAGCGAGCACGGCCGTTTGTTCTACGTTTATGGTCGAGACTTCTTGAGCGACTCGTCACCGTTGTCGAGCTTGTGGTACCAGTAGAGGCACGTCGAGCGGCAGGGGACTTGCCACTTTATTGTTTCCTGCAGAAAGCGATGACCCTCGTTCACGGATCGGCCGGAGCCGTATTGTAGAAGCAGAACTGGTCGGTAGAGCATCTTCTTGTCATCCATTGCAAAGGCACTACTGGGGACGGGAAACGATATGTCGCACATGCTGCTGACAGGTACAAATACCGGACATGAAACACAACTCCCTCAAGTTAGATCCGCTCACAACATCGGGTGTCAAAAATATGTTGTTTCAAACCCTACCATGCGTTTAGTCCGAAAACTTTCCGGACAACCTAATACAAGCCACCCTCCTTCCGTAGCTTAAACCAAAATTGCGCTCCTCCCGGTGTTTCTCATCACCCGACCGATATGTATCCTCTTTCGCCTGATTCGCGTGCTTTGAACGAGACCTAGAAGCGTCGTCTGACCGTTTAAGGTCGAAATCGCCATTGAATGTTTTAAAAGAATGATCTGCATATCTTGAGAAAGGGGAAGTGAGTCATGATTGGACAGGAGAATACAGTTATTGCATGATTCATATAACAGGTACGATTCGCCTGAATGTCAGTGTTCTCCTCCGATTAACGCATCCGCTAATTATCCTGTTTGTTTGATCTAATTGTAAGGGTAGAGCGCTTGCAGAGGGCGGAACCGCGAAATCAATGCTCAAGCGGTGTGCTTTCTTTCCAAGCGTTTGTGCATTTCCTACGCCCCACTTTACTTCAGATGAAAGAACTACTGTATAAGATTCCAACTTATCTCTTTGTAAAACCTCGGTACTGATGTTAATCAGAATCGATAATTACAATTTCACTGGCAATAACTGACACGGAGTGGCGGAGTTCCGCTCTCGCGGTAGTGGACTGGACCACTGAGGAAGACGATCTGGTCGAAACGTTAGGTCGTCAATAAGAATTTCACCTAACAAGCTAGTTAGCATAGTAGGGAAAATTGTAATTAATCACCGTATAATTTCACTGAGATAGCACCAAACCTCCATACAAGTGATTTGGTGCAGATGATCTGCACACAATATCTGCATTCTATTACTACCATATTGTCCATCTCAAATGAACTATACAGTTTTTTACATAAGTGAGTATCAATCTGTGAGTAAATTTGCTAACAAGATCCTACGGCAGTGCTTTTAGCCTGCTAAATCTCTGCATTTTTACCACCTCTGAAGGCCTTCAAGATTGAAGGTGATGAGATTGAAGATGGTGTCGCAGTGAGAGATGGGGCTTCCCTCTAGGAAAGTTTTTTACCTGAGCCTACAGGGAGATGAAGTCCTTCATTCATGCACGAAAGTTCAGGAAAAAAATATGCGAGTGAGTGTGGAGATGATCCCTCAGAGAGCTTAGGTGTGCTACATTTTACAAGATGCCCTTTTATCGCGATCCCATATTCCTTTTATCGACCTCATATTCGAGTCGCCTCGTAAAGTATATGACATATTGGATGGTTGCAGATAATATGTATTTGTACGCGAACCTTTCTGCAAGCTGAGGACCCTTTTGCGTAACATACAATTATGTGAAGACACCTTTGAAGAGTTTTGTGTGGAATCGTTCTGAAAAAAATCATGTGCCTTACTATTAAAATTCTGTCCCATCGCAAGATTGCTTCCAACAAACAACTCCTTCTATAACAGTTTTTTGTTTTGCTACTTGTGCCACGAGGTTTTTAGGTGGAATAATTATTTCGGCCAACGTTTCGACCTTCCGTCGTTTTCAAAGGCCTGAATATGGCTCAGGGCTTGTGAAATGCTCACTATCCCGCCACACGCTTCATCCCCTCTAGCATTTCTGTTATCGTGTCAGAAGCACCCGCAAAACCCCAGAAGCCTGAGAGCTAGACTCACCCCGTGCCAGGAGCAGTAAAACAAAAAACTACCAGTAATGCCGAGGTTGAGAGAACTTGGACCCTTCTATAACAATTGTCGCCAGTTGTTCAGCTGCCGATGAAGAGCTCACCGTTTAAGGTCGGATTCACAATTGAATGTTTTCACAGTTCTATGTATGGAAAAGCAGCTTTGTTGGTTTGAATTCAAGAGCTGCTTTTCCCCAGGTGTAGACTAGGACATTCGAAGTAGGTCAGATTGCCAGCTGGGACAGCGACCACGCTTCTTCGCGCTACCTGTTCACAAAGGAAACAAAGCTGTCGCGGTGACCCGTTTTAACCAACATCTGTTTCCCTCTTCTTTTTGTTTTTTCAAGTCACTCTGGTCAACCAGCTGGAACCGAATCTAATCTCCTCGATGCTTTTTGGATCCGAACCAGTATAGCTGTTTCAAAGGATAAAATGTTTTTCGAAATCAATCATGTAGAGATGCGCCGCAAACTTAAGTTGTGGTGTACGGCGTCAGGAAGGGGGGGGGGGGGGGGAGGAGGGGTGTCATAGCCCATTCGAACAGTCGAGAACCATGCCAAGACGAGCTTGTTTATGTTTTTTCGGCATGCAAGTGTAACGTTAAATACGTTAAACAGCAAGCCTAATTGAGTTTTAAGCAAGGCTAATTGAGTTTCACTACTGGGAATTGGTTCTTGGACTATGCCACTGGCAGCATATCTGCTCGTAATGTTGAAGATGGGTGATAGCATGGAGAAGACCTTTTCCCGTTGTATTCTCTCTCACTGCAAGGCAACAGTTCTGATCCCTAGTCGAACACTACCTCTGTTCATTTATTATTTAGGCAAAGCTGTTTTTCAAATAGATCCTTATCAAATATCATGTTCGCTTAAGCATTTCTCTACAGATCTGCAAAAAACCTGCAGATGAAGGCATCACAATCGCTCTGTAGTGTTCTGAAAGTTTCTGAAAGGCTTATACTCGGAGATTTCTCTCTGCTGTGAATAATCTTTGTTATATTAGAGTATCGCCATAGAATAATCATGTTCTGCTACAAATTATATTCACCACTAGGCATGCCTCCTATCACTTGAACCTCCACCAGTATTCGTGATGTTGCGGCTCCTGATTTTGCACAAACCCTTGCATCGGAAGAGAGTGTTGAAGATCTGGTAATGACTTCCGACTCGCGAACCCTTGCATCGAAAGCCAGTATTGAAGATCTGGCGATGTAAGCCGACCGTCACCCGTCTGACCGAGACGAGGAGGCATCATCCGCAACACGTCGTTTGTGAGACTGGGGAAGAACCGTTCTATGGAACATGCCACAAGAAAGGCGTTCTGTCAACACGCACATGGCCATGAACATCGATTCGTATAGAAATCTGACGACACAAATCGGACACTTGCGATTGAAAAGGTGTGCTTCATTTCAGGCTTTGACCATCTTCATCGCCTCCGCACAAACATCAAGCTACTACGAGGACAAGCTCAAAGCATCTGATGCGGATTTGGAGAAGCTCTACGAGAAAGAACATATCTTCTTCAAAGTCGACGAATTCAACGCAAGGATTGGCCCCAGCATTATGGAAAGCGAACGTCACATTAGGACTCACGGAGCGGATTTGAATGAGCAGGGTGGAATGGTATCCGAGTGCACTATGTCGATCAACTTCATCCATGGAAACTTGCAGTTCCAGAAGCTCTCTCATCTACACGGACTCGGGACCCACCTAGTGGACAATTTCATAACGAGATTGATCACGTCATCTTCAATCAAAGGTTTTGCCTTACCGATTTCGCTGTAGTTACGAAGTTCTATACAGGATCAGACCATCGGCTCATCCGGACAAGGTTCATCTTTTCGATACCTGGATAGAGCCTCAAAATTTGAGAAGGGAGGCTCTGAAACAGTCATCAACTGCGACCACTTCGCTTCTCTTGCCGCTTAGCTGAAGGATTCCGTTATTGAAAACAGCGGCAGGTTCAATCGATTCGTTGAACGTCTTCAGGATAGTGCAGGATGTCAGAAAGTTTGAAAGTCACTGAGAGGCGTCTCTTTTCTATAAGAATTCAGCTGACATGCCAGCGCCGCACGAGCTAGCCGCATGTGATTGTACCTACGTCCGAGCTTGCGAAGCAGTGTAGGAAGGCGATAAAGGAAGTTTTCAAGATGAGAAGAGCAGCAGAGACTGGGAGGAGCACCTGCAGAGCGCGCCGGAGTTTCGCCAGTCATAGGAACAAAATGACCTGTATCGACGTCCGCACGGTACAGTTACTGCTTCTACTCTTACTCTTACTTCACTACTTTACTTCAACTCTCTTTGTCTTTTTTCTCCAGCTCTCAAAAACGCTTCACGAAATTTTCCCATGCTATCTATAGCGTTTTCAATAAGTTTTTCTGCTCGGCTTCATAGAAAGTGTCTATACAACTGCGATGTCAGCGAACTTGCGGCTAAAATAAACACCTAATGGAACGAGTGTCTTCTGAAAAACACCTGTTACCTCTTTTTCGCTCCTGCTACTCTTCTTGAAAAGTGGGGGATGGGGGCTCAAACAGCTTACTTACCATAGTCCAAGTGCTCTCACTGACCACGCCTTTCAACCTATTCGTAGACGAAATTCATGAGGCTCATCTTGTTGCATGGTGGTCTCATCAGGAGACGTGTGGATCACATGCAATTTTTTTGTATTGTGCCAAAAGTGCCTCTAATCCTTAGAGAATAATCGCTAGGGGGTTTAGAAAATTCGTCCTGCGTTCTGACGAGAGATGTACCTCCAGCAGACCACTGTGCATAGAATTTTCATTATTTCTTCTTACTCAATATTCTTGGTCTTTATGATGACGTCACGGATCCAGGTGTATTTCTACATTATGCAGTAACCATCGAGATCATTTAATTGTAGCTCTCCCGATTCTGAGATTCTATGGCTAATGAAAAATGAGGCTTCTTGTTTTTTGGTGTACTCCCACACTATTCAAATACAATTTTCATTCTAACTAACCACACTTGCGCTTGCATGCCATTCTATGTAGTGGGTTATTCGAATTGCTGTCATTTCTTACGTTCCTTCAACTGGAAATAGACCCATTTCTGACTTATTTAGGATAATAACATTATCCAATTCATCACAAATGACGTCAGTCAGACTTTAGCTAGAAGAACCTTGCCCTTCAGCTAACTAATGCTATTATTGGACTGTCAAAGTGAATCCCTTATTGAAACTGCATAGGTAATCCACTTCCTTGCCCACTGCCAATCTAGACATCTCAGCCACAAGTGTTCTGTCATAGTGGCCTGCCGATTACCTACCGCACCTACGTTGTGATCCAGCCTGATTCCTCTTTAGGAATAGTATTCTTGACTCCCATCAATTGTGCGTCTAAGGATCTTATTTGTACTGCAGGTCACACCCATTACAGGTCACGCCTTTCTAAAAACCACGCCCCTCGACCTACTTCAGGAAATTTGACAAAACGTTTCGTTCTAATCTTAGTAGATAAGATATAATCTGCTATTGATAGGCTCTAAAAGCGGTGGGCATAACTTGGGTGAGGCTACTTACGCCAGAAAATCGCGGGGCCGCCCTCGGCGGGAGGGCGGCGTGTGCGAGTGCCCGTGGCAGGGCTTGGTAGCCTTCAAGCGCGACAGTGTGGCATGAGTGCAGGAGGCAGTGTGGCATGGGTGGAAGTGCAGAAGTAACGCAGCCACGCTCTGCCGGGCTCCCAAGGGCAATCGATTCGGCAAGTCGTACTGGTGGCGCCGCGAGTGCGACGCCGCGGAGCGATTTTCTGGCGTAAGTACCTCACGCGCATAACTTCCTCGATAAAGTGATCTCTAGCTTCCCAAACGCCTCCATTTTGAGCACGAACGACTACCCTAAGCCTTTCTATATCCCATGTCCAGTCCACCTAAGATCCATTTTTGGGTTCGTCCTTACATTTTAAGGTTTCTTTGTGACTTTCTTTTTTTTTTGGTCTATGAACCTTGACTACAAGTCAAAATGATGTTGACGCCCACGTGAGCTGACATCACTGCTCAGGTAGCCGATTCTTGACGCGGTTATGGTAATGAGTTTGGATGCATGTAGCACCTGAATTAATTAGCCACATACTTGCCATCGTATACACCTGGAACTCAACCCTCAGAGGCACTGCCCCTCTGGCCAAGGCCGTCGACGGCATGTTTTTCTTTGTCTCTTGCAACCAATCACACCGATTAGGCGTTTTGGCTCCATGCAGGCTTCATGTGCGTGATCTTATGGCTTGTATAAATTTTCACGCTTGCAGCCAATTTTCTCCCCGCTGATGAGAGTCTAACATTAGAAGCTGCCATGAAGAGACAATCACCTCATGGATTGGAGATCCTAGCCCATAAATGTACATGAGCCGGGATACGTCCATTGCCACTGCTCCTTCTTTACTGATAAAGGCGCAATCCTAACATCTTTTATATTTTTTGATTTTTGTTAGCTCCTGATTTTTGCCACAGCTCACGATGCGAAAGTTGTTAACAGAACAGCCCGGCAATTGAGTTTGTACTGACTTCGGGTCAGGTCACTCGAAGAGAGACGGCTGCATCCTTGTCAAACGCCACTACGATCCCCTGAATAGGAAAGGTAAATGTGTGGCCCACTCCTGAAAATTACTTGATCAGTGTAAATGCTTTACGCTTTTATGCCTCGAAGCACATTAAGAACAGCAGAACTCACAAAGCCTCCACATGGAAATCATGGTTACCTATACTCATCCTCGGATAAAAAGTTTTTTTTTTGTCAAAAATTTTATAACACATATCTTCTGTCCGCCTTGCAGCGAAAGTTCGATCTTCGCATAAAATTTGCTCGTTTAACGCGATCGACGCACCCATTAGTGCTTCATGATTCGAATTTTCTTCTTGAGGGGACCCTAGAGAACTCATTTGCGGGTGAATTGCTTTTTTTGCAGAACTGCTTCTTATTCATTCTTTGTCCTATGCAGGCCAATGTGCTTATCTTCTTCATTTTTAATCCGGAAAGTCTCAGGTCGCCTGGCCTTTTTCTCAAGCCATTTCTTTGGACATTTTTTATATTTTTTATAATATTAAACAAGACCACACGTTCGATGGGAAGGAGAGGGGAGTGCTGGTCTTGTAAAGGATAGGTTTGGTAGGCAGAACCTGTCAGAAGTGGAAAGTAGCGGAGTGAACAAAGTATTTAGTACCGCTCTAGGAAATGAGAACTTATCTTTATTTTCGTTCGAATCCCTCTCTTCTTAACGAAGAGAGACATATCATGTCATATCGACAATATCATATCATATCACATCATATCATAGCACACCATGCCATATTACATACAGTAGCGCTCAAAAGTCTTCGGCCAAAACTTTTTTGTCATAACTTTTTTTCTACTTGACCAAATTTGACAAAATTTTAATATGTGGTGCCTGAACCTATTGTCAACATTTCCTACTACTTGAGCGCCGCTTGCCACTTTTCATGATTTTTTACAAGAATTTACTACAAGACCACCCAAAAAAAAGTAAGAGGCTTGTTCAAGAAAAACGGCTTTCTATACAAAAACAAAAAGAGCAAGCCTCAGAGAACATTAATATTTTGTAGAAAGACCACGACTTTTGATGACAGCGGCACAGCGGGACGGCATAGCGATGGCATGCCAAAATTAAAAAATTTCATATAACCACGTAACCTACACCGTTGCGCGCCAAAATAGTATATTAAGTATGCAGTGTCTCCGAGTACAACATACTAAAATTTCTCTTAAATCGGTGCAGTTGCAAAAAAGTTACAAGTGAAAAAACCCAAGTGAAAGACCATTTCGCCGAAGACTTTTGAGCGCTACTGTATATATTAGGTTGATTCATAATAAATCGGACAAATAGTAGTGATGACTTCTAGAAATCATAACTCAGCAACGAGTTAACTAAAATGGACGCGCGAGGTACCGTTGGAATGAGTATGAAAAGCTCTTCAAAATACCGCAAAATAATCACTCTGAAGTAGTTTCATTCCGCCACCATGGCGCACGATTTCAAGCCGTCCAGAGACCACATCCGCAACGTCATACCATTTATACCGCTATCTGGTCACCCGCGGATATCGGCAGACGTCCAGGAGAAGTTCACAAGGAGTATGCCCCCGCCGGAAGTACAGTGTACTTGTGGCATTCGAAGTTTGCGTCAGGCGGCTATTCCATCGAAGACGAAAACCGCGGTTGGTGGAGCGTACACGGCGTAGAGTACTGGGAGCTGCTCGATGAAGGTACAACAGTATCCGCCGACGTCTACGTTCGTCAATTACGAGAATAAAGGCAAATGTCCAAAGTTCGCTACGGCGGCGGTCACATGTCTACTTCCAGCACGACAACGCGAGACCGCACATTGCAAGATCGACCAAGGCCGAGCTGCTGTCGTACAGTTGGACCGTGCTTCCACACCCACCGTACTCCCCAGACCTGGCCTCTTGAGATTTCCACCTTTTCTCCCACAGCCAACGCCACCTGGACGGCCAAGACTTCAAAACTCGCGACGACGTCAAGACGGCACTCGGCAACTTCTTCGAGCTCCATCCCCCGGCCTTGTGGAGCAAGGGCATCCATGATCTGCCTAACCCGTGGCAGAAGGTCATCGATACAGATGGAGCATATTTCAAGTGAATCCCAGTTGTCGTTAAAAAGTTGCACGACAATGATTAAAATTTGTCAATTTGTCCGATTTATTATGAATCAACCTAATAAATCCGCTCCCTTGTCCTACATATGCGTGAGTTGGAGAAATCTCTAAGGGAAGGTGTTTTGGGCCTGTATCAGATAGGGCCCTTTCGGTGAGCATGTGAGTGATCTGTTAGGAGAAAATTGGAATAAATGGATGATCAAGCACAATCTTTTAGTGCCGTTCTGTACCGATGATATCACCACCCTCTCCTCCTACTCCTCCCTTTGTTCTGCTTGTAAAAGACCTATTAATACATCAATATCATAGTGCATATTGTCACATCATACTACGTCATATCATGTCATATCTTATGGTATCACGTCATACTATATCATTTCGCAATATAGCAGAACATATCAGACCATATCACATACTATACATCTTTTCATTGCTTCGTCCTGAGTATTAAAGGTGAGGAAGTCTCTACGGCGCCTTCGGGAATACGCAGAGTCGAGGATGGGGAGGGGGCTCACCAACTGGAAGGTAGGTACGAAGGTAATTCCGGCAAGCTCTCAGAAATTCGAAAGAATCGTCCACGGAGAAAAATTAGTTTCTCGTTACCCTTATACTTATGTTGTATTTGCCTCATAAGGGCGCCGCATGCAAAGTTCCACGCGAAAAAGTGAGAATTCTGCTAAGATACAGCCACTAAGTTCTCAGTTGGGTGGGAGGGGGTCTCCGAGTGAAAGTCCCGTCGCGGTTGAGAACGGGACTATTCAAGGGGTGGGACTGTTTGCGTAACTTTCTGTTCCTACAATGCGTCTCCGAAGGCGGTGGACGACGGGGTGGCCACTTACTCGGAGGTCCCGCCCACCCGGCCGAGACCTTGTGATGCTGTATCTTAGCTCACATTTTTTCACGTGAAACTTTGCATGCCACTCACACTAGGCAAATGCAACGTAGATATATGGGTAACACAAAAACTCATTTTTCTATGGACGGTTCCTCTGAGAATGCTACAACTTGTTCCCTTGATTTCTATGTAGTAGAAGTATTTTATTTTTTTTTATCAATTTGATGAGAGGGAAGTATATAAGCAGGTAATCTCGACGGCATAGAGTTTGTCATTCCATCTGCCCCTTTCATTCCCCCTCCTACTCTTTCCCATTGTCTCCCGCACCGCATGGTCACCAATTAACTATTAATGTTTGATTATATCGTGAAACCTCTTGTTTTCCGAAGGATTGTCGCTTGACGCAATGCAATTCAATTTCATTGGCCGAATGGCTGTTTTTTTTTTCGAAATTATAATTGAGAAGATGAACTTGTCACTTTCCACTAATGTGTCGTGTCCCACAGTTCCATCTAGGATCTTTCAAACGTTCAAATTGATTTGAACATGTGTTAGAATAACCAAAATTCGTGATTGACTGTACCTCAAGAGATTTTCAGAAAGTCAGAATTTCATAAAGTATTGCGAAAAGATACAAATCACCTCAGCCAGGCTGCTATTTCCGGTCCCCTCCCACCTCTTATGCTTAGTGCATTTCTAGGCCTTATACATCTGATTAGTCATTATTTCCTGTCTGAGCATGAGCTATTTCGGAACTGACTTTAAAGTTAATTCAAATTTCCGTTTACGTCATTTGTGGAGAATAAACTTTGTGGGCGTATACGTTTACCGGCTAACGACAGGCTTAGATGACTATGTTCTTGGACACGTGACGGCTGGATCCTGGACATTCGTTTTTCTTTCCTTTTCACGGAAAATCGGCCAATGGCTCTTCAATTACATCTTCTTCTTTTTCCTGTTATTTTATGTACTCTCTTGATTTATTCAGGTTTTTGAAGTTACACTGAATTTTTGATTTGGATAAACCCGTAACTGTGACGTCATTTTTACTGTGACTTGGGGCTTACGAATCTCATCGAGCTGCTCCAGAAGGTTACCAACATTCGTGGGCGTAGCAAATTTGGATTATAAATGTAGCAGGATCGTCAATCTCTACCATAAATTTCAGCCATAAATTTTCTGTAGTAGTTGCTGCTGTGGCACATACCACGCTTTATTGCACACCAAATCTCCAAATTTTATTAGCAGGAGCACTCTCATAACCCGATCTCATAGGTTATAGGGCTGGTGCGGTGGGTGCAGGGCTTCGGGTGAGCACTTTTGCAAAATACAGGGGGTGCAAAAAAATTAATATCGCTCACGGCTCACATCCGCGAAGTATACAAAACATAGGGAAACGAAAGATATAAAAGTATTGAGGCAAAATATTCCTGAGATGTTCCTTCAAGAAAAAGAGCAAGCTGAGACTCACCACTTTCATCTTCACCAAAATACGGAGCCATCACTCGGCGCAGTCGGGCTTCAAAGCACCTACGGTATTCAAGTCCGCTTCGAACAGTGGAGCCAGGTTCCGTGGTAGGTCTTTTGTGGGACGCCGCCCAAGGATTGGTCCCTCTGTTCACGAAAGTCACAGAGCCCCCGCTGCTCGCACAACGCTACTATGATCCGGAGTGATATTTTTTATACCTCAAACACCTCCGTAGCGATTTCAACGGTAATAGCAAGTTGTAATTCTTGGAAACGAAAGATTTAGAGGGCCTAGAAAAAACGGAATACCTGAGGAGACTTTAGCAAGGTTCGAACGAGAGTGACGAAAACTCGGATTTTGCCTTTGGGGTTGGGGTGACACATCATATTCACTCAGAATAAGCTCCCGATCCTGTCCGTGCAGAAGGCTGCTACGGGGTTTAGCGACAGTATGAGGTGTGCTCTTGAATTTGGGGTTGAAAGCACCTTGTAAGAATTTGCTGAAGTTCGATTAATATGGGGTTCGATCAATGTTGAAATGGAGGAAAAAATTACTTTTATTGGCCCCCCGTGTATAGTTCATATGTAAAAATGGAAACTAATGCAGCAAAAAAAGCAGCTTTGTGAAATAAAGCCATAGGAGGTTGCGTACTCCGAGGTGTTGTTCGTAAGGTAGGGAACGATTTGTGAAGTTACACAAGGAGCACAACTTCATGGTTCTACACGCCCAAATTTATGGTAGACCACTGACACGCTGCTATACTTATATTGTATTTCGATAGATTAAACTCTTCAATCATCCTATATGGAACGGAGGCAGTGTAGTGACAGTTGGCGCGCACTCCTTCTCTCACAGTGTGGAGATCAAATCCTGCATTAACACCCACCCAGGCCAACTGAGCCTCTCACCCCTGCGGGTAGGTGAATTCGACTTGACTCTGGGAGAATGACTTGTACATTGCCTAGCTCACGCAATCCTTTGTATAAGCCAAATCGCATTCACCTTCCACCACAATTCTGAAAGGTACCAGAATACGTGGTGCATCCCACAGAAGGGCTTGGATAACGCCAAAAACTTTATTTTTATCCTTTATGTCTCCAATGTTCTGTCAATGCATCTTCTGTACCAAAACGGGACGTGCTATTTGCGTTTCACAAAGTAATGATCGGCGTGAGATGAAATGATGTGCACTGAGGAATGGTCTAGATGAAACGAACATGGAAAGCCATCAATAAGGAAGCAAATAGGATAACTGATGGCGTAAATCAGTTGACGAAAACTATTTTGGGATCCACAGAAATCGGGTAGGGAAGTGTGTGCACTGTAAAAAATGATTTGATATAATGAAAAGGAACTATATGGTTGTGAGAAGGCGGAATGGGAAAGCTATCGAAACAGTGCAAACCCCAGCGTTGACGGAATTGTTGTGCTATGCATTTGTCTTTCATATGGCACAGTAGTGTTATTTGAATCCGTGGTTGACCTAAGCAAAGATCCGTGAAGGTTACCTAAAGTTCGAATCAACGCAAAAGAAAAGGTTGCCAAATTGGTGGTGGCGGGATTTGATGCAGTGCGTACATGGTAGTCAATTTTCTTGACCACTGTACCACGACCTTCACTCAGCCGCTCAACGTGTATAGATTTGTTGCCTTTTTAGGCCGCCGTTAGTAATTGCGATTCTGCGACGTCGCGCTTTCGCACGAGATACTACGATTGAGATTGCGCAAGCGGCAACTTGGCATGCGGAGCCGTGACACCGCAAAATAACAGTTTGGCGGCGGCCTCACAGGGAGGACAGGAGTGTGAGCTGTTTTGTATGTATCCTCTCTATGAGCTTACTTCTTCGTGGGTGGGCCTATCTGTAGGCCGGACTTGGGTGATACATGCGAAGTGGTTGGCGGTTTGGTCCGTTTGCTTCAGTTGCTTCTCAGAGTGATTTACTGTTGATAATTAATTTTGTTTTTCAAAATTATCCGTTTTATATGCATAGATAATGTGGTGTAATCAAGATCGATGACAAGCTGACATTTTCTCTGATCTCAACCTCCTCGATTCTAAACCGTTTTTGCATACTTTCAGTATCTTGACGCTAATTTTCAGGTGTCAATGGCAATGAACGCATCGCAGCTTTCCGCCTTTGTTCTGTTGATAGTAGTTTTCGATATAGGTCAAGTATCGGCACGATACGCCAGACCGGGATTCGTTAGGTATGTAATGGGTCATTTTTCTGAAAGTATTGTCGTTTTTAAAGGGATATTTTCTTATAAACCCACAAGTTTGTGCAGCATGTTATATATGTACCATCCGGAAGGGATTCATCTGCCCCACACAGAAGTATGCACAATTTTTGGTTATCCTAGAATGGAGCCGATAATCAGGCTGGTGAAGTGGTAGGTCTATTCGACAAAAGTTGACCGTGGCCGTAATTCATTGGAGGAATCGTCCATGGAAATTGACGTCCATCTGTTACCAACACATTGATGTTATACTTGCTCACTGATGGCGGTGAAGTTTGCTTTTTTTAGTTTTACGTGCATATATGGAAGAATCCAATTGAGATAAATCTTTCGAATGTGGCGGAAGACGGGCTGGGGTATCCGAGTAGGTTTGGACGCTAAAGAGCAGAGCAGCAAAGAGGCGGCAGCCATGCGGTCAGGGACGCAAAGTGAGGAGCAGATCAGTATTTAGCGCGAAAATTTGCGGAGAATCGAACCATCATGTGCCACGTACTCAGCCCCGATCTCTTCTGCAAGCTTCACCAAATCCCTCGAAAAAAACTCGAGTTCGCTCCCTCGAAAACACTCGTCGCTCTTTCTCCAAGCTCTTTTTCGCTCTTTTTTCTCGTTTGTAAAGCACAGATCTGTGAAATGAAATTTTACCTTTATATAAACTCTTTGTTTGACATTGCTTCATAGATCTTTTGGAAGGTTTTTTCCTGCTCTATCAAAATTATATTCGGCTATAATTTTCACTGCGATTCAGAATGAATTTTCAAACCACGTAATAGAGGCCTCGTTGACGTTACTTCTCAAACCATTTTTTCCAGTAGAAAGATAAGAAATTCGACCAAATGTGTACGAGAAAATTAATCAAGAATCAACGAATTGAGGCGAAAAAACCAAATTTGGAAAAAGAGCGACGCGAGCTTCCGATCAAGAAATTACTGGAACTCGTAGAAGATAAGTAGAGGCTAAGCATGAGACAAATGACTGATTGATTTCCCGAAACGGAATATATTGAGCACCCAAAATTTTTTAATATTAGCAGCTTAATCTTCTTCGGTCCACATGAGGCATGTTGCACAAAGTTATGACTTTCTAGGGAAAATTTTCTTTGGAAAAGTGACGTTACTTATTGAATGACCTAGTAATTCTCACACTGTCTCAAAAGTCATGCATTCAGCTTATAACTAAACCTTTGATTTCACAGTGGTGTGATTCGTTTGAAGTGAAACATAATCTAGCGATTTCAGTGACCCGGTCGAGCTACTAGTTCAAGATGCCTATTCATCATTGCGAAACCAAGATTATATGCCCATTAAAAGACCTTACCGGCAGGTAAATTTCATATTTGATCAGAAGATATTTGTGCAATTGAAAATAGTGTGGCTGAACTTTTTTAGTTTTGTCACGTGTATAATACTCCTTTCAAATTCTCAAAGATGTGCCACCCCACCCTCCTACATTCATCTCTTTTCTTTCACTTGAATGAACCAAGATGGGTCATTTGGACAACTGTTGATAAAATTACTGGTGCTCGTTGGAGAAAGAAGGAATGAGGACGACCGAGAACTCTAGGGCCTTTTTCTCAGCTCTGTTCCTCCTTGGCAACGGCTTTTGGCTTTTCTTGCATCGCTGATCTGGGTGGGGCAATAGCCAATCCAAGTAGTGGACGTTGCAGCGCCCAGTGCGGCTACTTATGTGGCTGCACCGCAGAGCACCACTGTGCACCACAGCGCACCACTGTGTGCCACGACAGTTTCCCCACTCCTGATTACACCTCCCGGTGCCTTTAAGTAATTGAAGAATTACTTTTTTGTATAATTTCTGATTTCGTATGACGAATGGAATGGTAGCAAGCGTAACTGCATAATAGATGTCATTGAAAGCGTATTTCTAGAAATCTTTCCTTCATACTAACCAGTAATTTTGTGTGTCTGTTGGTAGATTTGTCGATATGTATGTCTGTCTGTCCGTCCGCAAATGAACGATTGTGAATAACAACCACATAGGGAGATGAGTAACTAAATGGTTAGCAATGGTTTAGTCAATCTAAGGGTGTGGTAGTTCTGACTACAATTTATAGGCCTTCTTAGTACACTCGCAGTCATTCATCGGTAAGCTGACGCCGAATTGCACAGGTGTAATGAATGCAAGAAGAGCAACTCGGTTTTGATAGGTCAATCAAAAAAAAGGAAACGAGTTAATGAAAGCGATTGCAAGTCTTCCAGTAAACCGTAGCCCGGTCGGTATTGGGTAATGGACCACACCATCAAGGTATCATCACCGCATAGAACTCCAATTTCCATAACTGATGAGCCGCACCTAAATGGGTCCTTTTGTATAAGTATTGGTTCGACAACGTTGAATTCGTCAACACATAGTGACCGAGGCAGTTTTTGCTCTCTCAAAGGCACAGTTAGCGATTATTAAACGGGTGGATTTACCTTCTTGGAACGGTAGATCCTTAGGTAACTAGTCAGGCTGCACCTTTTCCGCATCGCCGCGGTGCGCTACCACGGCGCTATACGTGCTCGAATCCACTCCGTCGCCATAGTTGACCTATAAGGGAGCTCACGTGGGTGGCGTCGGAGTGGGTTCTAGCAGGTGTAGCGCCCTGGTGACGCGAAAAAGGTGCAGCCTGACTAATTACCCAAGGATCTACCGTTCGTAAAGGTAAGTCTACCCATTTGATTATCGCGAAATGTGCCTGCAAAATTGTGCACCATCATGCGTTGCACTTGTTCACCCAGTACTATTTTTGTGTGTTATATGAAAGCGTCAATTTCTGAGAGCTAGGGCTGTCAGGACGCGTTTTCGAATACGGGAACAAGATATCTATCAGTTATTGAACCCTGTAAAAATTGTTCGCCATTTGTTGCTGCATATGCTGTTCTGGTAGGGGAAGGGTCCTGGAAAGATATGTTACTTTCCATATTCAAAAACATATGATGGTAGTATTTGACGACGGTACCATTTCAAAAAAAACCTAAAAAATTGTGGTTTGAATTTCGTGCAACGCCATGTGTTGCACGCGGTACCTTGTGGGTTAAACCACATGCTGAGCAACTCCTGTTCAAGAATCTTATGCGTAGCCCATTTCTAGCGGGGCCGAGCTACGCGCGAGGTACATCGCGTAGTTATTACAGCTGTTATGCAAAAATAGCTCTGTTGAAATCGATACGTTGATTTTTTTGGATGAAAGTACGCATCACTATCCACTGTGCTGCGAAGCATTTGCGTTGAACTCGTTATTTGAAGAATGGACGCGATACTACGGTAGGTGACGCGGCCGAAAATGATTGGAAAGAGAAAGGGGTTGTGACGAAGACGATGAATTTGTTTCTAACTCAATTTATTTAAACAGAACTTCTTGGTTTTGCCCATTAGTACAACTAAATTACTTCCAGCGAAGTGGCTTGCAAAAAGCTTTTCTCCATTTCAGATCCAAAAACGTCGTTACTCCGCGTTCCCTCCAACATTCTACAGTACATTCGGCTTCGGTGACATGCCAATGAATCAACGGCACGTACTTCTACCGTACACCGATCTTCTATTCAACGGGCGATGAAATTAGACGAAGAATATGCTTCAGTATTTTCACTAATGCTTCGATTGTATGACACATATTTAGAGAAAAAGCCCACAATACGGTGATAGAAGTATTACTACCAAATGAAAAAGTTCTGTGGCTTTTTCTAATTAACCCACGAGCGATACATGTACTCCTAGTCAGTATTAACGGTGCAATATCATTGTCACGTATCTATTGCTTCATGCGAACAGTAACATTTGGACGATAACAAAGCGTATGTTGTTCAGCAAGACCAATTTCTAATTATGACGTGGACGTGGTGCAGAAGCAGCCAATGCGGCGTCGCGAAGACCCAAAGGGTGACACATGCGCGGTATTTTCACGATAGGGGCAGTTAAAAATCTGTGCTGAAAACTCGTGATTCTTGAGTGCGGCTCTTTTCTATGTTTCCTTTATAAGGTTTATTATTTTGATCATTACTTTTCAATATGAAGTCATAGTTTGAAGCACACTCCCAACATTTTAGAGCTGGGATTGGCATCCATCCCATGTTCAGGGAATCGTGCACAGAAATCCATTCTAATTTCGATCGAAATCACCACGCTTTATACAATACTTTAACACGAACACGAGAGCAACCAAGAAAAATCCTGTGTCTCAATGCATAGGACGAAGATCTGAAATAACAGCAACACATTCGGATCGCCGCTAAACCGTTCTGAACAGATTTTGGCGGGAAAGAGCGCAGTTTATAGTTCCGCGCCAAATATTGTTTTGCTTCAGACACTGCGTCACCGACCACGTGGTAAGCAAATACAACATGACTTCAAAAGCAACAGAGAGCTCAAGTTTTTGGACGATTTCTTAAAATATCGACACCGCACGATGCATGACATCACACGACTGGTCAGCCTGCACAATGTTCATTGGAGTTTACAAAACCCAAAGGTGCTATCGCAATGAGGGGGCGGGGCCATTTCTTAAAAGTTGCCCACCTGAGTATCTCTAAAGATCTTCATCGGGTCACTCCGCACAATCGAGCGTATATTTTCCCTAACAATAAGAGTCAAAGGAGGAACGAAGAGTTTCCCTTCCCTCTGCTGGCTTAGGTTAAAATGAAATAGTAATACGTATCCACCCCTTCATTGCAATAGTATTCCCAAAAAATATTGATTTGGCTATTGTCAGGTTGCAAAGTGCTTTTATTAAGCGTTTACTTTGATTGGCGGTGATATGGTATACGATAACGGTGTTTTTTGAAAGCAGCTATCACAACCTCATTTTGTTATTTGCGTCGCGCATGGTAGGTGAGTTACACAAACCGAAACACAAGTATACTCCTGAATGTGCAGATTGACCCCTTAAAGATTTGTTCAGGATGCTTAGACAAGCAACTTTTTATAAGATCTCCCCCCCCCCCCCACCTCATTTCGATAGCACCTTCTTTTGATTGAAGGGATTTTGCTGTTCGAACAATCACTACAACCGTCACTGGAGCTTTCATTTGACCCATAACGTACCGCGTGCAACACATGGGTTGCGCGAAATTCAAACCACCTTTTTGAATTTTTTTTTGAAAAAGTACCGTGGTTAAATGCTACCTCCAGCCCTTACCCTACAAAAAGTAAGTCGGATTTTGACATCACTCCAACAGCACGTGCAGTAAGCAATGACAAAGTATATTTATTGTTCGTAATATCACATGTGCAAACACTTCTTGTATTAGTGTAATGTCGGTAGTGTAACGGATTAGCACATATGTCCGTAAAGCATGCGGTGCGGGTTCGAGTCCCGTAGACACCGAAGCTTTTGCTCATAACTCAGCATGCTCGTAGTAACTTTCGCATCACGGGCTGCGGCGACAATCAGCAGCTATCAAAAATCAAAAATATCAAAATCAGTAACCTCTGATAGTGTTTTTCAGCAATCTAAATGCTCCACTCCACAACAGTCTCCACTCAAAAAATACTTGAGTGTTGATTACTGGGTTATATTAGTGGTTATATCAATAGTGGTGTTAAAATAGTGGTGTTCGCAGCAGTTTTTACAATGGTCAATGACTGGTTGATATGTTAATCTTCATACTCGAAAACGTACTCCGACAGCTTTGGCTCTTTCATATGACCCGAAAGAAAGGCGGCCTCGGATGGCGGATGAAAAGTGCAACACATGGTGTTGCACGCCTTGAAAATAGCGAAAAAAGCCTCGCTCCGTTACGTGTTAACCGAAGCATGGCCTAAAAGCATCATGTGGTTGTGTGAGAGCTGTGGATTTTTTCCACATACCCCTAGAGATTCTACTGTGGCTTACAGGTACCATGAGGCTATGTAACGCAAATAGGTACCATGAGGCTATGTAGCGCAAGATACATAGAATCGAAAAATTCTTGACGGGGCTGTATTTGGAGAGGAAGTTGAAGATATATGTAGGGGGTAGAGGATAAAAGGCATCCACTTGGGGTACTAAATATTTGAGGTGGACAAAAGTCCACCGTGAGCCATTCTGACGAAAGATAAAAGATTTTGGCAGTGTTGAACTTAACGTCTTACTGGGTGCTCAGGAGTTCCTTGCTGTGGAAGTTTCAGCATTATCTCCTGGTTAGCGATTCATCAACCATCCAGTTTTGTGTGGTTATAGTGGCCCGACGGTGAGGCGATTAACATGGCGGTCTCGGTGAAGAGGTGTATAGTTCGGAACTCTATGAGGCAAAGATTTGCATTTCTTTGACTACAATTCTTTGTGTTCTTCATAGCTACGCAACTTCACTGAACCACACCGGGAGTCGATAATTCCTCTCCTCGACATGGGGGTCGTATTTGACCGTATACGAGGGTGGGAGGTCGTAGTGGCAAAGGTCAGCGATAAGCACTAAATCCGAATTCTCAATAAGCATAGCAAGCAAAGGATATTTTACCGCAGATCTGTGTGACAAAATGTCAAATAAATATATTTTTGCCTCTGGAAAGGATGTATAGCAATAAAACTCATTGCAACTATACAATCCGGCAACAGTTACTGGTATCGTGAGGGTCAAAAAAGGGGGTCGCATTTGTAACCGTAGAGGAAGGGGGGGGGGGGGAGTTGTACTAAAGCGATTATTTTCCTCGGCACCTTGGAGTGCACTACTGAGGAGCGTTACGAGCAGAGGGGGTCATATTTAATCGGACAGAAGGGGAGTGGGGTCGCACGGGTAGAGGTCGTCGACATGCACTAGATTATAAACTTTGAAAGAGCAAATGTGGAATAAATATTCTTTTGCTTCAAATAAGAATAGACAGGAATGAAACACATTGCAACTATACAATCCAGCATTATTCACTGGTTTATGTGTTATAGAGGGGGGGGGGGTCGTACTGAAGCGGCTATTTTCCTAGACACATGGGAATGCCTTGGATACGGAGCACGTGGCTTTGCCATCAGACATCGATTTTCTCTGTACACTCCACGGAGAGAGAGTCAGCACATCTAAGCAATCTGCTATACGCTGCATGGTAGATAGGTGAGTTGCCTCGTGGTGCAAAGGATTTGATGTATTATTCGTGCGTAGAACTCAACTTGTAGCGTGAACTGGTTGACCTCTCTCCGAGTAGTGAGGGTAAGGCGTTAGGCTTTTCATCCTGTCATCCCTCAATAAAAATAGCGCTTGCGAGGAAGATGCTAGGTTTTTTTCTTGGTCATGGCTGTTCCGTGCATACCCTGCTATCAGAGAAAACGATCGAAACAGCACGAGAAGACTGTAAGGTCCTACCACCACGAGTTCTACCCGTCCTGCTCCTACTATTCTGAACAGATGGACAAATGAAGGAATTAACATACTCTTCCAGTATTGATGGCAGTACATAGATTGCTATAGTATTTACTATGCAGTAAATATTTTCTGTATTTACCGACTTCTTCCACAATATGCCTAAGACAGTTCCTTCATCAGGTGCTAGATGACAAGAAATCGTCGTGCTATTATTGCTATGGTTATTGGAGCTGCTGTCGTCACGCTTAGTACTATCTATGTGGTTACTCGCTACCGTAAGGTCTGAAATCGAACTTTCAATGGGGAACTTTTTTACTTTAACTATTCCTTATGAATACCCCTGTTACCCTGATACGGGTCTCTGCGTAAAACCATACTATGTTTGAATTACACTCAAAAAATCCCTTCAGCAATGGCTTTAGAGCGGGTTGTAAGTAGGCCATATTCAGTAGGCAGGCAAGGAGGAATGCAACGAGCTGCCTCTTGAGACCATCCGGATTTAGTATGTTTAACATGTGTTCTCGCAATTAGAAGTCCCATTAGGGCATTCCTCCATCTTTCTCCAATAGTAAAAAGCAACCTGGCTTTGATCGTTCGATTACTTGGTAGTAAACATCACTTCTAAAAACCTTGCACTTGATGGATCACTTCAGGGTTATCTTTCAGAATTTAGGGTTGAAAAACCATACTTTTCCTGAAAACTGTAACCGCGAGGGTCTCGAAGGAATCGTCCACAGAAAAATCACATTTTTTGTAACCTTATATTTATGTTGTATTTGCCTAATAAGGTCCGCATGCGAAGTTTCATGCGAAAAAGTGAGAGTTTGGCCAAGATACAGCTCCCCAAATTCTTGGACGTGTAGGCGGGCCTCCGAGTAAAATCCCCGTCTCATCGTTTGCCGCGGTTGGGAAGGGAGAGTGAGACGGTTTACGTAGCCTTCTGTTCCTACAGTACGTCTCCGACCGCGGCGGACGACGGGGTGGGCTTTTGCTCGGAGGCCCCGCCCACCCGTTCAAGATTTGTGGTGCTGTATCTTGGCCATACTCACATTTTTTGCATGAAATTTAGCATGCGGTTCACATTAGATAAATAAATTATAAATTCTTGGGTAACACAAGAACTCATTCTCCGTGGACGATTCCTTTGAAGCGATGGAACACATTGCTGACATGAAAGGGTTTCCATCCGGGAAACCATATAAGGGTAGACTGCTTCATGTGTTTCTATGAACATATGTTGGAGTTCAGTTGCCAGGAATTTAGATTATGGCCTAGTAGGTGAAAGAAGCTTGTTAGTCATCGAGTAGAAAAATTAAATGAAACGGAAAACCGGAATCACTAGGAAATGGATGTGAAGACCGGTTAATATCATAGAAAGGATAAGAGGGACAGTGATAAAAGATTACGGGAAAACTTGAAAATCTATTATAAACAGAGAGTCCCGAGAGGTCAGGCTGCTTTCTAAGAAAAAGTTCAATACGGCACATTTTCTTTTGCTTTCAGAGAAAGCGTAGAGATAATATAGATATCTCAGATACGGTTACAGGTGAGTTTTTATGCGAGTGAATATCCCTTTTTACTTGGGTAGCTGGTAAATGAATAAAATTGCTTTAGCGAATGAACCACTGAGGCGTGAAATCGAATATTCGCATGCCAACCGATTGAGTTCTGAAGAGTCTGTAAGCTTTTGAAATCGTCTACGACATTGCAAACTTACAGAGATGAGAGTAGAGTCATCAGGTCCAAGTCGACTTTCGATAAATCTTGGCATGGTATTTTCTTGATAAGTGTCTTGTTCTTGCAGCCAACACCAAGATATCTTGGTGTTGGCTGCAAGAACAGGACACTTATCAAGAAAAAAAAGTAGAGTCACATTTCACGCTTGCTAAAAAGCAGACTCCATCTTCATCATTATTGGCGGAATGGAGCTGGGAAGCCACGCCTCTTGACATGCTGGCAGATGTGGGTGACACGCCTCTTTGTGCTGCTTAACGAAGAAGATGAAGATGATGCTCCCTAGCGAGTGTAGCATATGCCTTCTGGTAAATAATCAGAATCAAAAACCTTTTATTTAGCTGACAGAATCAACCGAAACGAAACAGGATCGAATGGTGAAGCCACCAGCTATTGGAAGTAAAGAACTTGGGTATCCGGAGGTTGCACTCGACAAAGTTTCTATAATCGATCGTGAAAAGACGAATCCTACCCAAGATAGTCCTACGCCCAGAGAAAACAGAAAGTATCCTGTAGTAGTTCCAAAGACTAGCGTGAAACGTGTGGTAAGCAAATCGAAAAAGCCGAAATCAACCAAAACGACCAGGTTCGAAAAGATGCAGAATGAGATGAAAGCGGAGGAGGACACTGCAAAGGAGTCTGTGAAAACATGACATGCTGTTATAAGAACAGTTAATTATTTAATTACTCTATTTCTGGTATTGCACTTAAATAAATCTGATTTGATTGGCAACCCCTGTACTTAAAATTAGTCAAAGGGAGCAGGAAATTTGAATGATTGTTCTCATAAAAACAGAATTGCTAGGCAGTGGATCAGTGTAGAGAAAACGGAACTAAGGAATTTAAACACTGAAAACCTATCGGAGTAGCTGGCTGTGGGCTCGGAAGTGTATTCCAGCGCGTTTCGTACATGGATGGGTGAATAGGTCACTCGTGCCATTCTCAATGAAATGCAGTTCTAAAAGGGAAGTGAACAACCGGGAAGAAACGATAAGCGATAAGCCCTTATTGCCCCGCAACCAACGAGCGTAGACTTTTCTCGCCCTTGTTTCAGACGGCGTAACGTACATAAGGCGGGTTGAACAATGCGTTTGATATGACGCGGATGGAATTCGACATCGTAGGGTGACATCTCTGAGAGTGAGTAAAGGATTACAGCAGGTGGATGCGTGGCTGTTGAAGAAGGGATGGCACTGAAACGTTCATGCGACGGTATTTAGTAGATTTCGTGATACCTTCACACACTATATGTAAAAATCGTACCTGTAAAAACTGCTCACCTAAACAGCACCTCAAAGGCCAGATTGTAACTGCTCTCGAATGTCTTGAGTAACTAACATGGCCACTTGCCTTCTGCACCAGTCCACGACTGGCATGTGATACGGTGTCCTCAGTGCCGTCGTACACTTTTGATAAGCCCTATGAAGGAATCTTTCACGGAAGAATGAGTTTTTCTGTTACTCATACATATAGTTGTGTTTGTCTCGCCGCAACTCGCCCGGCAGATGAAATGCAGCACGGCATGCTGTGCTGTGGGACCGTGATAAGGCCCCAAGCTGCGCTTTTTCAATGCGAATCTTGCTACACATCACCTCTTCTGAAGTAGAAATTTTTTCAGAGAACATGTGTCCCCAGTTCTCACTTTCTCCTTATTCCTTCTACTGCCTTTAATCACTCGATTTTGGTCATGATACAGAACTGCTATGAGAGAACAAGTGTGAGCCAAAGTAAAACACGTTGACGGAGACGTCCTTCCACATCCTTCAGATCTAGTATTTTATCCTTACTGAATATACGTGAAACATGTATCCACAACAATTATTCCTGCCAGCGCTCAGACAGCCTGTGGACGCCGTCCTCGCACAGTGCGGATGGCACAAGCCAATGTAAGGTGGCAGTCCTGCCTCGGTGTGGCGGCCGGTCCTCAAACATTTCTGCTCAGATAAAGGGCTACGTCGAAGATTGAGCGATAGCTAGATGAAGCAATGTCTCGGCTGTACGGGCAATGAGACTGTACACCTGCATTGCAAGAACATCCATCTAAAGGCAGTTATAGGGAAAGTATCGGTATCGGCGATGGCCTCTGCTGCTAAGAAGGGAAAGATGGAAGGTCGAGGTGGCCATTCTAAATGGGGATTATATCAGTGTGAGGGCTTGGGATTCGTTCACCAAACTGCGTTCCCTATCTGCTGTGCTTATAGGAGCAGAGTTACAAGTGTTCAAAGAGGAGGAACTCAGTCACATGATGAAGGCAAGCGCAGTATGTTTACGCCTCGAGTGCCGGGTGGTTGGGTGGTGTTTGGGCTCAAAATGGAAAGGTCACGTGTACGGTTGCTTGATAAAAATGCTTTTTTACATTCATCCGTCGAAACTTCCTTAACATTTTTGACGGGATTCGCATTACTTGCGTGCTTGATCTTGCTGCAAAAGCATTTCTGAAAGAATGAATCCATTTTCGCAGTTTTGTCATGCACATTTCCAGTTATTCGTTTACTATCATAACAAACATGTTCTTCACAGTCAGTGCATGAATTAACCCAGAAGTTGACGGTGTTTGAAGCTAAGTACAAGCGATTCATTTATTACTTATGAGCCATAATTTGGACTTTTCTGTGCACGCACGCGATTCTATACTCCGGGCAATTTCTCTCACATATATCCAGTTTTGCAGGCCTAAACTTGAAAATTCCCTTTCATAGTCATGGCCGGCGGGAGGGTACCTTGATGAACATCCAGGCGAATCTCAAACACTTCTCTCGCAGATACCAACAAATTCGTGACATTGTAAGCTGTATAAGCTATCCTTCACTCGGCGTTCCCACTGCGAAAAGCTTCTTTCATTTCACCACTTTGATGCAGATTACCGCTTTTATTGTAAAGTATTAGGTTGATCGGAAAGTTTTGATAGGGTTGAGTTTTTTTTATTACTCAGTAAGTAATGCAGGCTAATCAACAATATAATAACCATCGTTAGTTATAACATTGTCCCACCTAAAGAGCTAGTCACCGATTTTCTTCTCTAAGAATTAGGAGGATTAGGACTCAAAGAAGTCACCGACCACTTGTTCAATGTGACGAATTTTTTTTTTGCTAGGAAAGCCTTAGGGGGCCGGAACAAGTGGTAATCTGAGGGGGCAGTATCAGGTGAATAGGGTGCATGTGGAACCTTGTCCCAACCCAGCTCTTCCAATTTGCCCGGGTCCCTCACATGGGTAAAGAGACCCGTGCAAAATTGGAGGAGCTAGGTTGGGACACGGTTCCACATGCACCCTATTCACCTGATACTGCCCCCTCAGATTACCACTTGTTCCGGCCCCCTAAGGCTTTCCTAGCAAAAAAAAATTCGTCAACTATGACCACCTTGGACAAGTGTCGGTGACTTCTTTGACTCCTAATCCTCCTAATTCTGGGAGAAGAGAATCGCTGACCTGCCCGTTGGGTGGAACAATGTTATAACTAACGATGTTTATTATACTGTTGATTAGCCTGCATTACTTGCTGAGTTGTAAAAAAATAGAAAAAAATCCCAACCCTATCAAAACTTTCCGATCAACCTAATATTATAACGGCAATAAATGAGGAGCTGGAAATAAACAGAATGAAACAGTGGAAGATGAATTCATTTCTTCAGACACGCTCTCTCGCAGCAAGATCAAGCACGTAAAGGATGTCAATCCATGTAAAAATGTTAGGGAGGTGTTGATAGATAAATGTAAAAATGCATATTCATCAAGCAACCGTACTCGTGACCTTTCCAACTTGAGCTCAAACACCTGACCACCTCACTCTCGAAGCGTAAAAATACTGCGCTTGCGCACTATAGGTGCCTAGTTGCCCGTCTTTGAGCTTGTAACTCTGCTTCTCGATAAGCACAGCAGATATGGAATAGAGTGTGGTGGATGACATCCCGAGCCCTATCACTTCTAGAGAGAATCCCCATTTCTAACGACCACTTCGAGCTACCTTCTCCTTCAAATGTTTCTCAGTATAATTTTGGCAGCTCATATAATTGTTGAACATAGAAGAACATTATAGCAAGGTGGAATAGATGTATAGAAGGGGTGGGTCTACTCACGACAGAAAATCGCTTCGCGGCGCCACCAGTACGACTTGCCAAATCGATTGCCCTTGGGAGCTCGGCAGAGCAGAGCGTGACTGCGTCACCTCTGCACTTCCACCCATGCCACACTGCCTCCTGCACCCATGCCACCCTGCCTCCACCACCCATGCCACACTGCCTAGCTTGAAGACTGCCATTCCCTGCCACTGGCACTCGCACCCGCCGCGCCGCTCCCCGCGGGCGGCCACGCGATTTTTTGTCGTAAGTACACCCACCCGTAAAAAAGGCAATCTCTTCTGTAAAGGGGAAGGTGAAAGCGAGTTAATATTAATGACAGGGAGTATTAACAGGATATTACTGGCAATCTTATTGTTAGTGGCAACCCTAGCGTCAGACGCTGTCAGTAGGACACGAATTTCCATCCACTACTAGGTAATTGATATCACGTGATTCGGCATAATTCAGGCAACGAATCCCTTATTACATTAAAGCTGCTTAGTTTGGTTTATATCGGTGAGCGAACGCTCGGATATGTCTACAGAGTAATTACTGTGACAGGCCACAAGAAAAAGGAAACGAAGAAACTGTGGCGTGTCATTCTGTACGTGTGGTCAGTTCTAGATGGTGTTCTCTGCCAAACATCAAATGCACAATCAAAGACTACTAAGTGAGAAAGCTTTTTGCAGGGACCAGCCTCGTTTGCTGATTGAATTCGTTGAACTTCTTCAGTTGTTAAAAGTATACACAGATAGAAAATGTGTAAGTTTCAATGATTTTGATGACAACGCTCAACGAAACAAGGAACAAATCCCTAAAATTTGGAATTTCGAAAAAGTTCGCGTCTGCCATTGAGTGACGAGCAAGTTTGCGAAATCCGTAGTTTTTAGGACGCAGCTTCCTCTCAATAGAGGTACAATACAATGTAATTGCACCCTTGAAAAATCATAACAGAATTTCATGGAAGTCTCTGCACAAAAAAATTGTCTCTCAGAACAAGCATGCTTAGTATCCATTGTAGAACAGTTTCTATGCGAACGGGAAAAACAACAAGCCATTTTTGACTTGGCTCTGCCTGAGATTTGTTTAACTCCTCCTAAGATTCATTGCTCTGGGAAGTGTTGCTAAGAATTGATAATTGCTGTGTTCGCAATCGATAGAAGGCAAATTTTTAGTGTACTCAGGACCCTTCCATCGATAACTAACAGTATATACAGTAGCGGTCGAAAGTTTGAAAACTTTTGGATTTTCAACCTCCCTCGATTAAGAAACGAACGAGTTGCCTCAAATTTACAGAATAGGCATAAACTTACTTAGATACTTAGATGGCCCGTCTTCACTGGTTGTGCGGGCCCCAACACGATTTCCATTCGTTTCGTTCTTTCGCGATCGTCATCCAGCTCGTTAGTTGACTTCGTTGGTGGTGACCACGAGAATCAGCCGTTCTGGAATTTCTCATTAGTTTAACGTGTTCAACGAACACATCTCCCCATCTTTTGGGAGGTCTTCCGCGGGGACGTGGACAATCCCAGGGGATCCACTCCACTGTTCTTCTTGTCCACCTATCGTCTTCTCTCCGCATTATATGACCGGCCCATCGATGTTTGGCCTTCGATGCGTATTCCGCAGGGTCTCGTAGACGAGACATCTGCCTCAAATCGGAGCTGCGAAGCCCAGCATGATATTGAGATAGCCGGGTGTACTTCAGAAGACATCTCTCGAGCGCTCTGTGCGTCACCTGCAAGGACTTCGCCGTGGCTGACGTATCAGGCCACGTCTCGGCAGCGTAACACAGAGCAGGAAGGACTGTCGAGTCGAATAGACGGGCGCGTAGGTCAGGATCCTTTAGCTGGGCGGTGGCCTCTTTAATAGACCCGAAGGCTGACCATGCAGCTCTTCTTCTTCTGTCTTCTGTCGAGCTCTTCCTTCATGTCGTTGTCCATGTTCATGGAACGCCCAAGATAGACGTACGACTTCGTTTCGGCGATGGGAGAGCCGTCGATTTTGACATTTCCTCCATCGCACCAGGCGTTCTTCATGAACTGTGTCTTCATCCGATTGATCCGCAGTCCGATCTTACTTCCGACTTCGTTCTCGGAGCATCGCCTCTGCTTCATTGGTACTACGCGAAAAGATGACGATGTCGTCTGCGAAACGAAGGTTCGAGAGGAATTTTCCGTCCACACATATGCCCTTGTCGTCCCAGTCGAGCGACTTCATCACCCACTGCAATGCGGCAGTGAACAGCTTTGGCGAGATGGTGTCGCCTTGCCTAACGCCTTTTCCGATGGAGATGTTGATTGTGCGTTGGAAAAGCTGTATTGTCGTAGAACAGCGGTGGTAGCAGTCAGCCAGTGTTCGAATATAGGACGCGTCCACTCCTTGGTCGACCAACGCAGACAGGATAGCATTCGTTTCGACGCTGTCAAAGGCCTTTTCGTAATCGACGAAGGTTAGGACGAGGGGAAGATGGTATTCCCTGCAGACTTCAGTGACCATCGCGACGGTTTGAATGTGGTCCATGCAGCTGAATCCCTGACGGAATCCAGCTTGTTCGTACGGCTGGGCCTCATCCAATGTGCGCGATATTCGCGTTAGGATGATCATCGTGAAAAGCTTGTAGAGCACGCTCAGCAAGCTAATCGGTCGGTAGTTGCGAAGATCATCCCTGCCACCTTTCTTGTGCAAGATGACAGTGCGCGAACTCCTCCACTGATCCGGGATCCGCTCCTTCTGAAGGTAGGACGTCATATGTGCCGCGAGTAGTGAGTGCAGGACGTGGTTTCCTGCTCGAAGAAGATCGGCAGAGATCTTGTCTGGCCCTGGAGCCGTGCCGCTCTTCATACTCCTAATTGCGACTCGCACTTCAGACGGCAGAATCCTTAATGGTGTTCCACCAGCGGGGATGTCTGGATCTGGCAGGGGTAGTGTGCAACGGAACAGATTGGTGTAGAACCTCTCCGTGATTGACTCCATCTCGTAACGGGAAGTAGTGACAGTTCCGTCTTCAGTTTTCAATGATGATAGCGGAATACTGAACTCGTTGAGGTCCCGACGGCACTTCTTCAGACTTCGTCTTTCCTGCGCCGCCTCTAGAATTCTCCTCTTCCTGTACTGCGCAAGATCCTCCTGTAACGCATTTCTGCAACTGACATTGATAACCAGTCGCTCGAGATGAGTTGCATTTGGATCCAGCCTCAAACTT